>CM076579.1:1634763498-1635260188 GCA_034641835.2 Pinus albicaulis | reverse complement strand
GGCATGGGGGAGCAGATCGTATAGCGTGCCAGATTGTGAATAGATTAAATCCAAATGCTAGGCACCGCGAATACATTGATCTTCTGTAACCACACCAGAAAGGCCAATGTCTTTAGAGATGTGGGGTAAAAGAGACTTGCAAAACCAATTGGCTAAGAGATGATCCGGGATTGGCACTTTGACTAGCCTCCTCCTACGTCTCCATTCATGAACATGATCAGAGATGTGGGTGGCAGTGTCTTGGCGCAACGATGTTAACAATTATGTTCTGATTTCAACTCTAATTGGTAATTGGAAGTTCTTTAGGAACTTTGTCATTAAAGCACCAAAAGTATTGATGGCGGCGTGTGGAAATTCTATGTACCACTTGCCAGCATTGCCTGTAAGGGTGCGGGGAAAGAGTCGAAGCCAGACACTATCATCCACCATGGAATTGGATATAGACCATAGATGAAAGGTAGTAATCTGTGCGGCTAGGTCATCCCCTTGTTTCCCGTCGAACTTCGGGATGTCAGAAGGAATCTTATGTGGTAGAGGAGGCCAAAGCGGGTTGTGATTGATGGGGTCGTTAGTCAGTTTATGGATATTAGGGATGTCCAAAGCTGCCAAAAATGGAAATTATGGATTTTCTCCTGAATCTAACCAAGGCAGTATGGGCTGACTACTTAGACCATAGGGTCCCCCCATCAATGTGTTACCAGGAGGATAAGTGGGACTTTGATAAAAACTTCCGATAGGTGGAGGATTAGGGACATACTGTTGCTGTCCATTGGGCATATTGTATTTCAGGGTGAACGGTTGGTTTCCCCCAGTATAAAAGTGCCCTCCCATTCCAAATGGAGGTTGGGGTTGGTTAGTCCAAATGGATGCAATAGAGTTTCCCGGAGGCATGCTACTACTTGCATAGTTTGGCAACGGCATAGACCCTACACCTATATTTGAACCACTTAAGGGAAAATTATTGACAATAGGTTGTCCCATTTGTCCTAAGGATTGCAGGGGAAGCGAAATGTTCACTGCTACCTGCATGCTGGAAACACTGCCCCCTGGTATAGTGGCCAAGGGGTTTGAACTCAGTAGAGGGTTCCAACCGAAAGGGTTGCTAAAAGGCACCAAAGTATTCATACTCGTGGGAGGAGCTACCATGGGTCCCAACGTGGTCACGGTAGAAGTAGATGCCGAAGGATTCGGTAAGCTACTGGCAGTTGTGATGACTGTAGGGTTAGGAGTACGTATATGCTAACTACTGGGGTTACCCAGTGATGGCATAGAACTGACCACCAGCGGGGAGGATGGTGGCGAACCTGGGATGGTTGCCATTGGCATCGACCCAGTGGATGTTGGTGGTGAAATGGATGTTTGTGCGGCCAAAGACATATCCTGGCGTGGTGGAATCTGAATTATCACAGGCCCCAACGGATCAGTGAGCGAAGGATTGTAATGAGGTATAACCCCTTCAGTGAAAGGGTCCTCAGGAAATTCCAGATGATATGACTCTATGTGACAATCAAGATTAGTCAGTGGAGACTGCTTTTCCGTAGAAGGCACGGGTTCACCAAGGTTCAGTTCTTCCTCAATAGTTAGAGGAGGTAGACCTTGTTTTCATCTAGACAGACGGCGTGGGTCGGGGGATGCCATGGTGACCTATTTGATTTTAACAAATTTTAATAGATTTTGATGTATTATAAAGTCTCAGTGACAGTAACCACACACCTAAAAAAGAAAAAAGGACTCTCTAAAATCAATCAACAAGCAGCCAGAATAGGGTGCCCTGTTTGAGTACTACCGTTTGCTGGTGATGAAATCCAGTATCACAATACTATACAGAGAGGTTTGGTCGAAAGTACAGTTAAGGTCACTCTAGAGCTTCGCCCAAACCTCAGACAATAGGTGTAAGCACTCTCGTGAAGATGAGTACCCTCCTAGAGACTGAAGACAGAGTGGGTTTGTCTGTTTCAGGTACCAGGACAACCCATCCCAGTAACCTTGTGTAAGTCCCTAAAAATTATGGCCACTAAAGATACCTCAAATCACAAACATCATCAGGGGGGTCCACGGTCAAGGACAGTGTGATATATGGGCAGAATACCTAGATCCCCGATCTAGTTTCGACATCCCCAAAGGGAACCCCAATATATAACACACCCATCGGATGCAGTCGAAGGCGGGCTACCTTCTTGTGCACCCAAGTGTTGTCTCGCACTGAGCTCCGGTAAAGGAACGGTCATGATAATATGAGTGCAGTAGGATTTCGCTCGTTAATGACTCTAGTTTCAAGTTTTGAGATCTTGGGTAATTTTCTCACTGCTCTTAACCCAAGATCCTAGCCTGAACTACTGTTTGTGTGAGCTCAAAAATAGTTGATTGATTTTATTATCACTTGATTCTTAGTGTACTTGATTATTAGTATTGCGGAGGGGGAGTGGACGTATGAAATGTAATGAGAGTATGACTCAAGAAACCATGCAAAACATGCTCTAAATATTCAATTCGATGAAGAGTATTTCTACAAGGAGAGGTTTCTTTTCAACATCCATGCACTAACATTCAAATAACTCAGTTCAGCTTTAAATATTCAGACTTCTATCTACCTCTTCTTAACAGTCTATAAACTGAAAATTTCATAATTAACTCAGCTAGATACAGAAAAAACTAAAAAAAAAAATTATTCTCTAAAAAGTAAATGCTTTTGACACTAACTTTTCAAACAAGAGAAAACAAGCATAAATGCCAGTTTAGTAAACAAGCACAAGGATTCAGTCAAGGAGATATACAAATGGCCAAAAAATTCTGTAGCTAAAACACAATCACAGCAGTGAACAGCAAGTTTTGGTTGAGTAACGCACTATCTTTGAGTAAAGTAAGCGTTAATCCAGAGACTAATGCATTGTATTTAAGCAGAGCCAGTGTTATAACGCACTGGAGAAACTACAAGTATAGCGTTATCGAGGGAAAAATTCTCCAGATGGTCAAACAGAAACAGGATTGAACTTTGCGACCTTTTAAAATGTTTACTGGGCATAAGTACTGGTCGGAAGGATCTGTGAACAGAGGAGACAAGAAAGGAGGAAAGAAATAGTCCAGAAACTATGGGTAAAACTCCCCAGTGGAGTCGCCAATTCTGTTATACGGTAAAATGCTTGGGTTGTTGGTTATCGTATATCCCTCTCAGGGCTTTCTGGTGCCCGAGGAAAATAGTAAGATTAGTTGTACAGTTCACAAAGATGGCATATACATGTTCATATTAACTTAAAACAACTTGACGGAATGCGATAGAAAATTACCTCTTTGATGATCTTAGAGTCCCTTGGAGAGCGCTAGGCAGCGAAGCAAGAGTCCTTCTTTTGACCTGTATTTTGAACCTGAAGCGGTCACGGAAACAAGAACTTGACAGCTACAGAATCAATCAATTTCAGAGTATCTCATCAAGTGGAAGAACTTACCCACTGAATATTCTACATGGGAGATTGAGAAGTTTATACAGAAGCACCCAAGCTACTCAAGTATTGAGGACAACACTTTTTTGAAGGAGAGGGGCATGTTAGGTCCCTATATTACTAGTATAGTCCCTTATTGTTATTAGTGTAACCCCCTTATTGTTATTATTGTACCCTTGTAACCCCCTTTTTGTTATTATTGTGCCCTTAAATTATTATTGTTAGGTTGGCTAGGATTACATTGTGGCCCAACAGGATTACATTATGGCCACATGGACTCCTATATATAGAAAGGAGGTTTTGTAAATTGTATCATCCAAGAATTGTTCATTTATGTAATGTATTGGAGGTTTCCCCCTCGAAGTGGCTTATTTCTAAGGCGTTGATATCTCTTTTCTTCTATTTTTAGAGTTGGTTACACAACAATTTCCCCAATTTCAGCAGCCACTCCCTCTACCATCAGGTGCTCCACCAAATAAAAAAATGATGACACCCCAGCTACATGTACAACCAAACCCTAACCCCAATAATAAATCTATGCAGGTTATTGATATTCAGAACCAGCCTATACTTCTTGTTTTCCCTGCACAATGCAATGATATTCATTTACGATCTGGGAAAATAGTTGAACCTATTATTGATGATGTTACCTCTTCTGATTTTGATAAAGAAGAGACAGAAAAACATGACTCACGTGAAGAGGTACAACCACCCTCTAATAAGGGTACTGGAGAACCACCATTCCCTGAGCATTTAGCTTTAACTAAAATGCCTGAGCCACCTGCTTTCAATCTTCTAGGGGATTTATAGAATATTTATATTAAAATTCCACTCTTACAAGCACTAAGAGATGTACCAATTTATGCCAGAACTATGAGAGATATTTGTGTTAAGAAACCCGGTAGGAAAGCTATAGATCCCCTTACAATTCATGTTACGGGTGATCTATCTGCATTAATGTCTGGTAAAGCTCCTCCAGTTAAATATGGTGATCTCAGCCATCCTACTGTCACTGTGAAAATTGGAAAAAAAATAATTCCTTGAGTTTTGGTAGATTTAGGTGTTGCTATAAACATTATGACTCTTGAAACTTCACAATTGTTACAGCTGAAGAACGTAATCAAAGATACACCAACCATTCTAGAGTTAGCTGACCATTCTACAATCAAACCAGAAGGAGTTATTGAAGACCTAATCATCTCAGTTGAATCCTGGAATTACCCAGCTGACTTTGTGGTGTTACAGACTAAAAAAAAGTTGGGGGGACATCCTCTATTTTTTGGAAGGCCCTGGTTAGCCACAGCCGATGCCTTTATCAGCTATAGATCTGGTTCAATGAAAATTTCCAATGGATATGAAACTAAGAAGCTTACTCTCTACCCTCACGCTACACCCATGATTAATAATGATAATTCTGTATGGATGGACTATGATGATCATGCTACTCAACCTATTTTGACTATCATACAAGCTTTAAGCCTTAAAGATACCACTGAGGATGTGGTAATTAATAATTTTATTTGTGAACCCTCCTCTGTGACTCCAAAAACACATAATCAGTTGGTTGCACTTTTGAAATCAGATACCCAGGAAAAGCTTAAATCTGAAGATCTACCCCAAACATCAACCACCATTTCTTCTAAAAGTATACCAGTAGAAATCAAACCTGGCAAAACATTGAACATAAACCCCAACTTGACAGATGCTGAAACACAACAATTAATGAAGTTACTTCTTGAAAATAAGGAAGAATTCACATGGGACTATACAGATATGAAGGGAATCTCTCTTGAATTATGTACTCATCGTATCTATATCAAGGAAGGTTGTCGACCAATTTGTCAACCTCAACGACGAATGTGTTAGCCCCCATATAAAATTTCTTGACAAGCAAGCAGGGGGCTGAATTGTTTCTAAGCCTTCAAGGAATGCATTTCCTCTGAAAACACATCATCCTTGAAGCCCCCTTGTGCATTTTCCTTTGATAAATCTACTCTATTTTTCCATCCCCCAAGCCTCTCTGATTGTAAGAAAATTGTGCTCCAAAAGGCCTATTTTTTCCCCTGGTACCCTTGCAAATACCCCACTTTCCACCCTCTTTCTCCCCTTTTTATTTCCCTCATTAGCACTCTGATTCTCCCATATCCCTCCCTTCGTCCTCCAAAACCATCCTAAAATCCCCTTTAAACCTTCCAAATACACTTTGTTTGGTTTAATTCCCCTCATTACCTCTACCGTTACCCTTTATTGCCCTCAAATTGCACTAAAAATGGGCAAAAAACCCACTTTGCAACTTACATTAGGCCTTAGCCCCCTTCCGCTAGCCCCTCAGCCTTTTCTCCACGCGACCCAGGTGCTGTAACTGAGGGCTAGCCTGAAAGGCGCTAATCTCCAATGTATATCGGGAGCGTTCCTGACCGTTGATCTTTATAAATCTGATGGTGATCGTTAACTCCACAGTGTCCGTATTTCCCCCGTTCAAACCCCTAACCGCACAATCGTCATCCATTTACCCGCAGATCCGACGGTTCAGAGTCTACCTGCCCTTGTGGTCCCACCAGCGCGCTCGTTTGAAAACCGCCTGTATATATCACACCGCTTTCTGAGGACTGGCGATATTTTTATTTTTGCAACGATTCCACTCATCACTTGCCGCATGGCACCTGTACGATTGGAAAACCGCTACCCCATCGCGTGTTATCATTCAGCACAAGACACGCAGCGATATGCATATCAGTCGTCCGATCCAGAGCCCTCCATCCAACGGTGATCGATCCATGAAGTTGCGCACGCGATAACCCATAGCCACTGTACCCCTGGCCCACATTCCATCGCCCTCCGACATGTTTTCCACCGTCGATCTCTGCCGAGATCGGACGGTCCAGATTTGACTGTCCCACCATCGGCCGGTCCCACCATGTCACCTCCACGTGTCTCCGTCATACATTCACCCGCCCCCGTTATATATAGGCTTTACAAGGTCAAATGTTCATTATTTTACATTAAATCCGCTGCGCTCCGCCCACGTCCGCCAGACCACGTCCCGCTGTCATATTTCATTTTCCACCATGTTTCTTCACCTCTCCGCCATCTCACCAGTCTGCATGGCCATCATCGTCGTCCCCGTCTCATCCATTACCCCCATTTATGGATTTCATAACAAGTTTCTGTTTTGCAAGGTTTTGAAGTGGTGAAAGCCACCATGATTTGCACACGCTGTCACAGTGACAGAAAACACAGGAAAGGACCGCGTGCAGAGGCAGAAACCATGGAGAAAAGCCTGAGAGGATCCTATGATAGGACCTGCATTAAAGGAACAGGGTTTGGCCCTGTGAAAATGTCCTGGCGCCATTAAAGCATAGATTCTGCAGACAGGGATTTAAATTAAGCGGCAGAGAGCTTAAGGCACACAAGTGAAGATATCTAAGCCTTATGCTCATCGATTTAAAGGTAAAGCATCAGACTGAAGACCCACGGAGCGCTCAGAGAGTACAATGTGCAGAAAGCAAAGTATATCAGGGTTTCCACAGTAGCAGAATGTCTTTCTCCATAAAGGACAAAGTGCCCATGCAGTTTTTATTCTACACCATGTTCCTATAGAAATTTCCACCCTGACAACAGTCTGAAGCTACCAAAGCATTTGTTTCATAAGTATGGCGGACTTCTCAGTCATTTATTTACCTTTTTTTTATTCACCAAAAGTACCACAGAGTCCTGCAGACAAAAGTACATCAAGAGACATACCGAAGTAAATAGAAGCCTGAAGAAGACCACTCTTTCACTCAAAAAGTGACAGAAATTGAATGCTCAGGATTTAAACAGAATGGGCTTCGACCCTCTTTCTTTTCAGAAGTTTTAATGTTGCATTTAGTTTTCACCTACCTCCTCAGCCCATCTTTCTGCTATAAAATTTCATGAAGAAACATTGTAAAGGTTGTTGATGAGATATTAGAGGACTGCAAGTTGTTTCTGTGAGATATAATTCTGTGTAAAGTTGTAAGATAGGCTGAAGAAAGATGTATTCAGGCTGAATGTTCAAGCTATGGGCAATGTTGTACATGACTGGTGTTGTTTTTTAATATGAAAATCACATTTCTTTGGATCCTGATCTAAAGCAGCTGGTGATGTTTTTCTATCTTTGTGTTTTATTTCATTTCATTACACTTCTTCTGGCTTGCATCAGAAATCTGGCATAAGATTTGCCCTTGTTAGGCACCCTATGTTTCTGCTCTCCTTGCCTTTATGTTTTCTACTAAATGCGTTATTTAAGGATTGATTTCAATTAAGTTAACCAGTGTAGTGGTCTGATATATTGCTAGTTGATGTATGAATTAATAGAATATGTCTTTAGATGTTCTTGTTTAGATTTAATTAAATGAGTTGAGAACACTGGGGGGTTTAGAACTCTGTCTCTGCCTCACTAGGATCTTTCCATTTCGATTAAACTTTCCAAGTTCCTTCAAGTTGCCTCTGATTATGTCCAAGCAGGTCTGGAGTTAAATGACCTCTGACCTGATCTATAGACAGAATTGGATGGTTTCCCTCTTTTCATTTTCAATCCTTAATGTTCCATGCCACACAATCATTTTAGGATCTAATGCTTTAGATGACTAGCCCAACTAAAAGCTTGCACATTGAACAAAAAGTAATCCCTTTCCTGACTCCATTGCCCAATGGCCTTGATGTTCTCTGATTTATCTACTTTAGCCTAAAATCCTCTCTGCTCATTTCCTTGTCTTATAGTGAACCCTTCATTCCTGATTCCTAACAACCAAACAAACAATCAAACAAACAACCATGTGCCTATAAATAGCATAACATCTTAAACCTCGAGCTTCAAAGTCATATACCTTTGACATATTATAGATAGATCCCTCTCTGGACCCATGAGGGCTAGATCCCGAGGTCTGAAAGTGGTTTGATGTTGTCTCATATTTTGGTCTTGCCAATCTGGCCAAAACATGGGAACCCCAACATAATGGCGACTCCACTGGGGAACTGATTGCATTACACCTTAAACATTCTTAGGCATTCAAAGACCTACAATCTCTGGTTAGGTTGGTAGTTAAACATTCCTATTCACAGATCAACCTCTATACCATTGTCGTGTTTTCCCCATACTCTTGGACAGAGTCTGGAAAGGGCCAGGTAGCCTCCAGATCTCACACTCTTTCAGAGGTGACATATCTGGTAAAAGCCCTCCCAGTCAATCTCTGGTTAGATTTTGTTGTGTTTGGAAGATATCCTTGAAGAGGGACATCTCATAAGCACTATGGTGGACAGTGTACCCTCCAGAAACATCCTAAAACCCTCCACCTGACGACTCCATAATTCATAAACGATGCAAAGACTCCACTGGTGATCAGTAGGCCTGTTGATTATCTTGGTTCACATTAGACTCCATTGGGAGACCAGTCTCCATAACAACATCAAAACACAGTAGAAGTAACAAGTAGGTTAAGCTGCTTGGTCAGAAAACAACATTCTGGCTTCTAGAACCATTCATACAAGAGCTTACCCAAACCCAGACCCACCTGAAATAGTTGACAACCCTGATAGTATCCTCAAGGGAGCTCCTACACCTAAACAACCAACTATTTCCAACCACATCCATAGAGCTAACTCTGCACCAGAAGATCTTACAGCTCTATCACACTTTCACCTTGACCTAGACCTATCTAATAGATTACCTAGAACTAGGTCATTCAGTGTCCTAAACCAGCCATACCTTGAGCTTCCTGGTTCACCACCTCAAAGTGGTAAGCACCTTGGGATTATACAGACCCCTCCATCTACACCTCCTGATATACACTTCATTCAAAACTTGGGGCTCAGTCACCCTAGATCTTCTCATCAGTCTTCTGCTGGTCATAATATCCCTATCATCCATATACCTGCTGCCCAATTCAATCCTTTACCTCATCAAAACATCATCATGGCAACCTAGTATGCACCTCTAGTTTTACCTCAGCCTCTAGTTCCCTTACCCAATGATTATCAATCAAAGATCCCACACTTCACTGCAAAAGAGTCTTCCACAACACAATATCATGTAGATAGGATGGAAGATTCTTTTGACTACATGGAGATAGATGATGATACAGTCAAAATGAGAATCTTTGCCCAGAGCATAGGGGGTGATATGAAGAAATGGTTTAAGGGCCTACCTCCAGGTAGCATAAATGACCTCCCATCTCTATATCAGACCTTCATAAACAAATGGGAAGTTAAGGCCAACCCTCGCCAACTCCTAGCAGAATATATGAGCCTTCAAAGAAATGTAGGAGAGAGTGTCCACAATTACACAACAAGATTTAACAGCATTTAAAATGCTCTCCCTCCACATATGAAACCTCTCCAAGGTATGGCCCTAGCGAAATACCCTAAAGGCTTTGATGCTGACATGGCCTATCAGCTTAGGAATAAAGAATAAAACACATTGGAGGACATGCAGAAAGGAGCAGTGAATATAGAGGCAAATCTGATTGAGAAAAGAGCGAGATTAAGAGCTGAGAGGAGGGTAGCATACAGAGATGACAATGTAGCTTCCACATCTGACCCCAATTACGACCGTCTATCTAAAAACGTGGAAGAGCTACAACAAATGGTAAAAACAATGGTTGTCACAGTTAGTAACCAAAACAGAAATCAAAACCATAACCAGAACCAGAACTTTAGAAGAAACAAAGCCACTCCCAACAGAAAAAGAGAATCAGATCAACAAGTTATTCCCCCATTCCAAGAGAATTTTCTTGATGAAGACGAGGGAATCATAGAAGAGTCTGAGGGAAACACAATAAACATGTTCGAAACGGAAGATTCAATCCATAACTGTTACTCAGAAGAAGATCAGCCTGCACCCTCTGGTTGGGATGAGGAATGGTTAGAAACTGAAGATTACAGGTTAGGATTTGAAAATGCCATGATGTAGGTCAGAGAAAAATATGAAATTAGAAGCAAAAAGAGCCAAGAAACTGCCAAACCAAAATCTTCTGAGGTCACCATCAAGAAAAGACCTGAGAAAACTTCTGAAGCAACTGCTGAAAGTAACAAATCAGCAGCTGAGAGTTCTGGAAAGCACAAAGAAAAGGATAACCAAAACACTGATACACAAGGTAAACCAGCTAGAAACACTAGCACTGCAGTTAGTGCTCCTGATAAAACTGTCACAAACACTGTACATAATGAGAATCAACGCACTGATTCAGCCACTTAGGCAGTGGCTAACAAAATAGAGTTGAACATTCCAAAGAGTCAGTCCACTTTCAATTTGGAGAGTGATATTGCAAAAATTAAAATCTATGTCCCACTCTTTGAGCTGGCCACTCAGGATGTATATAAAGGCCAAATTTTGAAAGCATTAAATTTAGGTGAGAACAGTGACACTGTAAATCTGAGTGATGATCAACCTGCCCTTCTGTTTGGTCCAAATATAGAAGGAAATTTTCAGGAAGGGGTAGTGCCCCCTCTTTATATTAGTCTTAATATCCATGATAAGATTCTCCACAATGCAATGCATGATTTTGGGGCATCACACAACCTGATGCCTAAAGTAGTGATGGAAAGATTAGGCCTAGAGATAACCCGTCCCTATAAAGACCTATATTCATTTGACTCTAACAGAGTAAAATGCCTGGGCCTGATCAAAGACTTATGTGTGAGCCTTACTCAGATTCCTGCCAAGTGTATGGTCATGGATGTTCTTGTGGCAGATGTGCCACCCAAGTATGGCGTGTTATTATCAAGATCATGGGGAACCAAGCTGCAAGGAACAATGCAGATGGATGGGGCTTATGCCACAATCCCAATCTTTGGCCAACTTAGAAGACTGTACAGGGAAGCACAAATGAAATTCCTAGTTACTAGCCCTGAAAAGCCTGAAAATTTTCCTCTATGCTCTGTACATACATACCTGGATTCCTTTATCTTTTGCAATGATGAATCTTTGGGGGGACCAGAATCTGAAAATGTAGATACAAGCAAAGGTACACATGATGAAACAGAGCCAATGGACTTTAACATAATGGCTACCCTAGACTCAGAGGAGGAAGACGTAGAAAACTTTGAACAGTGCACTGAAACAACAACGCAAAGTAAACCAGAAACAAAATGCGATCAGCCAAATAGTCACCTCTCTGACTTCCACACCCATAACGAAAAACTAAACAACCCACAGCCTAGTGCAGACCCTATAATGCAAAATAATGGCGAACCCAGCTGTAGGAAAAGAAATGATAACAAAGATGAGAGTGAACCCCTATGGGAAATGAGTTTCGATGAGTCCTGCACAAGAAGAACGGTCGGAGCTGGGGTTTGGCTACGTAACAAAGAAAGTGACTACATGAAGAGCCATGCCTGCAATCTGCATTTCAAATGTATAAATAATATTGCAAAGTACGAGGCTCTTATCCTGGGTTTAAAACTGTTGAAGAAAATAGGAGCCCATAGAATAGCCATGCAAGGAGATTCTGAATTGGTTATAAAACAGGTGAACGATGAATACGCAGCCAAACACCCTAGGTTGAGAGCATATAGGAACGATGCTATGGACATATTGAAAAAATTTGTTGAATATGAATTAGTATTTGTTCCTAGAAATCAGAACGCCATTGCAAATGGATTAGCTTACCTAGCCAGTTCATACCCTGAGACTTTGAGCGACCAACAGATCATCATTCAAACCAAATTCAGACCTGCAGTGCCAGATAACAAAAAATACTAGCAGGTTTTCGACGGAGATAAACAAATTGAAGATTTTTTGATGGGCAGGAACGAGTTTGAGTTTTCCGATTTAGACTCTACGTCTAGTGATAGCTGCCTAAGTGAGGAACCCTCGAACGACGAAGAAACTACACCCCGCAACGTAGAAATAAACACTTTAAATGAAGAAACTGGAAATTTGACCATGGAGTTTGAAAACGTAGACATCGAAGAAGTAGAGGTGCTCCAGGCGAAAGATAAGAACATACCTCGAGTGTCGTTAGAAGACCTTTTTTACTTCGATGATGTTGCAAAAAAGCCTACCATAGAGCACGTGGACTCTGACGTTGAAGAATGTAATATAGGTACAAAGGATAATCCAAAAATAATTAAATTGGCTAAGTCTCTTCCCGCAAAGATGAAAAATAAATACATTTACATTTTTAAGGAATTTATTGACGTGTTTGCTTGGGGCTACGAAGACTTCAAGGCTTATGACACGAACATCATACAACACAAAATACCTTTAAAAGAAAATCAAAAACCCTTCAGGCAGAAACTTCGTAGGATAAACCCGAAACAATTGCCTGCAGTGGAAAGAGAGATTAAAAAGATGTATGAGGCAGGAATAATAGTTCCCATAAGGTTCTCTGATTGGGTTTCGAACTTAGTGGCTATGAGAAAGAAAACTGGGGAGATTAGATTATGTATCGACTTCAGAAATATTAATAGAGCCTCACTCAAAGACAACTACCCTTTGGCAAAAATGGAACACATTCTACAGCGAGTAGTAGGCTCAAAAAGGATTTCTTTGTTGGATGGTTTTTCAGGTTACAACCAAGTCTTATTAATCCCAGAAGACCAACTCAAGACATCCTTTACCACTCCATGGGGCACCTTTATGTATGTAAAAATGCCCTTTGGACTGATGAACGCTGGGAAAACCTTCAAAAGAGCAATGGACATAAATTTTTCAGATGAGATAGGACACTTCATTGTTATTTACTTAGATGACATAACAGTCTATTCTAATATTGAAGAAGAACACCTAAAACATCTGAGAAAAGTGTTTGAAAAATGCAGAAGGTTCGGTCTGTCATTGAATCCAAAAAATACTGTATTTGGGTTGCAAGAAGGAAAGCTTCTTGGCCACATTATATCAGAAAAGGGAATCAGGATAGACCCACAAAGAGTTGAGGGAATACTACAGATCACACACCCAAGAAACATCAAAGAATTACAGTCCTTCATTGGGAAGATTAACTTCCTTAGGAGGTTTATTCCCAACCTAGCTAAACACCTTAGGAATATGACTAACATGTTGAAGAAAGGTGTGGGAGTTAAATGGACTGTTGGAGCTAAAAAATCTTTTGAATCAGTAAAACTTGCACTCTCCCAAGCTCCTGTTCTGATTAGCCCTGATTTCTCAAAGGACTTCCTAATCTTTTCATTTGCCTCTGAGCATACAGTGGCTGCAGTCTTGCTGCAAAAAAACACAGAGGGAATGGAACAGCCAATTTCCTTTTTCAGCAAAGCACTAAGGGATGCACCCTTGAAATACAACATAATGGAAAAACAGGCCTATGCCTTAGTCAAGGCCTTAAAGGATTTTAGGGTGTACATATTTCATTCTCACACCATAGCTTATGCGCCTAACATAGTTGTCAAAGATATATTGTCCCAAGATCCTGATGGAAAGAGGGGCAAATGGATTGCTATGATTTTAAAATATGATCTTGAGATAAAACCCACCAAACTAATCAAAGGGAAGGGCTTAGCTAAATTAATGGCAGAATCAAATCTACAGGCCCTGGACATTAACATGGTAAATGCCTTGGATGAGCAGGAAGGACTGCCTGACCCCACTGTTGAGGAGAAGTTCCAGAACTCTCCTTGGTACTCTGATATCCTTTATGTGCTCACCAACCTCAATGCTCCATCTGAACTGTCAAAGACCAAGGCCAGATTCCTCAAACTGAAAGCTAGAAGCTATTGTGTTCTAAATGAAAACTTATATTGGAAAAATCCAAATGGCCTATTGCTTAAATGTTTTCCTGAAAACGAGGCAGAGAGGATTAAATAAGAATTCCATGCAGGAGAGTGTGGAGGCCACCTGAGTTGCAAAGCCACTGCAAAAAAAATACTCAGGGTTGGTTATTATTGGCCTACGCTCTTCAATGATATCCATAAGATGATAATCACCTGCCATAAATGTCAAATTTTTGAAGGAAAAAGAAAACTCCTCCCCCTCCCCCTACAACCCATCACTGTTGAAGGTCCTTTTATGTAATGGGGCCTAGATTTTATAGGAGAAATTCATCCTGCTTCTTCTGCACAACACAAATGGATCCTAATAGCCACAGACTACTTCACTAAGTGGATAGAGGCCATACCTACTAGAAATGCCACAGATTCAGTCATCATTAGTTTCCTAGAAGGTCATATCCTCTCTCGGTTTGGCTGCCCAAGGAAAATAATCACTGATAATGCTACTGCTTTCGGATCCAAGAAAATGGTTGATTTTTTTCACAGGTATCAAATAGCACTCGGTCTTTCAACTGCCTACTACCCTTAAGGTAATGGATTAGTTGAATCATCAAACAAGAGCCTGGTGATCATCATCAAAAAGCTGCTGGAAAAGAACAAAAATTCATGGCATAACAAGTTAGTGCATGCTTTGTGGGCTGACAGGCTTACAACAAATAAGTCCATTGGCATGTCACCATTCCAGCTTGTCTATGGGACAGAAGTAGTTTTTCTTACCAGCCTTGGGGTACCAGTGATTAAGCTGATCCAAGAGATTCAAACAGAAGAAGACAATATGGTGAGAAGGATAGGCCAAACAATTCATCTCCAGAAAACAAGGGAGGAGGTCTATAACAGAGCTATCAAAGTTCAGGAAAACATAAAGAAGTTGTTTGACAAAAGAACCAAAGCTGTTGATTTCAAAATTGGGGATAAAGT
Organism: Pinus albicaulis; assembly: GCA_034641835.2. Taxonomy (NCBI): domain Eukaryota; kingdom Viridiplantae; phylum Streptophyta; class Pinopsida; order Pinales; family Pinaceae; genus Pinus; species Pinus albicaulis. The sequence continues at coordinate 1,635,245,087 of CM076579.1, read as the reverse complement.
TCTGAAATGGGACTCAAGAAGAGAGGACAAAGGAAAGCACGGCAAGTTTGACAGTCTGTGGCAAGGTCCATACATCATCCAGGCCACTGTGGGTCCAAATGCCTTCTTCCTACAGGAATTAGATGGTACAGAGCTGTTTGGGGGTCCTGTCAATGGTAGGATGCTCAAACACTACTTCTGCTGATTTACAATTTCCAGTTTCCATTACTATTGTACATACCATTGCAGTTTTTTATTTTCAAGAAAAAGAGAAAATGTTTCAAAAAACAAAGGAAAAAGAGAGGTTCAGACATGCTTAAAACATGAACCTCTGATGTGAAAAAGATTGGCTCTAATAAGCTCAAAACCTGAGCCAAAGAAAGTAAAACAGCTGGTCCTAACATGCCCAAAATCTGGACCAGCAAAGAAGAAAGAAGAATCGGCTCTAACATGCCCAAAACCAAAGCTGAAATGAAGAAAAGAAGTGACTCTAACATGCTCAAATCTTGAGTCACAAAAATGAAAGAAGGATACTACAAGCTTCAGATTTCAAGCCTTCACAGTTTTGTTTTCAGTTTTCTGCAAGTTCTATCCATGTGCAACCATCTTTATGCCTTGGATCCACAGCAAACCAGACTGTCTAATCCTGGTTTAACTGTTTTTAAATTTCTGTTGTAGAATATAGAGAAGAAATCTTCTGGACAATTTAATCCCAGCAGATATTAAATTAGGTAGAGAAACATGTGAGACCAATAGTTTAATCTGGTCTCATGGAGTAATAAGGGTAGAAATAGAATAGGTTTATTTTCCTGTTTGTAAAAAATAATTGATGTAAAGGGTATGCAAGCCCAAATGCACCCTAGAAGAAGAAAAAATGCTAGGACTGTAGTGTGGGTAAGTAGATTGATTAGGAAAGTCTTTCTGCTGATATAATGTCTTCATATTGTGGCAGTTGATCTAAAGAAAGAAAAGGATGTGCCAAACAACAGGCAACTGACCTACTCCAAAGATCTATTCTCTGAATTCTTGACTCCTTCAAGAAGAAGCCATCCCCATGTGGAGCCACTATTAGCCCCTCTATAAATTTGTGACAAAGCAAAAGTAGGGGGCTAAATTGTTTTTTGAGCCTTCAAGGAATGCATCTCCCCTGAAGACACATCATCCTTGAAGTCTCCTGTGCCTTTGCCTTTTAATGAAATCCCCTCTGTTGTTCCCATTATAAATCCTCTTTATTGTGAAGAATGGTGCTCCCAAAGGCTTTAATTTTCCCTGGTACCCCTGCAAAATACCCCACTTTCCACCCTCTTTCTCCCCTTTTTATTTCCCTCATTAGCACTCTGATTCTCCCAAAACCTTGTTTAAAGCCCACACATACCCCTTTGCTGGCCATTTAGACCCTCATTACCTCTACCGTTACCCTTTATTTCCCTCAAATTGCACTAAAAATGGGCAAAAAACCCACTTTGCAACTTACATTAGGCCTTAGCCCCCTTCTGCTAGCCCCTCAGCCTTTTCTCCACGCAACCCAGGCGCTGTAACCGAGCGCTGGCCCGAAAGGCGCTAATCTCCAATGTATATCGGGAGCGTTCCTGACCGTTGATCTTTATAGATCTGATGTCAATCGTTAACTCCACAATGTCCGTGTTTCCCCCGTTCAAACCCCTGACCATGAAGATCCGATGGTTCGGAGTCTACCTGCCCCTGTGGTCCCACCAGTGCGCCTATTCGAAAACCACCTGTATATATCACACCGCTTTCTGAGGACTGGCGGTATTTTTATTTTCGCAGCGATTCCACTCATCGCTTGCCATGTGGCACCTGTACAGTTGGAAAACCGCTACCCCATCGCGCGTTATCGTTCAGCACAAGACACGCAGCGATATGCATATCAGCCATCCGATCCAGAGCCTTCCATCCAACAGTGATCCATCCATGAAGCTGCGCACATGATAACCCATAGCCGCCGTACCCCTGGCCCACAGTCCATTGCCCTCCGATGTGTTTTCCACCGTTGATCTCCGGCGAGATCGGACGGTCCAGATTTGACTGTCCTGCCATCGCCTGGTCCCGCCACGTCACCTCCGCATGTCTCCGTCGTACATTCGCCCACCCCCGTTATATATAGGCTTTACAAGGTCAAATGTTCATTATTTTACATTAAATCCGCTGCGCTCCGCCCACGTCCGCCAGACCACGTCCCGCTGTCATATTGCATTTTCCACCATGTTTCTGCACCTTTGCGCCATCTCACCAGTCTGCATGGCCATCCTCGTCGTCCCTGTCTCATCCATTACCCTCATTTATGGATTTCATAACAAGTTTCTGTTTTGTAGGGTTTTGAGGTGGTGAAAGCCACCATGATTTGCACACGCTGTCACAGTGACAGAAAGCACAGGAAAGGACCGCGTGCAGAGGCAGAAACCATGGAGAAAAGCCTGAGAGGATCCTACGATAGGACCTGCATTAAAGGAACAGGGTTTGGCCCTGTGAAAATGTCCCAACGCCATTAAAGCACAGATTCTGCAGACAGGGATTTAAATTAAGCGGCAGAGAGCTTAAGGCATGCAAGTGAAGATATTTAAGCCTTATGCTCAGGGGTTTAAAGGTAAAGCATCAGACTGAAGACCCATGGAGCGCTCAGAGAGTACAATGTGCAAAAAGAAAATTATATCAGGGTTTCCACAGCAGCAGAATGTCTTTCTCCATAAAGAAAAAAGTGCCCATGCAGTTTTTATTCTACACCGTGTTCCTATAGAAATTTCCACCCTGACAACAGTTCGAAGCTACCAGAGCATTTGTTTCATAAGCATGGAAAACTTCTTAGTCATTTATTTACCTTTTGTTTATTTACCAAAAGTACCACAGAGTCTTGCAGACCAAAGTACATCAAGAGACATACCGAAGTAAATAGAAGCCTGAAGAAGACCACTCTTTCACTCAAAAAGTGACAGGAATTGAATGCTCAGGATTTAAACAGAATGGGCTTTGGCCCTCTTTCTTTTCAGAAGTTTTAATGCTGCATTTAGTTTTCAGCTACCTCCTCAGCCCATCTTTCTGCTATAAAATTTCATGAAGAAACATTGTAAAGGTTGTTGATGAGATTTCAAAGGACTGCAAGCTATTTCTGTGAGATATAGTTCTGTGTAAAGTTGTAAGATAGGCTGAAGAAAGATGTATTCAGGCTGACTGTTCAAGCTGTGGGCAATGTTGTACATGACTGGTGTTGTTTTTTAATATGACAAGCACATTTCTTTGGATCCTGATCTAAAGCAGCTGGTGATGTTTTTCTATCTCTGTGTTTTATTTCATTTCATTACACTTCTTCTGGCTTGCATCAGAAATCTAGCATAGGATTTTCCCTTGTTAGGCACCCTATGTTTCTGCTCTCCTTGACTTTATGTTTTCTACTAAATGTGTTATCTAAGGATTGATTTCAATTAAGTTAACCAGTGTAGTGGTCTGATATATTGCTAGCTGATGTATGAATTAATGGAATATGTCTTTAGATGTTTTTGTTTAGATTTAATTAAATGAGTTGAGAACACTGGGGGGTTTAGAACTCTGTCTCTGCCTCACTAGGATCTTTCCATTTTGATTAAACTTTCCAAGTTCCCTCAAGTTGCCTCTGATTATGTCCAAGTAGGTCTGGAGTTAAATGACCTCTGACCTAATCTATAGATAGAATTGGATGGTTTCCCTCTTTTCATTTTCAATCCTTAATGTTCCATGCCACACAATCATTTTAGGATCCAATGCTTTAGATGACTAGCCCAACTAAAATCTTGCACATTGAACAACAAGTAATCCCTTTCCTGACTCCATTGCCCAATGGCCTTGATGTTCTCTGAGTTATCTACTTTAGCCTAAAATCCTCTCTGCTCATTGCCTTGTCTTATAGTGAACCCTTCATTCCTGATTCCTAACAACCAAACAAACAATCAAACAAACAAACCCTATGCCTATAACTAGCCTAACATCTTAAACCTCGAGCTTCAAAGCCATATACCTTTGACATATTATAGAGAGATCCCTCTCTGGACCCAGGAGGGCTAGATCCTGAGGTCTGAAAGTGGTTTGATGTTGTCTCATCTTTTGGTCTTGCCAATCTGGCCAAAACATGGGAACCCCAACAAAGTGGAGGCTAGATCTGTTCAGATCTAGGCCATTTCAGGGCCTCTTTTCAGTGGGAAAGCCTTCTATCCCCCTGGCAAGAGAGAACTGGATGAAGAGAGCTCATTTTCAGATCTTGGCATCATGCCACATCATGCTCTAGAGCCTATAGTGTATTCCATCTTCCAGAACTGCGTTATTTTCAAGGAAAAAGTTGCAGGGTCTTTTGGCACTTAAAGGAGGAGAGATCTCTAGTGTTGGGAATTTGCCCTTCACTGTGGTGATCCGTGGATTACAGATCTAATCCATGTTCCATTCAGATACGATTTGAATACTAATGTATTTGCTTCAGAAATTTTGAATCATTCTGCAAATCAGCTGCATTAGATCTCAGATCTACTCCATGTACTACATTTTCGACTGAAAACCCCAAGGGGCTTTTGAAGATGAGACTCTATAGTGTAAGGATATGATATAGATATATATTTTTGTACACATATCTGCTCTATATCTGAAGTGTAACTTACAACTCTTTTTAGCTAATAAAAATAATGTTGTCAAGCTTGTACAGTCATATCATATGGTTGCAGCCTCTTATTTTGGGCATTTCTTCATGTAAAGTTTCCTATTTTATGTTCTATGATGTATGGACTTCAATATAATCTTTAAATGCTGATGTAAATGACATGATTGAGCCTACATATTGGCCTCCTACATATATTGGGCTGAAATATGTTATTTTCTGAGTATTTTTGTCACATAGTGCTACAGTCCCTTCTTTGGGCGATTTTCTAGCTATACTAGGTGTGGGAGATCTGTTTAACCCACCTAGAAAGATTTTTTTCTAATATCCTCTTGCATTTGGGTCTTATATTATCAGATAGAAGGGATCCAAGGGCTGATTCTAAGAGTTGTAGCATCCATTCCTAAAAAATGTGTTTTTCAGGCATGCCTTGCTAGCAGTCCTGATTTTGGGATATTACAGGTTCATGGGGCTCGGTGGAGGAACCATTAATAGCTAGGACTAGATGAAAAAATATTTTCTTAATAAACATCAAGACTACTACCAGATTCGATAACTAAAAGATGAAACCTTCAATATGTTTGCAAATGACAATGAGACATTAGAAGAATACGTCGAAAGATTTCAATATAACTTGCAAAGGTCTCTATATGCTACATTGTCTAAAGATATCTTAAAAGAAATGATGATTAAGGGAATGAAATAAGAATGGGTCGAAACACTTAACATAATGTGAAAAGGGGACATATATCAAGAAGAATATGATTACATTATTTCACTATGTAACAGGTGTTCTCGGGGTAGTACGCGAAGTAGGCCAACCGAGCGAGACTCAACTACAAGGAATCCTAAGAAGACCAGTGGCAAAATGACCAGAGAAAAATTTGGTAATATTTTAAAAAAATTTAAAACTGATATCTTGGGCACCCTCACAACGTAGCTAGATTTCCTACAAGCTAAATAGAAGCAAGCTATAGCAGAACACAACTTGGCTTTATTTTGTCCATGCTATCAGAAGAAGCATGGCCAACGGGAATGTCCATAAGACATGGTCTAGAAATGTGCTATTCGTACCAAGGACCATGCCACTGACAATTGCCCTTCACTTCTGGGGCTGAAAGCAGTTTTTAAAGAAGCAAAAGAAGAGACGAAACTAGTCTATCTAAAGAACCAGTGTCGAGAGTGGCAAGCACAACTAGGTATGCCACAAGACATGCCTTAGTTCTTTTCTTCTCCACAGTTTAACCAGCAGAACCCTGCAACAGCTTGGCAGAACCAATCACCTTTCTCTGCTTGGCCAAGACAACCCTCTTTAGGTAATAATTGGCCAAGTTTTCCTTGTTCTCCCCCTTATTGGAAAAGAAATCCTTATCAGTCCCAGTGGCCTGCTTCCCCTTCACAAACCACAAATTGGCTTCAAAAATAGCAGCGAATTCTGGGAATAACCAATTTAGCGATGGGGACAGGGGTTCAGAATCAACCTACATTACTAGCTCCATACTCATTCCAACAAAATCCTCAGCCTATCATGCATCCCCAACTCCCGACTCAACCCAATCTTAATCCTAACAACATGCAAGTTCAACTAATTCATATTGTTGAAAACAAAAACCGTGAAACTGAACAGAAGCAATGCAATGAACTTAGGCTGATATCAGTTTGTGTTATTTCACAAAAAGAAGATGTGACCCTACCACAACTTGAATTTAAAATCCCAACAACGCCTAGACAAACAAATATGACTAAAACAGAGGTAGAGCAAGGGAGGGAAACGATTTACCAAAGGAACCCTGAAGACCTTATGATTTCTCCCCCTCCATTCCCTGAAATATTAACATTGCCTAGACCGATAGTCTCTCCAAATTTTGATATCCTAGGGGAATTAAAAAATATTTTCATTAAAATTCCTCTTCTGTAGGATATACAAGACATTCCTATCTATGCCAAGACAATTAAAGAGCTTTGCGGAAAGAAACAGGTAAGGAAAAAAAAATTGTACCTACTGTTCATGTGGTAGGGGCACTATCAGACTTGTTGTTGGGTAAAGAAACACCTGTAAAATATGAGGATCCAGGGTAACCCATAGTAACTGTAAAAATATCTGGCCACTCCTTTCCAAACACATTGGTTGACTTAGGGGTAGCCATTAACATCTTAACTACAGAAACCTGCGAGAAGTTAGGAATAACAACGTTATAACCCATTTCTACCTTACTGGAACTCGCTGACAGATCTTTTATCAAAGCAGAAGGAATATTACAAGACATACTGGTTTACGTGGAATCATGGGAGTATCCAGCTGACTTTTTAGTTATTAACCCAAAAAGTAGGATGGATGGACACCCCCCGATACTGGGTCGACCTTGGTTAGCAACAACTGATGCTTACATAGGTTGCGGGATAGGCAGCATGACCATTGCTAGAGGTGATGCCATAAAAAATATTATCATTTACCCACTTGCCAAACCAATTCTACCCACTGTAAATATTCACAGGCATCCACATTCATACTGGGAACAAAAAATTTGTTCACCACTGACAATAGTTTAAGCTCTTGAGTTCAAAAATCAAACTAAAGATGATGTAATCAATAACTTCATGAATCAGCCATCGGCGTCTGGAAACCTAGAATGCCAAACGTTAAAAGAAGCTATTGATGATGAAACACAAGAATACTCCTTAGCAAACATTGATAATCAACACATACCTACGACTGATGTTCCCAACAACATACAAATTGAGCTAGGGAAGGTTTTAAATATCAATGGTAGTTTGGATAGTAACCAAAAGAAAAAGCTCATAAATTTTTTACAAAAATATCAGGGAGAATTTTCTTGGGACTACCCAAACATGAAGAGTATAGATCCTCATCTATGCACACATCAAATTTATTCTGACAAGGAGGCTCGACCTATTCGGCAGCCTCAACGGAGGCTAAACCCACATCTAAAAGACATTGTAAAAGATGAGTTGCAAAAGCTGTTGGATGTAAACGTCATCTATCCTATCTTAGACAACAAATGGGTCTCTCCTTTAGTATTCATTCCTAAGAAGAATGGGAAGTGGAGAATCTGTGTGCATTATAGAGAACTGAATAAAGCAACATAGAAATACCACTTCCCCCTTCCTTTTATTAACTAGGTCCTTGATACATTAGCGGGGAAGCAATTATTTTCCTTCCTTGATGGGTTCAGCGGTTACAATAAAATCCAGATAGCCCCCGAAGACTAGGATAAAAAAACCTTCAGCTGCCCATGGGGTACATTTTCCTACAGGGTATTACCATTTGGATTATGCAATGCCCCAGAAACATTCCAAAGAGCCATACTCAGCATTTTTTCTGATCTAATAAATGAAGGACTTGAAATGTACATGGACAACTTTACCTCATATGGGGATGATTTTGATCAAGCACCAGAAACACTAGAAAAAGTATTGGAATGATGTATTTCCACCAGATTGTGTTTGAGAAATGAAAAATATCACATGATGATGACCGAAGGATTAATCCTAGAACAATACATATCTTCAGCTGGAAAACAGGTATATCCGGCAAAGATAGCGGTAATTCTTTTATTAGCCACACCTTGTACGCAGACAGAGGTACGTAGTTTCCTTGGATATGCAGGGTACCATTGTAGGTTTATAAATAATTTCTCACAAATTTTCGCACCCTTGTATGCATTAACTAGAAATGTTGAATTCCATTGGTCTATTAAATGTGACACTACTTTTACAGATTTAAAGAAACTGGTCTTGACAGCTCCAATCTTACGTGGGACTAACTAGAAGTTTCCCTTTCATATTTCCTGAAATGCATCCAACACAGTGATAGGGGCAGTTCTCATTCAAGAAGAAGATAAAAAGCCATATGTTATTTATTAAATAAGAAAGTATCTCACTCCTGCCGAATTAAACTATACAGTGACTGAAAAAGAGTTTTTGGCTGTCATTTATGCTATCAATAAATTTAGACATTATGTAACTGGCTATCAAGTACTCCTGTATACTGATCACTTTTCCATTAGATATCTAGCCAATAAACCTATTATAAATGGGAGAGTAACTCATTGGTTGTTTCTTATACAAGAGTTCGACATAACTATCAAAGACCGTCCAGGGAAGGAGAACGTGGTTGCAGATTTCCTTTCTAGAGTTCCCAAGTCATATGACACACTAGCGGTGGACGATCAGTTTCCTAATGAACATATGTTCTCTGTAGCAGTAAAAACATGATGGTACGCAGATGTAGCAAACTACCTGGCAGTAGGAAAGCTGCCTAGACACTTGAAATCAAAGGAACAAAAGTTGATTGTTCAGCGCAGTGCTATATTCTCTTGGATTGGTGGATATCTTTTTCATACAGGAGCTCATATGCATATACACAGATGCATCCAAGAAGATGATATTTATGACATTCTACGGGCATGTCATGATGAACCATGTGGTGGCCATTTTCCAGATCACATAACGGGGCACAAAGTATTACAAATGGGTAATTATTGGCCTACAATTTTTAAAGATGCCAAGAAATATGTCCAAGCCTGCAATAGTTGGAAAATAATGGGCCACCCGGGCCAAGCTGATGAAATGCCATTACAACCACAATTGGTAGTGGAACCTTTCAAACAATGGGCACTAGAATTTTTTAGACCATTCAACCCACCATCAAACTAGAATATTTACATACTGGTTGCAACAGATTACGTAACAAAGTGGGTAGAAACAGTGGCTTTATTAAGAGCTATGGAAGAATCTACGATCAATTTTATTTTTGAGATATTTGTGCGATATGGCTTACCTCAGGAAGTGATAACTAATGGGGGGGCACAGTTTGTGGGAAATACTCTGAAGAACTACCATATCACCCATAGAGTCACATCTCCCTACCACCCACAGGAAAACATGCAGGTTGAAAGTACCAACAAATTCCTTGAGGCAATTCTCACTAAAACAGTCTCAAAACATCACCAGGATTGGGCTACTAGACTACCATAGGCCTTGTGGGCTTACCGCACAACATGGCGAAACACTACTGGGTATTATCCATACCATCTGGTATTTGGAAGAGAACCAATTTTTCTTATCAAATTCAAAATAAAGACTCTAAGGACAACCCAGAGGTGGGGCTGGATTTGACAGAGGCCCAAATTAGAAGAATCCAAAAAATAAATGAATTATATGAAATACGGCTACTGGCTCTGTAGCGCACCGCAATTATCCAACAACAAAGAGCTAAGTGGCATGAAAATCTCATCAAAAATAAGACATTCTAAGAAGGAGATTGGGCATTTCTTTACAACTCTAGATTCCAAGACTTCCCAAGAAAGTTACAAACAAGGTGGCTCGATCCATATGAAATTCAGGAAGTACACATCAATGGTACCCTCACCTTGACTACCATAGACAAATCTGGTTCTACATTCCAAATCAACGATTCACATAGAGTGTGCCTCTATCACAAACCACTTACAAGGGAGTCTTTCTGCCAGCAGGTACACGACATTCCCACCATCCAAATTTTAGCTGCAAGGGGTGCTAGCCCCACAAATTTAAGTGCATGAAAACTTGTTACTTCCTCTTGTAAATATTGTATATATTTCCCTTGCAATTTATAGTTTTTTCATTTGTTGTACATTATTCATACTCACAGTTGTATTTACTTTCTTTTGTGTTTTTACTTTTTCTGTTCAAACCTTTGAATGGCTGTTGTTTGATCTAATTGAAAAGCTGCTATTCAATCGAATTGAACACCCATATGTTTGTGTATTTATTTGTGTTGTTCAAACCTTTGAACGGCTATTGTTCAATCAAATTGAACGACTATTGTTCAATAATATTGAACAACCATGTGTTTTTTATTTTTTCTGTTCAAACCTTTGAACGAATACTATTCAATCCAATTGAACAACTATTGTTCAATCGGATTAAACAACTGTATGTTTGTGTGTTTATTTGCGATGTTCAAACCTTTGAACGGCTGTTGTTCAATCCAATTGAATAGTTTCTATTCAATCGGATTTAACAGTCATGTGTTGTTTATTTTTGCCATTTTTCAAACCTTTGAATGACTGTTGTTCAATCCAATTGAACATTTTTTGTTCAATGAAATGGAACAACTGATTTTTTCTTCTTTATAAGCATGTTTTTTTCTTTCTTTTTGATGATTTCTATTTGAATATCCACTCCTCATTACAAAGGGTAGCCGTAAAAGTCATTTTTTGAACAGGAATTGGCACCTGAAAAGGAGAAAAGTAGTGATGTTACTAATATGATGATCCTTTGAAACTTTGATGGGAATCTCCACTTCGGAAGCTGACATGGTTTAATGCAATGAAGGGCTAGACATCTCCTACTCAAACATATTGTCGCACAATTCATAGTCTTATGATGGTATATCTTTCTACACTCTCAAGTAGTATCTTCCCTTGACATAAGGATATAGGAATAAGGAGTATTAATTTTATTGTCATTCTCTTTACTTCTCACACCATCCCTAACTCTTAAGTAGTTAATGAGCCTCCCTTCCTGTATAAATAACAAGAAAACATTATGTTTATATGCAAATTTTTAAGAGAGAATAGTGGGTCTCATTACGAGCTAGCCTACCATGATCATAAGGATTTAACAAGTGACATGCCCACAATGGACAACACACCAGGGTAATGACCTTCTCGACAGCTCAAACTGCTTGAAGGACAAGAAGTCTCATTACGAGCCAGGATGATCACTCTGTTACAATTTCAGTGAGTGGCACTGTGACCATCTGGCCACCACACCAGCACAGTGGTCTCTGCATAAAACAAAGCAAAATGCATACTTTTTAAAAAGAAGTATCATGTTTATATGTAAATTTTTAAAAGAGAATAGGGGGTCTCATCACGAGCCAACCTACCATGATCATAAGGGTTTAACAAGTGACATGCCCACAATGGCCAACACACCAAGGTAGTGACCTTCTCGACAACTCAAACTGCTTGAAGGAAAAGAGGTCTCATCACGAAATGACCTGATCACTCTATTACAACCCCAGTGAGTGGCACCTTGACTATCTGGCCACCACACCAACATGGTGATCTCTCTTTAAAATCAGAAAAATATCTACTTTTACATAGAGGATTCTGGCTCATTTTCTGGGTTAAAATAGCAACCCTGTCGAGGCTATGAACACCTGCTGGCAGCAATGGCTCTGCTCGTGGTATGAGAGTAATTTTCTAACAATGGCCAATTACTATTATATGCCTTATTTCCTATTTTATCCATTTATGAGATAAATGCACTACTCGAATAAGTGTTAACACTATCTATCCACATAATTAACTATGAATGAATTATCCTTTCATGTTTGAGTTAAGGGATGACGACACTAGTCATAATCCATCACTTTCATGATCACATCATGATACACCATTAAATAAAGACATCCTATCATACTACCGCTTTTCTCCCCTTCTTCGGTCATTTCCACCTGATGTACACTTATGCTAATTACCGATTCTGACCTTCACATCACATTCATTCATGATTGTTGCAATCTCTCCTCTTTTCTTGAGCTCCTAGGTCACGGACACCCTTCTCTCGTACAACCGTGATTAATGATTTCTGACCTCTTCCTTCTTATGCATTCATGATTGCTGCAATCATTCTTGTACTTAAGGACGTTGACGCCCTTATCCCAAGAGATGGGCTGTAAATATCTATAATGAATAAGCATGCAAATTCCCTTCACAACTTCCTTTGGATACACTGATGGGACTAAAAGATCATTGCATTTATGATATGAGGTTACATACATTTATGAAATAAGGTTGAAATCTATTTTTCTCTCGCACGCAGTGTTTGTTTTAACCAACAGGGCTGGAAGAAACATAGACAGAAGGAGAAATTAGTTCAGATAACACATCAGCCAAGGGAGGGAATTCTCTCCGAAATGAAACCACAAATTTCCAAATCTTAGAAGCAGCTCACACCATTCTTCAACAAGCTGACTAGTTGCCATATCTACAGAAACTGCAAGGGTTCGAAACAGAAATAGCAGTTGAGTTCCTACAAAACATGCGGGAAGGGCACACTACAGTTAGAGGAAGAATTATACCGGTCACCAATGAAATCATCGCGGAAGTCTCTGGACTATCAACAGAGGGAGAAATATGGACCAAAAAACATATCCTTCTACGTGAACCCAGGACCCAGGAGAACCATTAGAACGGAAAGGAAAGGGGATTAACCCTGTGTCCTTACAACAACCTAATATTGCACATGGGCCCTACATGGATAGGGTGTAGATACATGTGCCCTCTCATCTGGTACCCCCGTGAGGACTATCATCATGATTATGAGTTTCTAGAGGGGCACACAAACTTCGCCTTTGCAAAGATCAGACAGAGACATGGCTTCGGACTCTATAAAGAGGAGGTATACCCTGCATATTCTCTAACCCAGCTACACCTCAACCATTTTTTTGCACAAGGACCTGAAAATAGGTAAGCAGGGGAGTATGTTGGGCCAAGAAGAAGGTACGTTTCATTCCATATTTACCACAGTTTGTTATGTACTTTTATGAAGTTTCCCCTCAGCTTAGAAATAAAGTAAAGGGAAATAACATAAATCCAAGGCAGAATGAACTAATGATAAAAGGAATGTTTAACAACGTAAAAAATAACTTGTCATATTTTTATTGATAGGGAAGCAAAGCAGTTGAATTACTAATGACCAAAATACAGCTGACAAGGGAAGAAAATAGGATCATAATGGCTCTTATAGACCAACGAAAGATGGAGAGGCACATCCACACTTGAAGTACTCAAACGACAACCATGAAGCAGCAGGGTCTCGTATGGAAAGGACCCGTTACTACTTTTGAATTCACCTTTCAATGGCTGAAGATGAACAATCTATAGATAGATCTCTTCTTTGTAATAGACGGATCGGGGTAGAATCGTCAAGTTTTATTAATGTATTACTCTCTTGCTTAATAAATATATTGGCGTTTTTGGAATAGATAATCTCTGAGTTTTCCTTAGAAGTAGACTTTGGTGGATTTGGGCCTAGCCCTTGGAGTTTCTCTACTACTTCTGTGCTATACGTTTATTTACAGAACCTGTGTTTCCAGTCATCAAGTGCATTTCATAAGATATCATTTAATTGGTTAATTGTGAACATAATATGCCACAACATTCTCTTTCATTATACTAGTTCACCATTCATGCCTTCTTGCTTAAAATCAATGCTTTCATAATTGTTTGGATGCTTTCATCATTTCCCAATGCTTTTACAATTGGTTGATTAGTTTCAACATGATTGTTGCTCAATTCTGCATATAGTTAATCTTGGATATTTTCATTATCACTAAGAGCATTTGGTTGCTGTTTAATTCATAGGGATGTCATTGGTCGATTTAAAAGAGAATTCCATTGCAAAATTCAATGTTCTTCAACACTGTGGATAATCCGGAAAGCATCTTGAAAAATGATCACCACAGAAGTTTAAAAGCCAGAATTCCATTGCAAAATTTAGAATAATCAGTTGTTTTTCAATTCATTAGAATTGTTGTTCAATTCATTAAGATTGATGTTCAATTTATCATAGCACATTTTTCAATTGTATTTTATCCTTTTCAGTCTGGAGTAGTTATTTCTACATAGGCTTAGAGCAGAATAGTCAAAAGCATTCTATAATTCACTTCCAAATTGATTTGAATGAACTTCGATAATTAGACATTCTTCCTTATAATAATTTAGAGTAGTTGTTCTTTGATGTCACTTGCATATACTGTGCTTACACTCTTGAAATAAAAATACTTGCCCTGGGTTGATAATTAAATGAGAAGCATTGAAGTTGCCTGTAATAGTCACCTTTATGACCCAACAGTCTCCGCCACAAAGCTTCCAGATCTTGAAGCTTCACTTCCATTTTTAAAAATATTCCCAGAAGGGGATCGACGCGGGTATTAGCTTCCTTCTAGCGTCAGTCGGCACAGCCCTAGACTAAAAATAGGCCATCGGCACAAGCAAGACATGGGGAGGGTTCATCGCTCCAGATAACTAGGTTTACAAGGAGTTTTTCCAGGAATGGCCAATAGAGAGTTTGTTCATTCTGTTTAGGAGGACATGAAGGCATATTTTCATGATGGAAAATAGGCATAGGGGTCATAGTTAAGGGTCTCCAGGATCAGGGACAGGGAGTAAAGGTACAGTGAAAAATTGTTGTGTTACAAATGCTTTAGCTTCAGGGTTTCTCTTTCAATGGTATAGAATACCCAAGACGTGTAGAACTCAAAGGAAGCTCAATAAGAAAAAAGAAAATAAAAGTAAATCAAAGTATGACAATGATAAGAGGATCAACGTATGACCATGATAAAAGGATCAAAGGTAAGAAGTGAATGGAAAACCCTCCTATTTATAAAAAAATATTGAGTTATCCTTGATAATGGTGCATAATAAAATATTATTAACAAAGAACTAGATTAATTGCTTGAAATATTTTATTATATTTTGTTGGAGGGAAAAGCAATTTAAATTGGTTAAATCCATTTATTTAAAAACAATAAACAAATAAAATATTTATTTATCATTTCAAGGATGGGATCAAGGAATAATTTAACAAATAATGATTTATTTTATTATTCCTAAATGATTTAGTCAATTTTAACAAGGAATATTAATTAAATAATGATTTAATTAATTATTCCTAGAGAATAATAAGATAAATAATGATTTATCTAATTATTTCTCATTAATTGGGTTAAATATGACCAAGAATATTATTAAACAGGGGTTTAATTAATTATTCCTCATGGGGTTTTATGTTTGGACCAAAAATAACTTAATAAACTATGGTTTATTAAATTATTTCTTATAGTGAAAGTAATTTTACTATGGTAAAATTGGTCTTTAATGGTTTGTTTCGATCCATCTAATTGTAAATGGTTAGATGGCCAAAAATTGGTGTAACAATATCCCTAAAAGACAACTATCCTTTGCAAAAAATGGATCATATTTTACAGAAGGTAGTAGGATCTAGTAGGATTTCCTTATTAGATGGTTTCTCAGGTTATAACCAAGTCTTAGTACATCCTGATGATCAGGATAAAACAACTTTCACTACTCCATGGGGAACTTCATGTATTTCAAGATGCCCTTTGGGTTAATGAATGTTGGAGCCACATTTCAAAGAGAAATGGATATTGCCTTTGCTGATGAAATTGGTTGATTTATTATGATCTATATAGATGATATTATTGTCTATTAAAAAAATAACGAGGAAAATTTGTTACATATGAGAAGAGTGTTTGAAAAATGTAGAAGGTTTGGCATTTTATTAAATCCTAGAAAACACTTTTTGGCCTTGAAAAAGGAAAGATTTTGGGTCATATCATTTCTAAAGATGGTATTAGGATTGACCGCAGTATAATTGAAGCTACATTGAAAATCAGTAATCCTAGAAACATTAAGAGCTTCAATCATTTATTGGCAAGATTAATTTCCTAAGAATATTTGTTCCTAACCTTGCAGAAATTCTCAGAAATATAAAAAAATATGTTGAAAAATGATTCAGAAATTATATGGAGTATTGAGGCTAGATAATCCTTTGATCCAGTTAAACAAGCATTGACAAAAGCACCAGTTTATTTCAGTCCAGATTTTACTAAAGATTTCATAATATTTTATTTTGCATCTGAACATACTGTTGCAATTGTTTTATTGAAGAAAAATAATGAAGGATTTGAACATCCCATTGCATTTTTCAGTAAGGCTTTAAGAGATGCATCTTTGAAATATAACATAATGGAGAAACAATCCTTCGCATTGATTAAAGCAATTAAATATTTAAGAGTGTATATCCTACATTCCCATATGATTGCTTATGTACCAAATTCAGTGGTCAAGGATATTTTAACTCAGAATGGACCTGATGGTAAAAGAGGTAAATGAATTGCTAGCATCCTTGAGTATGACTTAGAAATCAAACCCACCAAGCTTATCAAAGGACAAGGACTAGCCAAATTGATGGCTGAGTTAAATTTTCATGCATTGGATATCAAATTTGTTGCTATATTAGATGATCAAGAGGAGCAGGCGACTCCACAGATTGATGAAGTTTTTCTGAAATCACCCTGGTATGTAGACCTCTTATATATTTCATTCAATTTAAATACTCCTCCTGGGTTTAAAAAAACAAAATAAATATTTCTAAAGTTAAAATCAATCAAGTTTTTCATCATAGATAATATTTATATTGGAAATATGCTGGTGGTATTTTACTTAAGTGCTTATTGAAGAATGATGCAAAAAGAACCATGCAGGAATTCCATCAAGGTGATTGTGGTGGACATCTATACTGAAAAACCACTGCTAAAAAAATCCTCAGAGATGGTTTTTACTGGCCTACCCTTTTCCTTGATATCCACAAAAAAGTAACCTCGTGTGTTGGAACGGGGTCTCCTAACAAGCTGCGAAACCGGTCCATTTTGATTATTTTTTATTATATTTAGTCTAGCGCAGGGGTTTTGGGGCGGGTCAAAGCCCTAAACGCATTGTAATGGGTCAAAGGGTAAACTAGGGGTCCGAAAACCATGGATTGCAGACCATAGGAAAGTTGATGCTAGATTGTTATAAATAGAGATGTATTTTGTATTGTAAAGGATAAGAAATGATGAGCTATTGATGCGAATTGTCGTTTAAGCTATTTGTTTGGGTTTTGGGGAACGAAATTTTGTTGGGTGTGTGTGTGGAGATCCTATTCAAGCTGTGTGCAGACCCTGCTGCTGTGTGCGCAGGTTGGGAAGGGAATTGGAATTGTAAGGAATAATTGATGAATGAATGAATGCGAAAGATTGTTAGAGAACTAAATCTGTGAGTATTTTTATATGAATTACTGGTAATTGTTGTATTGTGCATTTTCTGTCCTTAAGCTGCGAAAGATCTGTGTACTGTGTTTGTGGATCTAGATTTGTTATGTTCTATTTATGTACTGTTGTGTTGATGATATAACAAGCATATAACTATAGATCTAGTGCATGTGGATGCGAATAGAGACTTAATTAACTCTGCGTAGAATAAGGTAATCTAGAAATTATAGAAACATGACGTAGCTCTGCTTGCCTTACCCATCCTTTCTCAGTGTGCAGAAACCTGGTTCCAGCACCCACCCATACTACTTCGGGTGATAATTTGCGCAGGTCACTGCCTAAAGGGCC
Source organism: Pinus albicaulis (assembly GCA_034641835.2). Classification (NCBI taxonomy): domain Eukaryota; kingdom Viridiplantae; phylum Streptophyta; class Pinopsida; order Pinales; family Pinaceae; genus Pinus; species Pinus albicaulis. The sequence goes on along the minus strand of CM076579.1, from coordinate 1,635,227,277 downwards.
AGTAATATAGGGGTTTGTTGGCAAACCTTGCACACCGAACCTGGGACAGGACCCCTCAAGCCAAAAAATAGTTCCGTTGTCGGGACTGGAAGAAGTCTGAGAGAGGAATTGGGTAATGAAAAGATAATATTGGAAGCCTGAAAGAAAACAGATCGAAGACTGGTTCAAACACAAATCCAGGAGTTCGCAGTAGAAGAAAATCGCAGTGAAAAGTTAACGGTGGAAAGGTGGAAAAATAGGTACGTTCTTACTGAAAGCTACGAAATATTCTTTGTAACCTTTTTTATTGAACTCTAGGAGTGGCTGGCTAGGCTTGTGGTGTTGAGATTGCAACAAGATGATGAGCTTAGTGAGAAGAGTCGCCTTCACTAAGTGGGCCCGCAGGCTATTTTTGGCGCACAGTCTATTTTTAGACTATGTCTATTTTTAGACATGTCAATCATGTTCTATGAGTTGTAGGATGATATTTGTGGATGGTTGGTCAAGTCGGAAAAAATATATGGACTTCTATTTTTAGACATATTGGGCGGAATCTATTTTTAGATTGCCAGTCTAAAAATAGATACGTCGAATATTATTAGCTATTAATAATATTTGGACTATAAACATTATCTTATTCTCTTGGATCACTTCAGTTAAGTGCACAGATGTGGCACAAGAGCTGACAGAAGGAATTATGCTATTCTTGAGGGTTAATTGGAGCTATTGCATGGATACTTCAGTTAGAACTCATGTGACAGAGTTTGGTGGAGTTATTGAGGTAGTTGATGGAGTTGTGTTCAGTTTAACTAAGTTAAACATAGTTGAGCTAGTTGTATCTAGTCTAACTGATTGATACACTAGTGAGAGTGGTGTGAATTAATTATTAATTAATTCACTAATTAATAACTCATTAATAAACTAAATAATACATCAGTTAACTACAGTGCATGGACAGTTTCAGTGGAGACCAGTGAAGAGGTAGGTGAAAGAGCAATGTGACTATCAGTTGTGACTATACTGTTGCATGATTTGCAAAAACCAGTGATTGGATATGCCAATGAGGATTTCGTGAGAAAGGCTGGACAAATTCAAGTTCATTCAGAGCCATTCTTCAACAGTGATTGCACAGTAGAGGCAGGCTATCAGGTGGCAGAGATTGGAGCATGTGATTTGCTAGATCGGGCTTGATTAGTGTGTAGCAATTGGAGATTGTACTGAGAGCTTTGTGAGGAGATTTGTATAAGGATTGTTACATGATCTATATGACATATAATATACAGATATTTGGGGGTTTTCAGCTTTAAGCTTTCCCATAAAATACTATTTTCATATGTGTGATTGTTTATGGTTTTAATGTGCGCATGCGATTGTTTTTATTTCCACAATTAATGATCAATGGTAGAAGAGATTCTGTATTGTGGATGAAGTTAAAATAGTGTGTGATCAGGAGAATCTCGGTGAATAATATATCAGTTATTCAAATTTCTACATGGTATCGGAGCGATATTGATCATTGGAGCAATTGCAAAACATTGAAGCGGTTGAGTTTTGTGCTGGTGGAATTCGAATTTGCAACAGTGTTTTCTTGGTGTCAAAGTTGAGATGTCTTTCAATGGATTGCGATTGGAGTACCCTTGAGGGAAGCTCGAATTATATTTCATGGAATGACAGGATGGAGGTGGTGTTGGATGACAATGAGTTGAAGGAGTTCATAGATGCGGACATTCCAAAACCTGCTTCTAGCGATGCTGCCGCACTTGATGCATGGAAAAAGAAGACAACAAAGTGTCGAAGAATTATGTTGGAAGGTGTAAAGGATCACATATTGTCTAGCCTTCATGGTAAGGCTTCTCCATTCTTGATGTGGAAAGTGTTGACAGACTTATTCCAAAGCAAGAGCGACTAGAGGAAGTTGGCTCTCAAGGATAAACTCAGGAACATAAAAATGGAGAAAGGAGACAGTATGCCCAAGTACCTCACGAAGTTCATCCAATGTAGGGATGAGCTGGGAAGTGTGGGGGTGACTGTAGATGACAAGGACTTGGTGATTTGGGCTCTCCTTGGGCTTCCGAGGAGTTGGCATTCCTATCAGGACTCTGTCAATGGTCGGGAGAAATTGCCAGGATGGGAGCGACTTTGGTCGGATCTTGTGTAAGAGGAGATAAGGCGAAGTACAAGGGACGGATATTCATCAAAGAACTCAGATGAAGAAAATTATGCTTTGGCTGCCAAAGCAAGGAAGGGGAAGAGCAAGAATAATTCTTCTCAATCTGGTGCGAAAGGCAAGAAGCAAGACATGTCTAAGGTGAAGTGCTTTCACTGTCACCAACATGGACATTACGCTGCTAATTGTCCACAGAAGAAGAAAAATAAGCAGGTTGTTGGATCTGCAGCTGGAGAGGCCTTAGCCTCACAGTTTGAGCTGGATTTTTCGCTAATCGCATGCTTGGTCTCAAGTGTGATGGGTTTAGTGTGGTTTCTTGACAGTGGTGTGTCATTTCACATGACAGGAGACAAAGATTTGTTTACTGATCTGGATGAGAAATATCTTGGAGTGCACATCGAGATGGGCGATGATGGTAGATACAGTGCGACCGGTATCGGTACCATTTCCTTTGAGAGGGAGTCTGGTAAACCCTTCGTATTGAAGGAATTGTTGCATGTTCCAGGACTGAAGAAGAATCTTATCTCTGTGGCGATGTTGAAAGACAAGGGATATGATGTTGTCTTTAGCGAGGGAAAGGCTTTCTTGTGTGGTAAGGCAACTAGTGAAACCCGGAGGATAGGGGTTCGAGTTAATAACCTTTATCAATTGCAGGTATATGGCTGCGCAGCAATGGCAAGCAAGGCAGAAGGAGTGGTGAGCTGGGATGAGGGTGAGCTATGGCACAAGAGATTGGACCATCTTCACCATGGATCTTTGAAGATACTGCAGCTGATTTCTATTGGGCTTTGTAAGGGTACTCTTGCGCCATCATATCACTGCAAGGGATGTACCTTGGGAAAATTTATGAAAGCCACCTTTCACGAGAAGGATAGTTGTGCCATGACCATCCTTGAGAGAATTCACACATACGTGTGTGGACCTTTCTCGGTAGCTTCGATAGCAAAGCAGAGGTACTATGTGATATTTGTTGATGATTTTTCTCGGAAGTGCTGGATCTTCTTCATGCAGAAGAAGAGCGAGACATACTCAAATTTCTGTGAGTTCAAGGAACTAGTTGAGAAAGAATCGGAGAAGCAGGTGAAGGCTCTTAGGAGCGACAATGGTGGTGAATTCATCTCTGGTGAATTCAAGGACTTTTGCAGCGCAGAAGAAATTCGAAGAGAGCTCATAACACCTCATAACCCACAACAGAATGGGGTTGTTGAGCGGAAGAACAGAACAATCGTGGGTGCTGCACGGGCGATGTTTCATGATCAGGGCCTTCCCATACACTTGTGGGCTGAGGGATGCAATATTGTAGTATATGTGCAGAACCGTTGTCCTCACAGGATACTTGGCATGAGTACACACGAGGAGGCGTTTTCTGGTAAGAAGCCTGATATTTCCCATTTGAGGATTTTTGGTTCACTTGTTTACATTAATGTGACGAAGGATGCCAGGAAGAAGCTGGAGCTGACTGCAGAGGTTGGGATATTTGTGGGGTACACTGATACACCCCACAACTATCATGTGTATTTTCCAAACAGTCGCAAGACTGTTATGCAATGGGATATCAAATTTCATGAGGGGAAAGCCATGAAGTTTTTGCTTGAGAGGGAGCCACACTTGCATGCAGATGAGGAGCAATTAGTTCCTAAGGATGAGCCTCAGGATCTGGATCAGCCACAAGAGGAGGTTCATGGAGTGGAAGAAACCAATCATGCAGTGCCAACCATCAGAGGGCGGAAGCGCACTACAGAAGCTGAGCAACTGGCTTAAGATGAAGAGAATATTGTAGGGGCACCTACATCACAGCGCAGACAGAGAAAGTCACCTGATCGGTACACTGGATACATGGCTCTTATGACTAAGTGTATCATGATAGAGCCATCCTATTTCGAGGAAGCTAGGGAGGATCCCACATGGGTAGATGCCATGGTGGAAGAGTATGATTCGATTGTCAGAAACAATGCATGGGAGATTGTCCCAAGGGCGGAAGGGAAATCAGTGGTGGGTTCTGTTAGAGTCGGACTTTGCAGCCCTCCGTCAGGGATCATTTCTCTATTTGCATTTCATTGTTTAGGTGTCTCATTCCGTTCGTTCATCTTCATTCCATTAGGGGCATGCCACTGACTGACGGAAGGGTTTGGTTCTCTTGTTTTCCCTCATGCTTGTACCTGCTGGGTTGGTTAAAACTCCTCAAAATCCATCAGAGTTCAGTTCATGTCATTCATAGTCATAAATGATTATTTTGGTCAAAAAGAGTCTTTTAGTTTTTGAGTCTAGGGTTCAGTCTTTTGACATGTTTAATAAATGCCCACAGGCCATGAGGAGGATTTCAATAAGGTTTCAAATCAAAGTTTTTCATCATCAGACATATTTGAGGACATTTCTTGTTCAAAACTCTGTTTTGAATAAGAAATTGTCGCATTCATCTTTGTAATAATCATGTATTTTTCCGTCTTGAAGATTTCAAAGCAGGCTTTGGTTTTCCTTTGCCAAACATCAATGCCAATATCCCTGCAAAAATCAAATAATTTCATCAGTCCAAACTCAGAAAATCAGTGAGAAAGCAAAAGACAGAACTTGAAATCAAATGAAAAGTGCCAAAGTCAAAAAAAAAAAATTACAAAATGGGTTTTTGGAGAAGTAAAAATCAAATCCACCTCTTGCAAGATATTTTTCAATGCTATTTAACCCATTTTCCTCAAGAATCATTCAAAAAATCCAAAGGAGAAGTCGAATTGAAAGTTGGAAAGCAAACTTCATTTTTCAGAGGTCGTGACTGTGTATTAACATTGAGCGCGGCGCATTGGGCCGAGGTCAGCAGTGTTTTTTTTCAAGGGCACGGCGCACCCAAGGGCCGCGACACATTGTGTATGCACGCGGCGCATAGAGCCCTAATGCCGAAAATCAATTCCGCCCAGTGAAAATTAGATTCGGTTCAGTGCTATCTTCTCCAAGTAAGTTTGTCCAGGCTCGTTCAATAAATTTAAGCTATGGTGCTGTGGTTTAAAAGCAAAGAGATTAGTGTTAAATGGTGAAAAAATTTAACCCTATATCCACTTCAAAATTTTCTCTTAGGGTTGGAAGAGAGATGATTGTAATTTGAAATTGGGTGTCAAAGCTGCAACTTGTCAAAACAATCTCATTCCATTGTTATTTGTGTTCTTGTCACTGTTATTATCATATCATTGTTCTCACTGCTATTATCATTGTTGTTATAGCACAGTCCCATTGTTATACCACTATCCCATATCCCTATACCCTTTATCCCATGTTTTAATTCCCAAATCCTATTCCATGTGTTAATTCCCAAATCTTATCACTTGTTACCTCATACCTCCATTGACAAACTCAAACTCTTAATTGCCATAACTCTTGTCCCTAATCTACCCCCCCCAATCACTATCATTATCACCTAGTCCCATATCATTTACAAAGGTGTCTAAACTCGAAGTTTTCCAAAGCAGTGAGTAAATGTCTGTCCATTCCAAAGTCAAGTGACAGTCAGTTGTTTTCACTTTGACACTTCCTTGCAGCCTCTCATTTCATGTGACACATTTGACATTGAAACAAATACATCAATTGCTCATTTTCTAATCAACCAAGCACACAGTTGACAAACACATTTCAGCACCATGTCAGAGACAGATTCACCATATGAACAGGGGTATGAGTAGGACAGTGATTCATCTACCGAGATTAATGTGCCAAGGAGATATCACAAAAGTTGCAGGCATGCCAGGGAAGAACCCACTTCTTTGACACAATTGCAGGCTTGCCCGCTTGCAATGGATTGTTTTCAGAGTCAGTCATGTTTCCAGTATTGTGAGATGATTGCCCGAACTCAGCATCATCATGAGTTAGCTCGCCTATTTTTCCTACATTTGCATAATGGTTGTGTAAACCTCGCTGGAGTGAATTTCACTTTGTCACCAGAGACTATTTCTGAGGCGACTAGGATACCAAACATCGGTGAAGAGTGGAATAAGCGGCAGCAGTTGGATAGAGCATATTATGAGCCTTACATCAGACCCAGATATTTGAGGCAGTTGAGCAGGGTATTTCCTTTCCGGTTTCTGAAGGATGAGTACGCACCATTGATGAAACTTATCATTAGGTACTTCAGTTGTGAAGGGTGCTTTTCATGCTTGTATGCATATCACATCCGGCTGTTGATGCATTTCACGAGAGTGCGCATGATGAGCATTCCATATTTCATGTACCGTAACATAGAGCGGATGACGTTCCTTGTACAGAAGAAGACCCCAGCGCAGCAGCATAACAACATTTACCATTACGCGCTCATCAAGATCATGGTGGTACATCAGCTCGCACAGTAGGGCATCGCATGGGATGAGTTCATTTCCCGTGACTTCTTTGTAGCGCCACAGCCTCCCGAGGTTGTTCATGAGGAGGGAGAGCCTTCACACCAGTTTGATGTTCCCAATTTTGAGCCTATCAGTGCTCTGGCGTGTGTGACATATCATAGAGGCCATCGAGCCTTATTTGCAGCATCACGACGAGTATTATCTCCACCAGGCGTGGAAGGGGTCTTGTTGACTTCATCAGCAGCGCGAGTACTATCTCCACATGGTGTGGAATGGGTCTCGCCTTTGACATCAGCACAGGTACAGGTTCAGGACAGAGGCAAGAGGCCTATACACGATGAGGGCCCTTCAGGAGGCCAAGACGCTGATTTTGTACTCATCGATGTTGATGCGAGCTCTCCTAGCTCAAAGCTCAAAGAGATCATCCAGGAACAAAAGGCTGAGATTGATACTTTGACCGTGAAGTTGCAGAGATCTCAGTGGGTTATACATTATTTGGAGCAGCACAATAAACAACTGGAGGATCAGCATACACTTGTAGATTTGCGGCAAATCCGGGAAGACCGTGCATTGGCCCGGAAGAGACGAGGTGACATGACACCATTGAGCGAGAGACCTGCCTCACGCATGTTAACATTCATCTGGAAAAGCTCCTGGCGAAGGCCAACAGGGACAAAGACATGCTCAGACATATGAAGAATCACTATTTGGCTCGCACACATGTTTGCAGAGCAAAAATGAAGATCCTGAAAGCAAGGCTGAGAAAGGCACTGAAACGTCGAAAGAGGCCGGATCCACTCCGAATCTTGGCCGAAGCTTCCTTGGCTGAGCATGAGACATGATGGGAGACCTTCACTCCAAATTTCAGCAAATTTGGAGAATATTTTGTCATTTTGAAAATTTTGGTTGCAAAACAGGTTTTTCTGCCCAACGCGTCGCGCCACCCGACGTGCGCTTATGATTGGGACACCTTCTGGAGGAAAACTTGACATTTTTGGATTTGTCATGATATATTATGTATGTTCAGGAATGGCCGAAGCATTTCATCACATTCTGGGCTGCCTAAAGGGCCAAAAACACCATGAAAATCACCTTTCTGCCAATTTTTGCACCAGCAGGAAGTACTTTTGGGAGATTGAAGTTTTGGAGGGGCAAATGAGCTCCAAATTGAAAAGTTACACTTGGGTTGGATAGCAGACATCTAGGGCTTTCCAACGAGCTATCATGAGCTCAATTTGGACTTCGGGAAGTGCTCCAAAAGCAGGTCCAACGTAGCGCGACGGATAGAGCTTTGGAGCGTGGCGCATAGAGGAATTCAACCTATTTTTCACCTTCCAGCTCAGAAATTCGGCCAGTATTGACTAGTTTCACCTCTTGATGTAATTTTTGATCTAGCTTGATGTAATTTGGTAACCATGATGTAATTTTGGCATGTATTTACTTGTTCTAGATGATTCATTCACCTAAAAGTGAAAATCAAGTGAATGGATCAGTTTCCTAGCATATAGAGGCAAGTTGTTTGGCTGCCTAGATTTTAGCTCTTTGTTTAGAATTGGTTCAAAATGCTCCTAGAAGCATTAGCTCGACCCCTAGAGGCATGGGAAGGGGTTAGAATTGTCTATTTATTGTATTTTCTGAGACACTTTCAGGGTTGGACTCTTGGGAAAAGTTTGGCACTCCATTGTACATCCATATTTCAGTTTTGGCAAAGGAAAGACCAGAGTTTTGCAGCACCTGTTGGGATCCTTGTGGCTTCTGAGTTTTGATGATGTTTCTTCTCATGTTATTGTAAGTTTCATTAATTTTATATGTATTCCATCCTTCTCTATGCTTCTGAATTAAACAAATGAGTATTTGAGGTAGAATTCATTGATTTGCTGGTGCTCTGCCTTAGACTTTTGTTTAGTTTTATATGTTTTCGTCAGTTTGAAGAGGATCCTTGGACTTTCTTGCCCTCTTCAACTCCTGAGCAGTATTTTCCATCCATTCATTCGATCTTAGACATCAAATTCATTTTCCTACCCTGCCCCAACTTGAAATCTGCAAGATCTGGCCTCATCCCCAAGCCCAAAAATTGTTTTTTCCTTTTTTCAACAAAAACCCCCTAAAAATCAAAATAAAACTCTCCTATTTGTTTATATAGCCTAAGATCAGTTGTTGTTATCGTCATCTCAAGCCCCTTTGAATATTTTCATTGAGATTGACCCGGAGAGAGCCCTCTCCTGTCCTCGTAGGGCTAGCTACTAGGCTGAGCGTGGTTTGGTGTTGTCCTTCCTCTGCCTTATTTCAGCCTGAGGTGGATTTAGGAACTAACATAGTGGCGACTATACTGGGGAAGAAAACGGTTTTCTTGTTGGTGTTATTTTTTTCATAAGCTACAGACAGAGCCTGAAGTCACGCCAGGTAGCCTTCGAAACGCTTTTGCTATGCATCGACGAAGTAGATAAACACTGCTTCAGTCAATCTCCAGTCTAGCTTGTGAATGTGACACTCGACTTGTAGATTGTCTTGCCCCAGTACATGTATCAAGTTCAGATCTGATTATTGATGGTGGACAACGATCAGACATATGAAGGCTGAAACATTCACCTGGCGACTCCAACTCAATCCAGATATTCCAGTGCTCACTGATCCATTCATGCACTAAAATAAAATGGTAGGGTATGTGGCAGACCCTGCTCTTTGTGAAGCTTTAAAAGAAGTTAGAGATCAGCTAGTGGATTTTGAAATTGATGAAGCATTTTTCATTGCTGTGCTTCAATTTTTGATATCTCTGAAGTTTCCTCTTGAAGCTAAAACTAGTTTCTGCAAGTTACTTGTTGAAAAAATTGAGGAGGAGATTCAGTATTTAAACAATCAGATCCAATCATATGAATTCCGAGATCCCAAAAAGTTCTTGGAAACTCTCCCTCCTTCAAAACAAGAAACAATTGAGCTACCCATGGATGTTTGCATTGACAGTGTGCAGCTGGAAGTATGTATTGCGGAGTTGGGGCAGAAAACAGAGTCTAGCTTTTGCGATCCTATTGCAACATACATGGAAATGTTTTTCAGTTTGAATGATAGATCAAATTGTCTTTTACATAACCAGACTCATTATGTGCATGTATGGCTGCCAGCAATTGCATCTGTGTCCTGGTTGAAGCACTCTCAAGCAGCATCCTTGTCACAGTTACTTGATTGGTTGATCTCGCATTACAGCATTACTTGATCTATTGGTTTTGCAGCAAAGTAGGGGAGATTTGTAAATAAATAAGCTTCCAAAGGCAACATTTCATTTTCCGGTATTTGTTTATGTACAGGTTGCAATATGTATATGTTTTTGGATTGGTATGAGTTGTTTTGGGTTTGCAGTTATTGATTCATTTACAGCAAACGAGGGAAGAGGTTTTCCAGAATACATTTAAGTTGCAGGAAAGAATAAAAAAGATCTATGACAAGAAAGCGACAGCAGATAAATTCCAGTTGGAAGAGGTAGTATTGAAGTGGGATGCCAGGAATGAAGACAAAGGTAAACACGGTAAGTTTGAAAACCTTTGGAAACGTCCATTCAATATTGCAGCATATCGAGGTCAGAACACCTTTCTGTTGAAGGAGATGAATGGTGAAGACTGTCCAGGAGGGCCGGTCAATGGCTGGCTGCTCAAGCGCTACCGTTTCTAAGTTGTTTTCTGCTGATCATTGTCATTGTACATATCATGTTTTTCAATTTCATTGTAAGTGTGCATTGTAGTCTTTTCTTCAGTATGGGGCCCGAAGCGAAGGCTATAATCCTGAGGAAGGATTTCAGTTTTCATTTGAGTTTTTTGAGTCTGTTTGTTTCAATCATTTCTGTTTTAAGAGTTGAGTCAGTTTAAGGTAAAATTTTAGTCAATAAATCGAGTTATCAGTCTTTTGTCATCTTGTCGAATAATGGATTCCATAGCCCAATGGATAAGGCACTGGTCTGCTCTCCCATAGATCTGTCGTTCTTGGCACCTCCAAGGAGCTACCATCCCCATTGGAGCCAATGTTAGAGTCGGACTTTGCAGCCGTCCGTCAGGGATCATTTCTCTATTTGCATTTCATTGTTTAGGTGTCTCATTCCGTTCATTCATCTGCATTCCGTTAGGGGCATGCCACTAACTGACGGAAGGGTTTGGTTCTCTTGTTTTCCCTCATGCTTGTACCTGCTGGGTTGGTTAAAACTCCTCAAAATCCATCAGAGTTCAGTTCATGTCGTTCATAGTCATAAATGATTATTTTGGTCAAAAAGATTCTTTTAGTTTTTGAGTCTAGGGTTCAGTCTTTTGACATGTTTAATAAATGCCCGCAGGCCATGAGGATGGTTTTCAAAAAGTTCTCAGTTCAAAATTTTCATCATCAAACATTTTCAAGGACATTTCTTGTTCAAAACTCTGTTTTGAATAAGAAATTGTCGAATTCATTTTTTGTAATAATCATGTATTTTTCCGTCTTGAAGATTTCAAAAGCAGGCTCTGGTTTTCCTTTGCCAAACATCAACGCCAATATCCCTGCAAAAATCAAATAATTTCATCAATCCAAACTCAGAAAATCAGTGAGAAAGCAAAAGACAGCACTTGAAATCAAATGAAAAGTGCCAAAGTCAAAAAAAACATTACAAAATGGGTTTTTGGAGAAGTAAAAATCAAAGCCACCTCTTGCAAGATATTTTTCAATGCTATTTAACCCATTTGCCTCAAGAATCATTCACAAAATCCAAAGGAGAAGTCGAATTGAAAGTTGGAAAGAAAACTGCGTTTTTTAGAGGTCGTGACTGTGTATTAACATTGAGTGCGGTGCATAGGAAAGAGGCGCGGCACATTGGGCCGAGGTCAGCAGTGTTTTTTTTCAAGGGTGTGGTGCACCCAAGGGCTGCGGCGCATTGGGTATGTGCGCAGTGCATATAGCCCTAAGGCCGAAAATCAATTCCGCCGAGTGAAAATTCGATTCGGTTCAGTGCTATCTTCTCCAAGTAAGTTTGTCCAGGCTCATTCAATTATTTTAAGCTATGGTGCTGTGGTTTAAAATAAAAGAGATTAGTGTTAAATGGTGAAAAAATTTAACCCTATATCCACTTCAAAATTTTCTCTTAGGGTTGGAAGAGAGATGATTGTAATTTGAAATTGGGTGTCAAAGCTGCAACTTGTCAAAACAATCTCATTCCATTGTTATTTGTGTTCTTGTCACTGTTATTATCATATCATTGTTCTCACTGCTATTATCATTGTTGTTATAGCACAGTCCCATTGTTATACCACTATCCCATATCCCTATACCCTTTATCCCATGTGTTAATTCCCAAATCCTATCACTTGTTACCTCATACCTCCATTGACAAACTCAAACTCTTAATTTCCATAACTCTTGTCCCTAAAATACCCCCCCCAATCACTATCATTATCACCCAGTCCCATATCATTTGCAAAGGTGTCTAAACTCGAAGTTTTCCAAAGCAGTGAGTAAATTTCTGTCCATTCCAAAGTCAGGTGACAGTCTGTTGTTTTCACTTTGACACTTCCTTGCAGCCTCTCATTTCATGTGACACATTTGACATTGAAACAAATACATCAATTGCTCATTTTCTAATCAACCAAGCACACAGTTGACAAACACATTTCAGCACCATGTCAGATACAGATTCACCATATGAACAGGGGTATGAGCAGGACAGTGATTCATCTACCGAGCTTAATGTGCCAAGGAGATCTCACAAAAGTTGCAGGCATGTCAAGGAAGAACCCACTTCTTTGACACAATTGCAGGCTTGCCCGCTTGCAATGGATTGTTTTCAGCGTCAGTCATGTTTCCAGTATTGTGAGATGATTTCCCGAACTTAGCATCATCATGAGTTAGCTAGCCTATTTTTCCTACATTTTCATAATGGTCGTGTAAACCTCGCTGGAATGAATTTCACTTTGTCACCAGAGACTATTTCTGAGGCGACCGGGATACCAAACATCGGTGAAGAGTGGAATAAGCAGCAGCAGTTGAATAGAGCATATTATGAGCCTTACATTAGACCCAGATATCTGAGGCAGCTGAGCAGGGTATTTCCTTTCCGGTTTCTGAATGATGAGTACGCACCATTGATGAAACTTATCATTAGGTACTTCAGTTGTGAAGGGCGCTTTTCACGCTTGTATGTATATCACATCCGGCTGTTGATGCATTTCACGAGAGTGCGCATGATGAGCATTCCATATTCCATGTACCATAACATAGAGTGGATGACGGTCCTTGTGAAGAAGAATACCCCAGCGCAGCAGCATAACAGCATTTACCATTACGTGCTCATCAAGATCATGGTGGTACATCAGCTCGCACAGCAGGGCATCGCATGGGATGAGTTCATTTCCCGTGACTTCTTTGCAGTGCCACAGCCTCCCGAGGTTGTTCATGAGGAGGGAGAGCCTTCACACCAGTTTGATGTTCTCGAGTTTGAGCCTATCAGTGCTCCGGCGTGTGTGACATATCAGAGAGGCCATCGAGCCTTATTTGCAGCATCACGACGAGTACTATCTCCACCAGGCATGGAAGGGGTCTCATTGACTTCATTAGCAGCGCAAGTACTATCTCCACATGGTGTGGAAGGGGTCTCGCCTTCGACATCAGCACAGGTATAGGTTCAGGACAGAGGCAAGAGGCCTATACATGATGAGGGCCCTTCAGGAGGCCAAGACGCTGATTTTGTACTCATCGATGTTGATGCGAGCTCTCCTAGCTCAAAGCTCAAAGAGATCATCCAGGAACAAAAGGCTGAGATTGATACTTTGACCGTGAAGTTGTAGAGATATCAGTGGGTTATAAATTATTTGGAGCAGCGCAATAAACAACTGGAGGATCAACATACACTTGTAGAGTTGCGGCAAATCCAGGAAGACCGTGCATTGGCCCGGAAGAGACCAGGTGACATGACACCAGTTGAGCGAGAGACCTGCCTCACGAATGTTAACATTCATCTGGAAAAGCTCTTAGCGAAGGCCAACAGGGACAAAGACATGCTCAGACATATGAAGAATCACTATTGGGCCCGCACACACGTTTGCAAAGCAAAAATGAAGATCCTGAAAGCAAGGCTGAGAAAGGCACTGAAACGTCGAAAGAGGCTGGATCCACTCTGAATCTTGGCTGAAGCTTCCTTGGCTAAGCATGAAACATAATGGGAGACCTTCACTCCAAATTTCAGCAAATTTGGAGAATATTTTTTCATTTTGAAAATTTTGGTTGCAAAACAAGTATTTCCGCCCGACGCGTCGCGCCACCCGACGCGCGCTTATGATTGGGACATCTTCTGGAGAAAAACTTTTCATTTTGGGGTTTGTCATGATATATTATGTATGTTCATGAATGGCCGAAGAATTTCATCACATTCTGGGCTGCTTAAAGGGCCAAAAACACCATGAAAATCACCTTTCTGCCACCTTTTGCACCAGCAGGAAGTAGTCTTGGGAGAATGAAGTTTTGGAGGGGAAACTGAGCTCCAAATTGAAAAATTCCACTTGGGTTGGATAGCAGACATCCAGGGCTTTCCAAATAGCTATCATGAGCTCAATTTGGACTTCGAGAAGTGCTCCAAAAACAGGTCCAAAGTAGCGCGGCGCATAGAGCTTTGGAGCGTGGCACATAGAGGAATTCAACCCATTTTTCACCTTCCAGCTCAAGAATTCGGCCAATTTTGACTAGTTTCACCTCTTGATGTAATTTTTGATCTAGCTTGATGTAATTTGGTAACCATGATGTAATTTTGGCATATATTTACTTGTTCTAGATGATTCATTCACCTAAAAGGGAAAATCAAGTGAATGGATCAGTTTCCTAGCATATAGAGGCAAGTTGTTTGGCTGCCTAGATTTTAGCTCTTTGTTTAGAATTGGTTCAAACTGCTCCTAGAAGCATGAGCTCGACCCCTAGAGGCATGGGAAGGGGTTAGACTTGTCTATATATTGTATTTTCTGAGACTTTTTCAGGGTTTGACTCTTGGGAAAAGTTTGGCACCCCATTGTACATCCATATTTCAGTTTTTGGCAAAGGAAAGACCAGAGTTTTGCAGCACCTGTTGGGATCCTTGTGGCTTCTGAGTTTTGATGATGTTTCTTCTCATGTTATTGTAAGTTTCATTAATGTTATATGTATGCCATCCTTCTCTATGCTTCTGAATTAAACAAATGAGTATTCGAGGTAGAATTCATTGATTTGTTGGTGCTCTGCCTTAGACTTTTGTTTACTTTTATATGTTTTCATCAGTTTGAAGAGGATCCTTGGAATTTCTCGCCCTCTTCAGCTCCTCAGCAATATTTTCCATCCATTCATTCGATCTTAGACATCAAATTCATTTGCCTACCCTGCCCCAACTTGAACTCTGCAAGATCTGGCCTCATCCCCAAGCCCAAAAATTGTTTTTCCCTTTTTTCAACAAAAAACCCCTAAAAATCAAAATCAAACCCTCCTATTTGTTTATCTAGCCTAATATCAGTTGTTGTTATCGTCATCTCAAGCCCCTCTGAATATTTTCATTGAGGTTGACCCGGAGAGAGCCCTCTCCTGTCCTCGTAGGGCTAGCTACGAGGTTGATCGTGGTTTGGTGTTGTCCTTCCTCTGCCTTATTTCAGCCTGAGGTGGATTTAGGAACTAACAGGTTCAAGATGGATCTACAAAGTGAAGCAAGAAGCTAACGGGAGTGTGGAGAAGTACAAGGCAAAATTTGTTGCCCAAGGATTCTCACAGATTGAGGGGATCGATTATGAGGAGACCTTTGCACCTATCGCAAGGTATTCTTCTATACGGACGATTCTTGCTCTCTCATCACAGATGGTGTGGCACATTCATCAGATAGATATGAAGACTACGTTCCTCAACAGAGTGATTAAGGAGGTGGTGTACATAGAGCAGCCCGAAGGTTTCGAGATCTTCAGCAGTGAGTCGCATGTGTGCAGGCTCAAGAGAGCGTTGTATGGGTTGAAACAAGCACCCCATGCTTGGTACACATGGATAGACAGTTATTTCACCGGACTTGGATTCTCCAAGAGTGAGGTAGATTCGAACCTATACCAGATTGTGGTGGAGGGTAAGTTGTTGATCATTGTACTTTATGTAGATGATTTGATTTTGATGGGTGATGAACTATGGATACACTCATGCAAGGCTGATCTTGCAAAAGAGTTTGAGATGAAGGACTTGGGCCTCCTTCATTATTTCCTGGGATTGGAAATTTGGCAGCGCAGTGATGGATTGTTTGTGTCTCAAGGCAAGTATGCCCAGGAGATACTGGAGAAGTTCAACATGCATGACTGCAAGCCTATCGACACTCCTCTTCTTGGTGGTTGGATGAAAGAGGATGCTACATCGTCAAAGGTAGTGGATGCCACTGTTTACCGACAGTTGGTGGGGTCACTTATGTATCTATTCAATACATGACCTGACATATGCTATGCTGTTAACCAAGTTTCACAAGCTATGGTTAAGCCTACCAAGCTCTACTGGAAGGCAGGCAAGCATGTATTGAGATACCTCAGAGGCACATCGGGATATGGATTATGGTACAGACAGTCGAATGAGGTGAAGCTGTGTGGCTTCATGGATGCAGATTGGGTAGGGAGCCCATGATCAGGAGCTCAAATCTGAGCTTGGGCAAAAGCTCAAAAATGAAAGTTCTCAAAATTGATTGAAACCAAGATTGTTGCATAGTTCTTTTCTTCCTAATTCTGGTGCCACAAACGGTTCAAAAAACGGACACCGTATGAAAACGTTATTGCACTTTTAGTGGAGTGGGTCCGGCGGAGCACGGAGGGGCCAACCCTCCTCCCATGGAACCTCATCATATGACCAGTGTGGGATCTTAATGATTAAGAGCACTTAAGGAGCCTAATCTCAAGTTTAATATTTAATTAAGCTTCAGTTAATTGGAGTTTAATATGGCGAAGGTTCTGGAGGTGCTCCCAAATTTAGGTGGACTTCCGCTTTTAGTGGAGTTAACTAGCAGTTGCCCCACATTTAGTGGAGGAAATTGGGGCAAAGTTGTTTTGGTCATAACTTTCTCATTACTCAACCTTTTGGAACGAAATTGTTTTTTATTTCCTATTTTCTCAGCCTTTTGGACTCAATGGCGCGGGTTTCAGAGCCATTGGAGCTCATTTCCAGCCTGTTTAGCTTCAGAGAAGCTTTTTGAGCCACTAGGGCCATTTTGGGTTTTGAGTTTGGTTGAGCTGTGGGTAACCTTTTTTGGTGAACCAAAAGTCATTTTTGACTATTTCCTGCATTCCAGAGCCATTGGAACAGGTCTTAGCTCTGTTTGAAGATTTTCAGAGGCCGAAAACCTTTAGGAGAGTTTTCAGGGCCACCATGGCCATTTTGGGTTTGGAGCTATTTGGAGTTGTGGTTATCAGTTGGAGGTGAAAAAAAGCTCTATTTCAGATAATTTCGACCTTATGAAGCCATTGGAAGAGGTTTCAGAGGAATTTGAGGACTTCTACAGCCCGAAAATTTGCAGAGAAGTTCAAAGCACCAGCCGGACATTGATGAAGAAATCACTGTTTATGGTAATCTTTCACTGTTTAGTGAATTTGAAAAGGCATTCTTAGCTTTTTCCAGCCATCTGAATCAGTTTATATATTTAGATTTGTCTATTGAGACACTTATAATCTTGTATTGCATTTTAGAGCTTTTAATACAAGAGGACAAGCCCATTTTGGGACGCTTGATCCAGGAGATGTAGCCCAAGAGTTGGGGTGAACTCCTATATCATATTGCTGTTGTGTTTTGACATTATATTTCTGAATATTGTTGCTAATTCCCATGTTACGTTTCAGAAAAAACAATTACACTTAAGATACATAAACAGTGAAAAGACATACACCATTTGCAAGCTAAATTTCCGCATAACATCAAGTTTAAAGCAAGATTATTTTAATTAAATCTGAGTGATTACTTCTATATTTTCTTTAGGCAGAGTTTGTAAGGGGGCCAGGTAGCCTCTAGATTCATCCTTTCTTTGAAAGGTGAAATATCCGGTAAATGACCCTACAGTCAATCTCTGTATTAGAAATATGAAGTTCTCACATTTTCAGATTTAAACTTAGAATATGTTTGCACTCATTTACATAATTGAAAATGGATACCTTGCACCCTTTTCAAGTACCTTCCATTTTCAGATCAGATGGTATCAAAGCTCGGGTTGATCATTCCTTATGGTGCAAAAGTTTTTAAAACAGTGTAAGAGATTTATTGTTTTATTGGTTGCAAAATGGCTGCTTGAATGAGAAGGGGTCTTTTCTGACATTTGGTTAAAAGCTTGCCGTTTGTTTGAAAGCTTTGAGGACTTTTCTTTGGAAGTTCCTTTTGGTTGTTTTGACCATTTACATAATGTCAACTTCTTCTGCAAGTGAAGTTTCCTCCTTCAAGAAACTCTTCAGTGATGACATGAAAGAAGAGTTCATTAAGGTGAAGGACATGGTGTAGATTCTCATTGAGGATCAAAGGGAAAGTGTTCAACTTCGTGCACAATTGCTAGCTATGCAGGAAGAGAAAGAAGCCATTCTTCAAAGACTGCATGATATGGAGTTGCAGCTTCTTCAAGCTCAAGAAGATTTGTCCAAGAAAATACCTCATCTTCAGGATGTAAATCATGAGGTAAATCATTCTGATTTGTCTTCAAGTTCCTCCATTGAAAAGTATGTTGGTTCTTTTGAAAAACATAGAAGAGGTATTGGGTCGAAATTGATGTTGAAGATGGGCTATCAAGAAGGCAAAGGTTTGGGCAAGCATGCACAAGGCATTGTTGAGCCTATTTGTGTTGTGGAGCATCCCAAGAATATTGGTCTTGGCTATGAGCAACTTATTGGTGAAGCTTTGAGCACATGCATTCAAGAATGTGATGCAAATTGAAGAGAACATTTCTCCCAAGTTCTCAATTACATCAATGTCAGGATGACAATCTTCCTTACCATTGTTTTAAGCCATCATTGTATAAAAAGAGGTATAATCATTCACATGATCAATTTGATTATGTTTTAGCAAAGAATGATCATTTTTCTTGTTCAAATGAAAGAAAATTTTGTTGCACATTTTGTGGTGGAGTTAACGATGTTGCTTCAAGATGCTGGTTGAAAAAGAAAGCACACAGGAAGCAGAAGAGGCAAAGAGAACTTTCTCAGAAAGTTCTTAAGAGTTGCACAGTTTGTCAAAGGAAGGGACATGATGTCTCTCATTGTTGTACTTTTCATCCAACAAATCGTCCAAAGCATATGCAGCTAAGGGACAAACAGTTTGGCACAAGTGGATCTATGGAGTCCATTATCGATGTAGAAATGGAAGATTCACATGAATAATTGCAGTTGCAGCAAAAGACGCCATGGAGTTGGCTTGGTAGGAAGTGGATTAACTTCTTATTGCAGTAAGTCATTACTCATTTTGTACATGAAAATTTCAGATTGGTATGCATGTATTTCAGTTGAAAAATTGATGCCAGATTGCATGTATAAGAAGTTTCAGTTGAAGGAATTTCTTTGTTGTTGCAAAATTTCGCCATGGAAGTGTAAAAGATGAGTATGATACTCACTTATGTTGCAGCAATGTCTTTTGGTTCAGCTCTTGATCACCCACATGTTTTTGGGATGATGTACTTGTTGGTATTTGAAAAGAAGAGTTGAAGTTGCACATGTACATAGAGGTTGTATGTGTAATTAGCGAACTGTATATAGTTCATTGTACATGATACATACACATGTGTTTGTCAATATGTATCTTGTTGTTTATCGACTTGTGTTGATTGTGTCATACATGTTTATTGACTTGTGTCAGTTGTGTGCACACTTGTTATATATTTTGTGTGTCAATTGTATAGCACATTTCATTGTCAACTTGTTGTTGATGTCGTATGTTGCACAAGATGCTTTTGGTGTCGTTTGGTGCAAAGAAAGAAGTGTCAGTGAAAAGCAGTGTAAGATTCCATGAGTTGGAAAGGCATGCAAGCAAAGAGGGCACAAATTTCAGCAAGTGTCATTGCTGGTTTCATTCTGGCAGATTGGTATGGCGAGAAAACTTGGTCAGGATTTGGCACAAGTACATGGTTCATTCAGCAAAATTCGCCATGTGAACAGTTGGCAATTTAGGAAAATTTTTTAAGGCTGAAGAGAAGAGGATGTTGTTATTCTCTCATTTTCTGTACTACAGTTTAGTTTCAGAATTTTAGTGAGCTTTTGGGGACCAAAAGCCTCTCATTTGGGAGGTGTGATCAGGAGCTCAAATCTGAGCTTGGGAAAAAGCTCAACAATGAAAGTTATCAAAATTGATTGAAACCAATATGGTTGCATAGGTCTCATCTTCCTGATTCTGTTGCCCCAAACAATTCGAAAAACGGACACTGTATGAAAAAGTTATTGCACTTTTAGTGGAGTGGGTCCGGTGGAGCACGGAGGGGCCAACCCTCCTCCCATGGAACCTCATCATATGACCATTGTGGGAGCTTAATGATTAAGAGCGCTTAAGGAGCCTAATATCAATTTTAATATTTAATTAAGCTTCAGTTAATTGGAGTTTAATATGGCGGAGATTCTGGAGGCGCTCCCAAATTTAGGTGGACTTCCACTTTTAGTGGAGTTAACTGGCAGTTGCCCCACATTTAGTGGAGGAAATTGGGGCAAAGTTGTTTTGGTCATAAATTTCTCATTACTCAACCTTTTGGAACGAAATTTTTTTTGATTTTGTATTTTCTTAGCCTTTTGGACTCAATGGCATAGGTTTCAAAGCTATTGGAGCTCATTTCTAGCCTATTTAGCTTCAGAGAAGCTTTTTGAGCCACTAGGGCCATTTTGGGTTTTGAGTTTGGTTGAGCTGTGGGTAACATTTTTTGGTGAACCAAAAGTCATTTTCGACTATTTCCTACATTCCAAAGCCATTGGAATAGGTCTTAGCTCTGTTTGAAGATTTTCAGAGGCCGAAAACCTTTAGGATATTTTTCAAGGCCACCAGGGCCATTTTGGGTTTGGAGCTATTTGGAGTTGTGGTTATCAGTTGGAGGTGAAACAAAGCTTTATTTAAGATAATTTCGACCTTATGAAACCATTGGAAGAGGTTTCAGAGGAATTTGAGGACTTCTACAACCTGAAAAGTTGTAGAGAAGTTCAAAGCACCAGCAGGACATTGATGAAAGCCTGAAAAGTTGCAGAGAAGTTCAAAGCACCAGCAGGACATTGATGAAGAAATCACTGTTTATGGTAATCTTTCACTGTTTAGTGAATTTGAAAAGGCATTCTTAGATTTTTCCAGTCTTCTAAATCAGTTTATATATTCATATTTGTCTATTGAGACACTTATAATCTTGTATTGCATTTGAGAGCTTTTAATACAAGAGGACAAGCCCATTTTGGGAGGCTTGATCCAGGAGATGTAGCCCAAGAGTTGGGGTGAACTCCTATATCATATTGCTGTTTTGTTTTGACATTATATTGCTAAATATTTTTGCTGATTCCCATGTTAAGTTTCAGCAAAAACAATTACACTTAAGATACATAAACAGTGAAAAGACATACACCATTTGCAAGCTAAATTTCCGCATAACATCAAGTTTAAAGCAAGATTATTTTAATTAAATTTGAGTGATTACTTATATATTTTCTTTAGGCAGAGTCTGTAAGAGGGCCAGGTAGCCTCTGGATTCATCCTTTCTTTGAAAGGTGAAATATCCGGTAAATGCCCCTACAGTCAATCTCTGTATTAGAAATATGAAGTTCTCACATTTTCAGATTTAAACTTAGAATATGTTTGCACTCATTTACATAATTGAAAATGGATACCTTGCACCCTTTTCAAGTACCTTCCATTTTCAGATCAGCCCAACGGACAGAAAGAGCACATCTGGAGGATTTTCAGTATCAGTTTGACAACAATTTCTTGGTACAGCAGGAAGTAGAGATCCGTGGCACTCAGTTCAGCGGAGGCCGAGTATATGGCAGCGACTTTGGCTGTATGCGAGGATATATGGATGAGGAAGATCCTGGTCGGGTTGTTCGGTTCACACTTAGATCCTACTGTGATATATTGTGATAATCAAAGTTGCATCAAACTCTCGGTTAATCCAGTATTTCATGATATATCTAAACACATTGACATCCGGCATCATCATATCAGATATTGTGTGCAACGAAAGATCATGTTACTTTCATACATTTCCATGAAGGATTAGGATTCTGATATCTTGATGAAGGTGCTCACTAGGAGAAAATTCGAATACCACAAAGGCAGGATAGGGGTGGTAGATAATCCTTATCTTGTTGAGAGGGAGTGTTGATATTGCAACAAGATGATGAGCTTAGTGAAAAGAGTCGCCTTCACTAAGTGGGCCCACAGGTTATTTTTGGCGCACAGTCTATTTTTAGACATGTTGATCATGTTCTATGAGTTGCAGAATGTTATTTGTGGGTGGTTGGTCAAGTTGGAAAAAGTAGATGGACTTCTATTTTTAGACATATTGGGCAGAATCCATTTTTAGATTTCCAGTCTAAAAATAGATATGTCGAATATTATTAGCTCTTAATAATATTTGGACTATAAACATTATATTATTCTCTTGGAGCACTTCAGTTAAGTGCACAGATGTGGCACAGGAGCTAACAGAAGGAATTATGCTATTCCTGAGGGTTAATTGGAGCTATTGCATGGATACTTCAGTCAGAACTCATGTGACAGAGTTTGGTGGAGTTATTGAGGTAGTTGATGGAGTTGTGTTCAGTTTAACTGAGTTAAACATAGTTGAGCTAGTTGTATCTAGTCTAACTGATTGATACACTAGTGAGAGTGGTGTGAATTAATTATTAATTAATTCACTAATTAGTAACTCATTAATCAACTAAATAATACATCAGTTAACTACAATGCATGGACAGTTTCAGTGGAGACCAGTGAAGAGGTAGGTGAAAGAGCAGTGTGACTATCAGTTGTGACTATACTGTTGCATGATTTACAACAACCAGTGATTGGAGATGCCAATGAGGATTGTGTGAGAAATTTTGGACCAATTCGAGTTCATTCAGAGCCATTCTTCAATAGTGATTGTGCAATAGAGGCAGGCTATCAGGTGGCAGAGATTGGAGCATGTGATTTGCTAGATCGGGCTTGATTAGTGTGTAGAAATTGGAGATTGTACTGAGAGCTTTGTGAGGAGCTTTGTATAATGATTGTTACATGATCTCTATGAAATATAATATACAGATAGTTGGGGGTTTTCAGCTTTAACCTTTCCCATAAAATATTGTGTTCATATGTGTGATTTTTTATGGTTTTAATGTGCGCATGCGATTGTTTTTATTTCCGCAATTAATGATCAATGGTAGAAGAGATTTTGTATTATGCATGAAGTTAAAATAGTGTGTGATCAGAAGAATATTGGTGAATAATATATCATTTATTCAAATTTCTACATGTGGAATTCCAAAAGTGCTGGAAATATGAGCGAGTCACTCAATGGATCCCAGAACTGCTCAAGAAGCTGGAAAGAACTGATAATACTATCACATGCACAGTGGATTACTGGGTGGATAGTGTGTTGGGAGGATTTGTGACAAAATTTTCCATTGATCAGTTTATATCATACTCTGAGGCCGAACGACGAATCTTCAAAGGATTTTGAGGCAAATTTCTGAGGATGTTACCGTTGCTGATCAAGAAATTACTGTGCGAAAAGAGAATTATGTGTATTCATACTGACTGAATGACCTCGGATCTAGACGGTAGCGCGACACACAGTGGTAAATACTATCGGACCAACCTTGATGGAGGGAGATCTACCTACAATCTATTGCAGGAACCATCTGCGCAAGATCCTCCAGCTACATCGCCACCTAGGTCGCGCAAAGGTAAGAATTCGCCTATACCACCACCTGCCCTAGATAGTGATATGACTGTGCATCTAGAACTACCTACCTTCAAGGGGGTAGGAGATGAAGATATGGATTGGTTTTGGTTTATGGAAGACTCTGTCTAGACTGCGCAAAATGTGGCGAGTGACACGATAAAAAGGGCGCAACTGTCTTTAGCATTCGAAGACAGAGCTCTGGAATGGTATATGTGATACATTGCCCAGAATGGGAACGCCTCCATTCAAGATATCAAAGATGCTCTGAAGAAAAAATTTCGAAAGCCGAAATCTTATTCCCAGCTGGTAGTGGAAGTGAAGGACTTCAAACAAGGTGCGTCGGAGTCAGTATGAGAATATGACCAGCGATTGAAGAAGGCGATCAGGGAAGGAGGGTTCAAATATGATGATAGACAACATACAAAGTGGTTCATCGCTATGTTGTTACCTCACCTGCGCACACCGATGAGTCATTATACCTTTCAATCGTAGGAGAAATTTGTGGAAGTCACTATGAAATTAGAAGCTGCACCCCGGGAGGATACGTCAGTAGGGGTACAAAAAATTTAGGAACAACTTGGGGCTATGCATATGGAGATACAGAACCTACGAAAAGAGCGAGGAAAGGACATCTACGCAGATCTCTGGTGCATATGTTGCAAGGTGACTAGCCATACGAAGGATCAGTGCCCTCTGCTGATAGATTACATGCAAGCAGGAGGACCTAGTCTGATACGCCCAAGGGCAAGGGAACCTGTCCTGTTGCGACCAGGTTCAAGTGGATCTGCGCTATGGTGTGATGACTTTCGGGTAGCAGGACTACATGATACAAACCATTACCCTCGGCTAGGTGCGTATGTCCCAGAACTAAAGCAACAATGGTGCTGATTTTACTACTCAGTGGGACATGATGAGCACAATTGTCGTACACATGACTTAATGATGGATCGTGGGAATTTATATAGGGTACAATCGGACCTTGTGTCGCCAAGAATTGTTGCGCACTTTGGAGGATCACCGGCCCGAGGCAGAGGAGGTCGGGGAGGAAGCGCAGGGCGAGGAAGTGGGTAGCTAATCTGTTATAACTGCAGAGAAATAGGGCACTTTGCTAGATAATTCCCTAATCCCATCAAGCCATCATGCAAATATTGTAGACAGCTAGACCATGAGGTAGAGGACTGTCCAATTTTAATAACCAGGATGCAGGAAAAGCAGCCCACCCCTACGCAGAACATACAGAGTGTTAAAACTGAGCTAAGGAAGGTGGATCCAAGTGTAAAATTCATGACACGTAGTGGGCTGGTCACCTAGGGAGCCGAAGAAGAGCTTGCCTCTCGGGAAGGAGTGTATTCCAAGGAACAAGCACCACTGGCAGCCTCAGATAGAAGAAGGAGTTGAGCCCTTTTTAAAGGCATGTATGAAGTTGGTAAGGAATCCGCAGGCTGTAGGAAATCTCCAAGAATTACTGAATACTTGCGCAGCTCGACCCAATTTTATCTCTGAGATCAAGGATGTACACAAACTATACAGCTATAAGAAACGCACTAGAAGAGAGATGCGATTAACTGCACAGATCGGTGACTATGAGATGAATCAGGTTATCTTATATCTTGGATCGGATGCGAACGTATTACCAAAGAAGACCTGGAAATGAATGGGAGAGCCTAAATTGGAATGGTCCACTATCCAACTGCGAATGGAAAATCAACAAAAAATCATCCCTCTGGTAGGTTACTGAAATTCATGGTGACATCGTAGGGGTAAGGGTCCTAACTGATTTTGAAGTAATAGAAATAGTTGAAGATGTAGACCCCTACCCTGCGCTCCTCAGGCTGGACTAGGCAATGGACATGGGGGGTGTCATCAATCTCAAGCACTACTACATTTGGTGGAAATTCCGACACTTGGTTCCGACGCTTTTGACCAAATGTCGGAAATTTCCCCAAATTTTTTCCATCCCACTCAAAACCGTCTCTATACTGACGTTTATAGAAAAGTGTCGCAATACCGACACTTAGAAAAGTGTCGTAATACCGACACTTAGAAAAGTGTCACAATTGCGACGTTTGGAGGAAGACGTCGCAATTGCGACACTATGGCCCAAAGCGTCGCTATTGCGACGACTGCCTCCAAACGTCGCAACTGTGACACAATGTCTAAGTGTCGCAATTGCGACGTTTGGAGGCACCCGTCGCAATAGCAACGCTTTTTCCACCGTCGGTATAACGACACTTATATGCGTGCTACATAAAAATACGAAACTTATATGCGCGCTACATAAAAATGATTTTATTGTTTCGTATCCGTCGCAATAGCTACATTAACGTCTGATATCATGCGCGCATTCGCCCTCCGCTCTTGCAGAACAGCATTCGCCCTCAGCATTCACTCTCAGCTCTTGTAGAATAGCATTTTTCCTCAGCATTCGCCCTCAACATTCACCCTCAGCTCTTGCAGAACAACATTCGCCCTCAGCTCTTGCAAAATGGTAAGTTCTTACTGCAGCCCCTTCCTCCTATAGTAGGGTTGACTCTATTTGGGTTTTTTTGGTCAATTCCATTGGATTGTGTTAGGCTGTAGGGTTCTCTCTAGATGTCAAGAATCAAGATTCAATACCCCCTATTATCTTCATCACCCAATACAAGATTTAAATTTTTCCCAAAGAAACGCTTATTAATTTGGCAGCCATTATTTCTCCCTTCTTTAAAAACCCTACATTTAAATGAAAACAAGCATTGCATTTCAACTACAAAAATCTATTAGTGTTCAAATGTACATGTGTGCTACATTCACGTCTGATATCACATGCACATTCACCCTCCGCTCTTGCAGAACAACATTCACCCTCAGCTCTTGCAGAACAACATTCGCCCTCAACATTCACCCTGAGCTCTTGCAGAACAGCATTCGCCCTCAGCATTCGCCCTGAGCTCTTGCAGAACATCATTCACCCCGCATTCGCCCTCAGCTCTTGCAGAACAACATTCGCACTGCATTCGCCCTCAGCTCTTGCAGAACAGTATTCGCCCTCAGCTCTTGCAAAATGGTAAGTTCTTATTGCAGGCCCTTCCTCCTATAGTAGGGTTGACTCTATTTGGGTTTTTTTGGTCAATTCCATTGGATTGTGTTAGGCTGTAGGGTTTTCTCTAGATGTCAAGAATCAAGATTCAATACCCTCTATTATCTTCATCACCCAATACAAGATTTAAATTTTTCCCAAAGAAACTCTTATTAATTTGGCAGCCATTATTTCTCCCTGCTTTAAAAACCCTACATTTAAATGAAAACAAGCATTTCATTTCAACTACAAAAATCTATTAGTGTTCAAATGTACATGTGTGTTACATTAACGTCTGATATCACGCACGCATTCGCCCTCCACTCTTGCAGAACAGCATTCGCCCTCAGCTCTTGCAGAACAGCATTCGCCCTCCGCATTCGCCCGAGCCCCGTGCACGTGCGCACCGCACTCGCATTCTCCCCCGAGCTCTTGCGTACGCATTCGCCCCCTCGCCCCGTGCACGAAAGATTCGCCCCGCATTCGCCCTAAGCTCGCAAAACAACTCGCCCTCAGCTCTTGCAAAATGGTAAGTTCTTACTGCAAGCCCTTCCTCCTATAGTAGGGTTGACTCTATTTGGGTTTTTTTGGTCAATTCCATTGGATTGTGTTAGGCTGTAGGGTTCTCTCTAGATGACAAGAATCAAGATTCAATACCCTCTATTATCTTCATCACCCAATACAAGATTTAAATTTTTCCCAAAGAAACGCTTATTAATTTAGCAGCCATTATTTCTCCCTGCTTTAAAAACCTTACATTTAAATGAAAACAAGCATTGCATTTCAACTACAAAAATCTATTAGTGTTCAAATGTGCATGTGTGCATCACTTGAGTAGGGTATTCCTTTTCCACTTTCACATTATCCAAGAATCTGTGCAGTATAGTTCATATTTTTTGTGATTTAGATTATCTTGAAAAAGGAAAGGTAAATTATTTCCCATGGAAAAAGAAGGTTTTCCCTTTTTACTACTGGAAATGGTACAACAAAGTTCCATTTCTACCCAAAACTCCTATGAAACAGAAACCAAATAAAGGCCATGTCCTCAATGGACATCATTTGGCTTTGAAAATGGCCATTGCACCGTGTTGTTTCTTATATTACATCACGATAGTTTCTTAGGTCATTTATTGTTTCTTGAGATGAAAAACAACCAAAGAAATTGTGAAGATCCTTTCAAGAAATAAATGACCATTTCTCAATCATATCTCAACTATTTTTTATTTTATTCAGCGGTTGCTTACTTTGAGAGAAATTTGACACTTTTATAAGGAATATAACATTAAAACACAAAATGGGAAGGAATTGATGAGGTAGATGACCTTTAGTTGTTTTCAATTAAGAATTGATAATACAGGATGCATGTTCTGTACTACAAACTAGATTCCTTCCTGGAGTTAGGACACAGAGTATTGAATCAAAGTTGTAGTTTCTAACTTCTTGTATTGGTTCATCAATCTTGAAATTCAGACATTGCATGTCTTCATTGCTTCATGTTTGAATAATTTGCATCATATCGTACAATAAGAAATTAGGAATTATGATTAGTATTACTTTATGGATCTGTTAAGTTACTTTTAAGTTTGCATGGTTTAGTGTGAAATTATTCTAGTGTGCCCCTAGGCCTAGGTGAAGGAATGCCAAGGACTGAGAACCCTAGTTTTTAAATGGTATTGTTTCTTATACCCAAAAACCCCTCAACATCACTTCTTATTAGTTCTTAACAATAGTGTTTTAAACAATTTGAGAATTGATATAGCAAAATCTCACACTTCTCAAGATAAAGTCCTAAAGCTAAAGTGTGATACCATGTGTAATTCAATAGCCCCATTGTCACCTCACCAACCTCTTTTCACTTCGGGCTAGCTCTCCTCCAACTCAAGGGGGTTCTCCCTAGTAGATGTTAGGGATCTAATGGCCCAACCAAACCAAGTCAAGAGCCCCCTAACTCTCTATGTTTACTACTATCAATCAAAATATTGAACAATAGGGTCGGACATGCATCCTGAAGATAAAATTGCCAGGGTATTTTTGGGTAATTTCAAAGGGAAAGTCCCCAAACACATATAATCAAGGAATTATAACGTGATTTCAAACATTAAATATCAACAAAATCTTTTAAAGGATATTGAAAGGAAAAAGGTGATGGAAGATAGAAAGTGCCTTACTTAAATGCTCTAAGTATTTTTCAATATTTTCTCCAAAAGCTTCACTTCAAGGCCCTTCAAGATCGTCTCCAACAATGCTATACCATCAGCTTCAACAATGTTGCTCCAAAAATATCCTCAAGGTCTTCACAACAAGTTTACTAGAAGTTGCTCCAACAATATATTCAATAAGGTCTTCATTATCAACTCGTCTCTTGTTTGGGTGCCTTAATGTGCAATGACATGTTTCTAGGACTGAACTCAATGCAAGGCATATTTGAAACTCTAACTCTATCTTCCGGTGTCTTATTAGAAATTATTTCAGTTTTCATTTTGTGTTTTCAAGTTAGATATTTTTTTCAAGTTAGATATTGTTTTCAAGTTTTTACATTTATAATTTTATTGCAATGTGGAAGACTGATCAGAGCAGTGCAGGAACAACCCCGAGACGGGATGATCGCGGAAAGAGGCCAGCGGAAGAACATGTAAAGTGCCAGCATTGCTCTATCTTCAAGTATTTTAGTTATTTACATAATTGAAATAATATTAATTTTGTTCAAATATGCGGACACCTAGCCATGGTACGCCTGATGATTCCCTCTTTGAGGAAGAGCTTTCTTCATCCCTATCTCCAGTGTTCTTGTTGCAAAAAAAGGCACGAGATGCAAGGTCAAAATTTAATACTTTGATAGACGCGCCTCAAACACCTGAAACAGAAGAGAGGATAAAACATCCTATGAGTCAGCTAGAAATATATCAGGTAATAATAAAAAGTCAAAAGGATATTTTTTTTGTTCTGCATGAGATGAATTGTGATAGTTTGATTTTTAATGTTTACATTGACTAAACTAACAAAAATTTCTTTTGTATGTAGCGTTTTCTGGCACTTGCTGAACCCGGTGTTGGTGGTAGTGGGACACAAGAGCAAGAGATTGCCCAAAAACCCTCTTGTACACCTTCTACTCCTTTAGGTGCCAGCCAAGAAACACACCCTGCCCAAGCAGACACCCAGCCAACCACTGAACGTGTTGGCAATGATGAGGCTGATATGGCCAACTACATTATTGCGTTTCCTAGAGCTACACGTGTCAGCTCCACAGGGACCATTAATGGCACGTTTTTGGTGAATTATGAAGGTGTCTCTATAAAGCATGTACAACTCCCAGGTAAATTTTAATAGTTTAACTATTTCATGTACTTTATCTAAAACATATTTATCATGATTTTTATTTTTAAATTAATGATAATATCTTTTTTTTTTCTGTGTAGGAAACAATGAGTTCTACAGGTTTCTGGAGAGCCATGCGTTGGTAATTTTTGGCCCAACCATACGCACAGGGTGGAATTCCCAGAATTCCAACCTGAAAAAAGAACTTCTAGATTATCTAGAAGCCCTTTTTGGGGTTGGCACATTTGACAGAACAGCGGTGGCTCGGGTAGCTGGCAAATATTTGAAATATACTAGGGACACCTATAGGACGCAATTGAAATTTAACCCTAGATATGATCATCCTCTCTCAGTTCCAGAGAGTGAGTGGAGAGCACTCATCCATGACGGAAAAGAGAAAAGGGCAAAGAAAGAAGGAAAAATGCAAACTGGACCCGCAAGGTAAATTACAACTTTAATTCAATAGCTTTAATTTTCTCTATGTCTAAAATAAAAGTGTGTTACGTCATATCTGAATTCAATCTTTTGATGCTAGGTTTCCTGACACCTCAAAAGCAACCAAAGCTAGGATTGAAAAAAAGGGCCATCACAAGCTAGGCCAGGGCGGCTACTTGAAATTAGTTGCAAGAATTGTAATTAAGTAGCTAAACATCTTATAATTAATTGTACCGCCTTCCAAAGTTTTTGTAATCCTATCAAATATGATTAAAAATACACAATCATATGTAATGTAGGGTGATGACTTCGGAACAAAAAATACAAAGGAAGATAAAAATATCGCTTTCCATTTCGGCTATCAAGCTGTAGTTGAACGTCGCAGAAGCTTG
Organism: Pinus albicaulis; assembly: GCA_034641835.2. Classification (NCBI taxonomy): domain Eukaryota; kingdom Viridiplantae; phylum Streptophyta; class Pinopsida; order Pinales; family Pinaceae; genus Pinus; species Pinus albicaulis. The sequence goes on along the minus strand of CM076579.1, from coordinate 1,635,196,766 downwards.
GGGCAGGTCCCAAGATCCAGAATGCCTAATAAGGTAAAAAATTAACCTTTCAATATGTTTGTTTTCATCCATAAATTTAATGTCTAACAACTTTGTTTAAATCAGGGGATCAACACTACCGACGAGGCAAATAACCCAGTTTTAGAGCCAAATGTAGATGATCCTCACGTGTAACCTGATCATTGTAGTGGGGACCAGGCCGATAATGCTACTATCAGTGAGGGCTGTGACGGTAATTAATTTCCACTTATAAGTTTTTCTAATTATACCTTGATGGTTGTCCTTATAACTTTTTTTGTTTAAATGACAGAGAATGTTTCCCTTGAGGATCTTACCACCAGAGAGGAAGACAGGGCAACAATCCCAACGGCAACAACTGGTGCACCAGGTAAATAATCTCATTGCAATTTTTTTTATTACTATTACCGAACTTTTTCAATGATATTTAAAAACTGACAATTAAAATTCAATATTATATGTTTTTGTAGGCGATGCCCCGTCAATGGATGAGACCAGACATCGTGACTACAAACTAGGTCAGCGGCGACAACTGGTGCACCAAGTAAATAATCTCATTGCAATTTTTTTAGTAATATTACCGAACTAGTTCAATGATATTTAAAAACTGACAATTAAAATTTAATATTATCTGTTTTTGTAGGCGATGCCCTGTCACTGGATGAGACCAGACATCGTGACTACGCAACTAGGTCAACGACGACAACTGGTGCACCAGGTAAATAATCTCATTGCAAATTTTTTTATTAATATTACCGAACTAGTTCAATGATATTTAAAAACTGAAAATTAAAATTTAATATTATTTTTTTTTGTAGACGATGCCCCATCACTGGATGAGACCAGACATCGTGACTACGCAACTAGGTCAGCGACGACAACTGGTGCTCCAGGTAAATAATATCATTGCAATTTTTTTTATTAATATTACCGAACTAGTTCAATGATATTTAAAAATTGACAATTAAAATTTAATATTATCTATTTTTTTAGGCGATGCCCCGTCACTGGATGAGACTAGACATCGTGACTACGCAACTAGGTCAGCAATGCGGGTCAAAAGGCACGAAACAGGAGCAGAGCATGATGATATTGATGATGTAATTAGGAGCTTTAGAAATAGGAAGAAGAAAAAGAAAATTCGAGAATGTAAAATATTGTATTATTATAAGAGAAACGTTACCATACTTGGAACATTTTTTGCGTTATATAAAAAACTCATTTATCATACTATTTTTATGTCAAGCATTAATTGCAATGTTTCCTTGCGTACTTTTTGTTGAATTTTTTTTTATTAGTTATTGAATATTTTTTTTATGCTCATGAAAGTAAAAAATGAAATATAGATTGGGTATTGGGGAATTGAGAGTGATGTGGGGGGGGGGAGGGGCCATAAGAGCTTACACCTTCACGTGGATGGCCCTGTTTAGTAGAGAATAATTTATTGGAGTGATTTAATCTTGGAGCAAACCTTTCTCGATCCAGCGTAGCAACAAAAAATTCACTGTTGACTTAGTTGCTACTCTTTCAGATCGTGGGAGGCTTGTTCCAAGTTCATGCGACTCCAATAAATTGTTATTGAAACAAAGAGGAGCTTATTTGGGTATGTTTTGACATTTTCAACATATGTTCTAACATTATCATAAGAATTCATCTTAGAGTAAAAAATACTACATCAATTACTTGTATTTATTGTATAGATAATGATGGATTTTGATTGACTTGGCAGTGCAGGTACAAATCCTCTTGCATTATGAGAAATACAACTTGTCAACCAGGGTCATGTCCAGGATATTTTTGCTTGTGCGCTTGACCAGGTTCATAATGTCACATTTTGTAAGTTCCTTTACAGTTCATAATTCAATATTAAGCTTGTTCATGATTATTATCTAAGTTTTTTGTATGTGTTTTTTCATCTATTTGATTGTAAGCAACTCTGCATGTTTCCTGTTGTTCACTATGATTTCTCCCATTACCACTCCCAAGATGAATCCGACTTTATTGTTACATAGGTTAATTTATTGTTACTATGATTTCTCCATTTACGATTTCATAGGTTACATCATGTAAAGTTGTCAATCTCAGGTTGGTGATGAGCTTTAGTTCTCCAGATTTGGGGCTTTTCTGATATTTTCTCCCTCATGTCATTCCTACATCACCTCATTGTTTGAGCATTCCAATTGTCTACCACTTGTACCAATTGGCACATTTCAATCCCTGAGTGGTGCCACATTTCACCTATTTTCAGTGAGAGTTTAGGGTTTCTCTAACATAGCTTCAGAAATCCGATTCAGTGCCTGCTTGAATATTGTCACATAATACTCATGGTTTGGATTGATGAGCATGTTCTGAATGGTTGGTTGATTCATAAGAACCACCCATATAGTCATCTTGAGATATTTCAGAAGTTTTCTCGGGTTTCCTTTTTCACCGTTTCTAGTGGGTGGGATGGTGTGGGGGTGATCCATCAATACTGGTAATATGGAAAACCTTTGCAACAAGAAAAGGTATGAACATATTACATAGCCCATCAATTCAATCATGAAATATGACACCTATTGGTATAGGAGTCTAACACTAACTATGTTATCACTCAGATTTTCCTTGAAGTTGTAGAGAAGAGGAAAGGGGTCCGAGGTAACCACAAACCAATCTTTTAGGTACAGAATCTAGCCAATCTATACCCAAAGAGGGCTCTCTCTTTAAAATTTAGCTTTGTTTTGAAAGATATTAGGCTAGTTATAAAGTTCAAGGGTTTTGATTGAATTCAGGTGGTGGAATTCGATAGCTGAGGGCAAGATTGAAGTAATTCAGGCCATTGGGCTATGGAGTCAAAAATATGGCTTCACTGGATTAAGTTTCTAAACAAAAGATGGTTTTACAGGGCAAGATAATCAAACAGAGAACAATTTTAGATCTTTAAAGTGAATGAGATGGAATTAAAATGGATGAAAGGCAATTAAGAATCTTTCAACACATTCAAAGAGGGAAATTGAGTGATTATCAATAAAGAGCATTCAAGTATTCTTTACTAAATAATCAAAATGCTTAAACTAGTAAAATAGGAGCAATTAAGGGAGTATTTATACAAAAAATTATCAAAAATATCTCATAACAAATTGAGATATAATCTAGGGTGACTCATGAATAAGTTACAATAAAAATAGAGACAAATGGTCTCGTAGATAAGATAAAAAGTAACTGATGTTGTGTTGTTTCCTTCTTTTGAGAATGTGTTGGAGGTAGGCCCTATGTTTTGGCCCATTGCTGTCATCCACAGTAATTCTATTCTGACTGCCTTGCTTTACTGATACTCTTTGTTTTCACTGATACACTTTAACCTCTGTTTATCCTTTTTTATCATGGTATACTGTAGTAAATAGGCAAAATTTCATATAAGCATAAATTTTACAAAAGTTCCAACAGTTCTTCCCACCATTTATGTTCTGGTATTCTGGTCCGTTGAAGTTTTCTCAATGTTTCATCAGCCTCAGTATATCTGAAAAAGGTAGGCTGAATTGGAAACAAATGCTTTACTTCATGCTCAAGATAAAATAAATTTTCCAATCTGTCATGAAGATTTTTTCCTGTTGTCAATGCTGCTTCTGATGTACTGGTTGAAGAATTGGCCTGATTGTCAGCATACTTGTCCAATTTTTCAACATAGCTTTCAAGGTCCATTAGTTTATCCTCTGAAACTATAGGACTGAGCAATCCTTTTTTCAAAAAAAATATCAAATCTTTCTCTGAAGGCAATGATTTCTTCTTGCCTCTCTGAGCACCTTCATTCTAGATTCTACATAAGGGTTCTCTTAGTAAAAACTCTTTTTATTTCCAAAATTGTTCCGGTCCTGTCCTGAATACCAAGTTCTATAGGTTGGTGTCTGGTTTGAGTGTTTAGAAACTGTATGAGTTGATTGGCTTCCTCAGGCCTATTTCCCAATTCTTCTCTTGTACTTTAAACTTCTTCTATAGCCAATTTGACTAAATCATTCTGTTCATACATAATCTGAATTGAAGACCAGACATCCTTTATTGATTGGATAATGTTGTCCCAAATAATTTCATTTATTTCCTTTAAAGGTTTCTCCAATGTGAGATCCTTTTCCAATGCTTTAACCAATTTTTCTAATCTTTTGACCTCTCTTGTTTTATCAGCAACACTCATTTTTGAGAGATCATATCTTTGTTCTAAATTAGTAAGCTGTAGCTTTGTGTGTTGGAGTTCTGTTACTTGAAGTTTCAATTCATTCATTGACTTTAATAATTCTTCAGAACTCAAATTGGAAGTATTTACCTGTGGTAGCTCTGTTGGCTGACCTGTTGTGGATGTACCTGTACCTGTAATTGCCTCTGTTTTTTATGCTGGAATAGTAGACTGCTTGTTATTTAATGCCTGTTCAAGCTATTTTTCTGTTTAATTTAGTTGCTCATTCAGTTTCAAAAGCAATTCCATCATTTCTTCTTCAGAATTTTTCTTTATCATCTCTTCAGTTTGTGGATGTCTTGAAGCTGGCAATTTCAACTGCTTTCTCAAAGATGCAATATCATCATCTTTTTTCTTGATTAGGGCCTCTATACCTTTGACATCTTTAGGATTGTGACCCAATCCAATGATTATTTCCTCCAATTTCTTTATCCTGTTGTCTTTGGCCTGAGAAGAGGCTTTTTCAAGCTGCAATTGTGCATTAGTGTTCTCCAAAGAATCCTGCAACTTCTGAGTTGCCATTGCTTTATCGGTCAGAGTAGAATAGATCATTTCACCAGTCTGCTTATGTAACTCAATCTGATCTAAAGGATGAATATCATTTGCTAAGACTTCAAAAAAAATTCTAATATAATCTGCAACTGTTTGAGGCTACTGCACTTTTGGTTTGAGGTGACTCATTATCATTTTGCCTTGCTGAATGTCATAAGATGACATCAATATTTCTTGATTCTTAGGAGCCATATTCAAATACTGATTGTAAACCTGGAGTCTTAGTGGATCATTCCTGGCTTTTATATTGATAAAGGTTTTCTTTATATCTCTTGCATCCTTAACTGGTGGTTTGAAAGAAGATATTTCAACACTCTGTTGCTTTTGCAGCTCTTTTCTCTGTAAAGTAGTGGATGCCCCACTGACTGTACCTGTTTGTTGACTATCCAAATCTTCTCTCTGGCTATCAGGAATTTCCTAAATAAAATCTACTTCTGGAAGAGGATTTAATTTTTGTCTCTTAGCATGAGGTTGTTCTGAAGATCCACCAACAGGGGTAGCAACTTCAGCATCTCTCTTCTTGCCTTTTTCTATATTGATAGGAGTTTGTAAAATTGAAATTTCTGGGTCACTGATCTGAATAGGAGGAATTTGTACTTTACCTTGTTCTTTAGAAGTCTCAGGTTGCTCTGTCATTGTGAATTTTTCAAATACTTGTATGTCAGACTCCTTTTCTTTTCCTTTAGATTGTACTGTGGCCAATGCACTGATCTCCTGTAAATTTTGCTGAGAAGTCCCTGCAGAAGAAGGACCAATACCTCGTATCTACACCTATCCAAAAGAGTCTAGGTCAAGTATTTTCTGAAGTTCTTTCATTACATTTTCAACATTGACCTGCTCACTATCCTGTTCTACCAATGTTCCTTCCATCCATTCATCCATATTGGCATATTGTTCAATTTATGGAATTTTGTGATGAATGTATGGTGATAGTTTATTTTTCATTCTTCTATCACAGATAAAGCTATTTGGGTCATAAGGAAACCAATAAAAACTTTTTTTTAATCTGAGATATTCTTCTAAGATTCTTTCTTCTTCCTTTCCAGCATCTCTAGAGTTACAAACAAAGGGACCTAATTGACTTTTGATCCTGAATTGAGCCTTTTTCTTTGCATTGCAGAAATGAACTATATCTGAGTTAATCATCTGCCTGAAATACTCTAGTGAAAAGAGTCTCATGGGGACATATTTGGGCAACTTGAATGGGCACAATTCACATCCATATATTCTGATCTCAGTGTGATTTTGATACAAGTACCAATCACCTACCCTATATTGTTTTGAGAGCTGTGGAATTTTCTTGATTTCATTATTGACTCTGGGAGGGGAAACTCCTGTTAACAAAGTGGTTGCAGGGTGTACAAATAGGTCAATAAACTCATTATAGGAGTAAGGAGAATCAGAGGAATTATGGGTGATGGCAGACCAAAATATCACAGACCTAGGATTTCCTTTGGCATCAATTTTCTGAACATGGAAAGGGAAACTTTCTGATTGGTAATAAATCATGAGATGATATATAACAGAAGAATATTTGAACACTTTTTCATTCTCAAATCTCATGAAATGATCATGGATTTTATCAGCAATGTAGGATGCAAAATCATACTTGACAGCAGGGGACTGTCCAGGGGTATATATAGACAACAATACTAGAGTTAATTGATCAACATATTCACTAGTATTGAAACCCATGATAAAGGATATCATATTCAGAATAAGCCTTCCCACATCAGTGAAAAAAGTATAACCATAGGGGGGAGGGCCTTTGGGCTGATGCTCTGGTAACAGGAAGGTTTGACAAATGCGATTTAACTCTTCATGGGACAAATTGGCAGACTTTTCAAGTAATTCTCCCATGGACATGGGAGTGAGAGCTTGACCAGGTTGAAATTGCAGCATTTCATTTATCGACTGAGTAGTGATTGGGAAAAGGATGTTCTGACTCAGGGACAAAACTAATCTTTGATTGGGGTCATAGTTTGCATGGCAGTAATGAATTAACTCAGGAAAAATATGGACTGAGGGGAGAAGATACATGGGGAGATTGGATTCCCATAATCCAATAATATCAGAACCGTTTATAAAGTTATCTCTACAGTGGCAAAAGGTTCGAAGAGGATTATCACTCAAAACGAGGTCTTTAATTTGAAAATCTCTATCTGCTAGGGGCAGATAGTCTAAATCTCTGTGAGGGGCATTCAAAGGTGCAATGTTCAGAGCCACTGGAACCTCCATTTTTGGTTCTTGTGGATAGAAATGAATTTCGGGTTTTTGTGAAGAACAAACACAATTACAAGTTTTGGGAATGCAATTTACAATTCTGGGGATTGAACAAGACCAAATTGAACTCTGTTTCTATCTTTCGTGCGGAATTTAAAACAAAAGCTAGGATTTCACAGAGTTTTAACAGGAATTGGGGTAAATACCTATTTTTTGGGAGATGAACAGTGATTAAACAGGTACAGGCTATGGTGTACGAACTCTGGATTACTGGTATGCAATTGTCTTCAGCAAAATACAGTTGATGGCGCTTGACAGTTTGTTTTTGAAATTATCTGCATGAGACTTTGGTCTTTCATAGAATAATGAAAATGACGTGGGAAAAATTGTTTTATTCACAAAGTCCAAAGGGTGACGGGGTTTTTTTATTTATTTAATGGATGATGTCAGCAGGTACAGAGGATGAGTCACAGGAGGCAAGCGGTAAGTGGTTTCCATCGCACCGCTTTTGGGAAAAAGTGGTTTTGGGCGAAGGGCGAGCGATTCCATAGAATGATTGACACGTGGCATGGCACTGTTTGAAAACCGTCGGGCCATCGCGCGTTATTGTTCGGACGCGGATGGCTAGCGATATCATTAATAAACGTTGATCTCAGATGGGTTGATCGAACGACGATGGGGACGTGGAAGTGACGGGGATTTAATATGGAGGGCCCGACGCAATTAAACGTTAATTAATCTCATCGGGGGGAATCTGATTGGTGGAGTTAATTAATCGTGAGGATTAATCAATTTGTTTATAAAAATGCAGGAAAGTGATCGGGAAATGATTTAACCAAGGTTAGCGGTTAAGGGAGGTATTGGGGATTTTACAAAGGGTTTATAGTTTTAACCTTGGGAAAGGGAGTCGGGGGATTAAAATACACAGGAGAAGAATTATTTTTGTATTAAAACACGTAATAAAACATGTTTTAATTATTTTTTCAATATAATTTTATTATATGATAATTAAATCAGATTAATCTAATTACCATAGGGTGCGGAATTTAATATTACGATATATTTAGCCAAAGGGGGAATAAAGTAGGTTTTTTATTTAAACATGTGGGAATAAATAACTTTGGCTAAAATTTATTAATGGGTTTTTGGGGATATTATATAAAAAGGAGTTATATATAATAGGAGAAGGTTATTTTTGTAAGGATTTAATACATAAAATCAATGTTAATATGACAAGGGGACAATGTAAACTCAAAATACATTAATATAACTAAGAAAGTGAAGATTTAAAAGCAAATTGTATTATAATCACTTCATCACTTAGACTTGGAATAAAATGTGATTTTGAGGGTTTTTTATGAAATAATGCATAATTTTCCTAAGTAAAATGGGATTTTACTTAGAAAAAGATGTTTAGAAATGAGTGAATGTTATGAAGAATGACTTCAAGTACTTAGGCTTTTCCAATTATTGGGCCGAGGGTCCGGTCCCTCCAAAAGTCAAGGAAATGCCTTGAGCCCCTCTAATTTTCAAATACCTTAGTACTTAGGGGAAATTAGTGAAATCTTTAAGGGAAGATGAGAAGGGAAGTTAATAACTTTGACTTTGCTTTGCTTTGAATTTCTTCCAGTATACTGTCTACCTTTGCACTTTGTGATGAAAGTAAATATTAACACATTTAGAGTCATTGTCCATCACATGCAATTCTGCAACATCATCTACCTACCCTACCTACTTTACTCTACCATTTTTTCTTCTTTATTAGGGTGCACTTAGACTGGAAAACCCTTATCACACTTTCTTTTCTTTTACATGTAGAAATCTAACTAAGTCTAACCTTATTACATCCAAGGGCTCAGATTAAGCTATTGAGCTCCTTTTATTTACTCTAACTATCTACTTATCTGCCAAGATTAAAAAGTTTGGTTAGATTTTATTCTCTATCTCTAAAACATGAAATTGAAAGATGAAATAGCCAAGCTTAAATTGTTTGACTATTCATAAATTGTGGCATAGGATACAAGTTGCACACAATTTTATTTATTACATAAGAGCAAAAAGTAGTGGCATTTAGACTTGCACACTTTCCTTGGCCTTTCTTTTGGTGGGGTTCATTTTCTTTTACTTTTTTGGCCATTTTTATTCTTTTTATCCTTTTATTTTTATTTTAGGGTATACCCTCTTTACATTTTTTAAATTTTTTTGATTTTTTGATAATATGGAAAACCTTTGCAACAAGAAAAGGTATGAACATATTACATAGCCCATCAAGTCAATCATGAAATATGACACCTATTGGTATAGGAGTCTAACACTGCCTCCACTTGGGGATGGCTTTTCCTAGTGAAAAGTCAAGAACAGCAGGTCAGTTGTCCTCATCCATTGACCTTGGTGAACTTGTAAATGTCTTTTGTCTTCTGCAAACTGAAATCTGATCTGAAACTAAAACAACACACAAAAGTTTTCAAACCAACTTAATGAAAAACTAGCTGAAAATTGAAAACTAAAAAAAAAAATGCTCAAAATTCTGAGCTTATTGGCACTCATCTACCTACTCAATCTACTAAAAATCTTATTGAATCAGGTAATACAAAAATGCCAATGAAGCCAATCAAGTAGTTGTAACAATAAATGGATAAATTGATTTCTTGTGATCAAAATTGGAAGTATATTATGATCATGTGCCTTTATAATAAATGATATGATGTGTAAAGGCCACTTTTGATGTATTTGATCCTTATAGAGAAAACATGTTTGCAGATTTGGGCTAAAAATATTCTCCATATAATCTGATATATGATCAATAAAAGTATGATGTATGTTATTTACTTCTAGGCCTTTAATGACTGGTTTCTCAGTTGTATTCTGAATATTAAGCCTTGAAACTATTTCTTCTGTCTTGTGTTTGAAAGAATAATCATCCTCAATATGCGAGTCAAAAGATAGTACAATTTCATCTTGCTTAGGAGAAGGAAGATTTTCATAGAATTCTTTAGGATTTCAAAAATTGTATGACTAAATTTGAGAATGAAAAAGTTTAATTTCATTTTCATAATTTTCAGAAATTATCTCAAGAACACATATTTTCAGTTTGGGAAAATATTTTCTTGATTTCAAAAGAAGAAATAAAGCTCTTAAAAAATCCTCATGAACCTGAAGTTCTAATATCTCTTCCCTCAAAATAGCTAGTGATTGTTTTGTGAAATTATCATAATTATCATCATACTGATCATGTAAGTCTAAAAAATATTCTAAGAACCTCTATTTTCTTAGGAATAGGTCATTTTGTAATAGCTTGCATCTTTTGAGGCTCCAACTTCACTCCTTCCTTTAAAACAATATGGACCAAATACTCGAATTCTTATTTCCCAAAAGCACATTTGGATATTTTTACATAAAAATGATTGTTCTCAATAATTTATATAAATTTTCCACATGTTTACTAGTGTGGTATTCCCATGATTTATTATAAATATGTGTATTATCAAAGAAAACCAGCACAAATTTTATAAGATGGGATCAAACAAAATTGTTCTTAAGTCGAGCCCGTCGGACTTCAAACGGCGATAAACCATAATTCAAACCAAATTCGCGTTCCAAAATAGCCTGCTGACGTCGGCCAATTTTGTGACGTGAAAACCAAATGAATTCCGCCCTAATATTTTTCGGGTCCAAAGTTGGGCTGGCGTACGGAGGGAGAGTTGTGATGCGAATTTCTTATCAAATTCGCCCTAATATTTTTCGGGTCCGGATTTCCACTGCGCGAGCGGCCCAAACAAAGATCCGCTCCAATCAATTTCTGCCACGTGTCCTCAATCAGAACTTGCCCTGCTCCCGGCTGCAGGTGCATTCATTGGAGTTTAAGGTGATGGGACATGGATGTGGTGATTTCATATCAATCGCATTAAGTTTTAACGTTGTTCAATTAAGTTCCAAGGTTTTCACATCTAATCGCATTAAGTTTTAACACTGTTCAAGATCGGACCTCCACTCCTGTTAGCGATTCCGCATGCTCCAATATGATCCGGCCTTCGGCTCTCATTAATGATCAGAGATTAATTATGATGGGCGTCCTTCGATTGCATTGCAGTCGGGTCGATAAAATGGAATTTCGCTATGGTTTTTCAGACGAGCTGGTTGCTGGGTTACACTGCCTGCTCAATGTGACGAGAAGGAGAAGTGGCCAGCTGAACTGCTGCGTAGACCTTGCTGCATATCTGGATTTCTCTCGGTCTGGTCCTTGTCTGTCTTCCTCTGTTTCTTGGAATTCTACTTCTCTGTCTCCTCTTGTGCCCACTGCTAGTGAGACTGCACCCATGCCTCACGTGCGTCAAAGGATGCGTAGTCATTGGGGGAGCACTAGAGGTCAACTCCTGCGCGCTCCCTCTAGCCCCTCAACTGAGTTGTCTTTCTGCCATTCCAATGATTATTACGCAGGTCGCTATCCAAATACTAGGAGTGGGCGGGGTCGGGTTGTAGGATCTGGCCACCGTATGGATTCCCCTGCTCCTCGTTTCCCCACCGCTAGTTCACCTTCTCCCACGACGTGCACTGCGCAATTTTCCTTTAATTTCTCTCTCAACCGCCCATGAATTACAACTTCAGTCACTGTGGTTTTCCGTGAGGAGGCCCAAACGGAGGAAGAATGCACCCGTCCTGCGGGTCTAAGCTCGGAAAAAGCCGGCCAACATTCGGGCCTTCAAGAGGGGAGCCGTGGCATGAATGTGGAGGTAGCGCCTAGCGATCCTGGACCTTTCGAAGGATGGTTCCGAATTGTCGAGGAGCCAGAGGAGTAGTTGGGTTAATTTGTTTTTCTTGCTTCGTGGCCCACTTAATTGGGCTACTTTTAGATTATTTTACTGTGCTGGACCTTTGTAATATTTTTGAATTCTGTAAATTAAACGTTCAAGACTGGTTTCCCCGTATGAGGGCAGTCTTCTTAATTTTTTTATTTTTTGATGACAAATTTTCCATGAGTCTGGGCAATGATTTTGACTTCGGTGTAATTTTATTCCCACTGTTAATAGATTAACTTTACTTATAAAAAAAAATGTTTCCCTATTTCTATTTTAAACCTGTTTTTTGAAATACAGAGCCATGTTTATATGGTCTACGTATTATACTCTTTCTCTGTATATCTAGTACAGGAACCTTTTTGCTATGAACAGGGTGGATGCTGTAGCGGGCTACTAATGGAAACAAGCGAGCTTGAACCTTACATCTCGGATGCAACATATGGTTACCAATTTTTGAATCAAGCGAGCCTGATCTTACAAGCGAGCCTGGGTTTCTGCAGATGGTTATCACACTCCTCACATGATTAGCATTTTTCTCTGTTCAAGGATTTTGGGTACTTTAATTTGTGTTTGGAACAATGGACGTCGGTACTCTATCTGTTGCTTTACTATTCTACATACTGCTATTTCACTTTATTATAGATGCCTCAGGCATATTTGGATGCTTTCTCAGATTTGTCGATAATATCCTTGTGGACCGTTACTGGGTTTTATATCATGTCCCTGTATGTGACATGGGGTATTTTTCTATCATTGTCTGGGGTGGGACTTCCACTTTTCTGGATAGAGATTTGGGTTCCAATCTTCAGATGTGAAAATTTAATGACTTCATGGACTGTTTTACTTCATATAATATATTCAAAACAACGTTTTTTCTCTTGTGAAAAAAAAATGATTAATGTTTATCACTCTGCCTTCAAAACTAGAGATGTTGGTCTATGTTGCTGGTTTATTGATATGGTCTGATGGTCTTTTTATATTTTGGACATATCACACTCCTCACATGATTAGCGTTTTTCTCTGTTCAAGGATTTTGGGTACTTTAATTTGTATTTGGAACAATGGACGTCGGTACGTACTCTATCCGTTGCTTTACTATTCTACATACTGCTATTTCACTTTCTTATAGATGCCTCGGGCATATTTGGATGCTTTCTCAGATTGTCGATAATCTCCATGTGGACCGTTACCGGGTTTTATATCAAGTCCCTATATGTGACATGGGGTATTTTTCTATCACTGTCTGGGGTGGGACTTCCACTTTTCTGGATGGATATTTGGGTTCCAATCTTCAGATGTGAAAATGTAATGACTTCATGGACTGTTTTACTTCATATAATATATTCAAAACAACGTTTTTTCTCTTGTGAAAAAAAATGATTAATGTTTATCACTATGCCTTCAAAACTAGCGATGCTGGTCTATGTTGCTGGTTTATTGATATGGTCTGATGGTATTTTTATATTTTGGACATATCACACTCCTCACATGATTAGTGTTTTTCTCTGTTCAAGGATTTCGGGTACTTTAATTTGTATTTGGAACAATGGACGTCAGTACTCTATCTGTTTCTTTACTATTCTACATACTGCTATTTCACTTTCTTATAGATGCCTCGGGCATATTTGGATGCTTTCTCAGATTGTCGATAATCTCCATGTGGACCGTTACTGGGTTTTATATCAAGTCCCTGTATGTGACATGGGGTATTTTTCTATCACTGTCTGGGGTGGGACTTCCACTTTTCTGGATGGATATTTGGGTTCCAATCTTCAGATGTGAAAATGTAATGACTTCATGGACTTTTTTACTTCATATAATATATTCAAAACAGCATTTTTTCTCTTGTGAAAAAAAAATGATTAATGTTTATCACTCTGCCTTCAAAACTAGCGATGCTGGTCTATGTTGCTGGTTTATTGATATGGTCTGATGGTCTTTTTATATTTTGGACATATCACACTCCTCACATGATTAGCGTTTTTCTCTGCTCAAGGATTTTGGGTACTTTAACTTGTATTTGGAACAATGGACGTCGGTACTCTATCTGTTGCTTTACTATTCTACATACTGCTATTTCACTTTCTTATAGATGCCTCGGGCAAATTTGGATGCTTTCTCAGATTTGTCAATAATCTCCATGTGGACCGTTACTGAGTTTTATATCATGTCCCTGTATGTGACATGGGGTATTTTTCTATCATTGTCTGGGGTGGGACTTCCACTTTTCTGGATGGATATTTGGGTTTCAATCTTCAGATGTGAAAATGTAATGACTTCATGGACTATTTTACTTCATATAATATATTCAAAACAGTGTTTTTCCTCTTTTATAGTTTCATTTTTTTTTTTAAATTGAACCCGCTGTCGCTATACCGACGCCTTGTAAGCGTCGGAATTGCGACAGATTAAAAACATCGAAAGAGCGACATTATAAAAACGTCGGACGAGCGACGTTCAAAACGTCGAAGCACATTTCGTCGGAATTGCGACAGTTTACAAACGTCGGAAGAGCGACGTCCAAAACGTCGGACCACATTTCGTCGAAATTGTGACAGTTTACAACCGTCGGAAGAGCGACGTCCAAAACTTCAGACCACATTGCGTCAGAATTGTGACAGTTTACAAACGTCGGAAGAGCGACGTTCAAAACGTCGGACCACATTTCGTCGTAATTGTGACAGTTTACAAACGTCGGAAGAGCGACATTCAAAACATCAAACCACATTTCGTCGGAAGTGCGACAGTTTACAAAGGTCGGAAGTGTGACGGATTGGGAAACGTCGGAAGAGTGACGCTTGTTTGGAAGCGACGGAAAAATTTTCGATGGTGCGACACTTTTTAATTGTGTCGGAACTGGGACGGTATGGCAAACCACGTTTTTCCCACCCTCGAACTGTCGCTCTTGTGACGACTATGTGTCGAAATAGCGACGAATTGGTTGTCGGAATTTCTACCAAATGTTCTAGTGAAGAAACGTAGCATAGTCTTCGAAAAAAAGGTACGTGTGTCATAGTACCACTAGATCCAGCAGAAGGTGCGCGGTATACAGAACCAGCTTATGAGAAGGACGAATTAGATCACATTTTTAAATTAACTGCGCAGGATGAAGATTGGGTTAACCCCACGGATGAAGGAATGCTTTGTTGGGAAAAGAATAGTGAATGTTTTTCCAACTCTGATGAGGAGCTGGAAAATTGGCAAGGTCGATTGCACAAGGTCTCAGCACTACGATATCTTTAGACCGTCAGGAATTTCCATCACATCTCTACCACAAAAAGGAACCTTCCCTGCTAGGAGGATGCAGGTGATAGTCAGAAGGTTGTCAAACCAAAGACTCCCACGGAATGCAGGCTAGGAGCACTGCCACTAGCACTACACGAAGAACCTATTCAAGGACCGGTATTCTTTACTCAGAGGGAGTATTGGAGGAGGGTGATCCTGTGCATAGGGACCCTAGTGGCCAGATGGGCTCTGAGGTCAGTCGACCTACGCAGATACTTGATAACGTGCAACACTCAAGGGTGTGATCAAACCTTGCTCGAATAGACTTTCCAGGGTACCACTGACCTAAGCATGCTTCAGTTCATGGACCTGCCTGAACCCATGTATAACTGGGAGAATCTGTGAATGTTTCAAATAATAAATGACACAAGGACGCATGACGCAGCCCTATCACACAGAGACGTTCCACCCACGGGCGAATTAAAGGGCTCAAAAATACTGATGGCCAACTTGTAGCTACACCTTGCGTCGACCCTCATTTAGGGTAGCGAACGACCTACATGCATCATCCATGGTCTGACATTCCGTGGACACGACCTCGGGCATGAAGAACGACTATCAGTACCTCCCGATTTAATAAGAAAAGAACCTTGCAAGTATGAAAAACAGGTGGCAGATCATCAATGTAACCATTTATGGTAAGAACAATCTGAAGGATTGAGGGTACATGCCATGAATGAGCTACTTCACCATTAAACAGCTCTGGACGAGGCGCGGATGACTGGAAGACTTCGCGCCAGGCTATTTATTCACCCTATGACATGCTCCTGCTATATGTGTACTGGTTTTTTGCGTTCATTCACATTCTCTGTGACACTCATCTTTTTTCTAATAGGATGGACCCTAACCTACCGATGGATCCATTCCCAGTAGACATCGTCTTGAGAGGACTTGGGAATGTTGAGTGCAGCCATAGGAGTGAGCATGGGCTTCCAACAAAGAGGATTTTCTACAAACCATGCACAGAGGGAACGCTGAGATACAGGAACATGTTGTGACTTCTCCGCAACTCCCGAGCGCTGCCCACCAAAAGCAATGTATGTTCACTCCCCTACACTACCATAGTTAACACTCCTGACCCAACTACTGCGGGCGTCCAAATAGATTTAGCGCAGCTATCTAGTACAGAGCTACAAATATTATCCTCCAGAGTGTTGCGAGAGGTTCATCACCGTGACCGAGATAGGCAACAGCAGTATGACACACCTCCAGAAGTACGGGCCCAATAGATTGCTATGGTCATAGACGCACTGCGTATTATTAAGGAGCAGCTGATGCAAGGAGCACAATTGGTTGAAACAGCTACACAGCTATGGAGGACAATGCAACACCATTCCACGCTTCAGCATGTCCAACAGGAATTACAGTATATAAAAGTTGTTTTGGATCAAGTCTAAGCCTCCACACCCTCCAACGTCTCTGCGCAGCGCCTAGCTGCCATGGACAAGATTGAGAACCTTCACCACTCCAAGAAGGTTGTTCGAAAATGGTTGAAGCCATGGTCTGACACCGCACTCCAGCTCACCCACGATGCTCAGTCCGCCATCACGCACCTCCACCGACTGTTGGAATGGGTTACTGCGGCTATAGATGGGCATGCCTCCCTGATGCTGGTCAAAATTGCGCAACAAGCTGCATCCCAAAGTCGGGAAGTCCTCCCTCCACTTGTCTACACTCTGGATAATTTTCGCACGCGCATAGCAGCCGTACTAGTGCAGTGACTCGGGACGAGTCACAAGATTGTTTTGGGGGACTGTTGGAACGGGGTCTCCTAACAAGTTGAAAAACTGGTCCATTTTGATTATTTTGATTATATTTAGTCTAGCGCAGGGGTTTTGGCGCAGGTCAAAACCCTGAACACATTGTAATGGGTCAAAGGGTAAAACTAGGGGTCTGAAAACCATGGGTTGCGAACCATAGGAAAGTTGAGGCTAGATTGTTATAAATGGGGATGTATTTTGTATTGTAAAGGATAAGAAATGATGAGCTATTGATGTGAATTGTGGTTTAAGCTATCTTTTTGGGTTTGGGGGAATGAACTCTTGCTGGCTGTGTGCACGGCGATCCTAGTCCAGCTGCGTGTAGACCCTACTGTTGTGTGCGCAGGTTGGGAAGGGAATTGGAATTGTAAGGAAGAATCAATGAATGAATGAATGCAAAATATTGAAAGAGAAATGAATCTATGAGTATTGTTATATGAATTACTGGTAATTTCTGTATTGTGCATTTTCTGTCCTTAAGCTGTGAAATATCTGTGTATTGTGTTCATGGATCTAGATCTTTTATGTTCTGTTTATGTATTGTTGTGTTGATGATATAAAAAGCATATAACTATAGATCTAGTGCACGTGGATGTGAATAGAGACTTAATTAACTTTGCGTAGAATAAGGTAATCTGGAAATTAAATAAATAGGACGCAACCCTGCTTGCCTTACCCATCCTTTCTCAGGGTGCGGAAACCTGGTTCCAACACCCACCCATACTACTTCGGGTGATACTTTGACCTGCGCAAGCAGGTCATTGCCAAAAGGGCCAGTAGTATAGGGGTTTGTTGGCAAACCTTGCACAGCGAACCTGGGTCAGGACCCCTCGAGCCAACATCATGCCATAAATTCCAAATATTTGAAGGAAAATGAAAACTTTTTCCTCTGCCCTTAAAGCCTATATCTGTTGAAAGCCATTTCCATAAATGGGGACTGGATTTCATTGGTGAAATTCATCCACCTTCCTCTGCCCAACATAAGTGGAATATCAAAGCCATTGATTACTTTACTAAATGGATTTAAGCCATACCTTCTATATTAGCCACTGATGTTGTCATCACTAAAATTTTCGAAACCAATATCCTCTCTAGATTTGGCTGTCCTAGTAAACTTATTACCGATAATGCTACAACCTTTAAATCTAAGAAAATGATAGAATTCTGTAGTAGATACCATATTACTTTGGAACATTCAACTTCTTATTTCCCTCAGGGTAATGGGTTGGATGAATCCTTGAATAATAGTTCGGTTAACATTATTAAAAATCTATTAGAAGATAACAAAATTTCATGGAACAACAAGTTGATTAATGCAATTTGGGCTGACAGACTAACCACAAAGAAGTCAATTGGCATGTCACCATACAAATTGGTTTATGGGATGGACGTTTTTTTTTCCATCTTCTTTGGGACTTCCAATTATGAAGATAATTCAAGAATTTCAGGTTGATCCAAATGACACATAGAGGAGGATTAATATGACTATCTAGTTGCAGCAGTCTAGGGAATAAGTATACAATAAAACTCAGCTCATCCAAGAAAATGTCAAAAATATTTTTGACAGGAGAACTAAAGCTGATGATTTTAATTTGGGTGATAGAGTGTTGAAGTGGGATTATAGAAGAGAATACAACGAAAAACATGGGAAATTTGACAATATTTGGAAAGGACCTTACATCATTTATGCTTTCAGAGGACACAATTCATTCTTAATTAAAGATCTAGACGGAGCCAAAATGCCTGGTGGGTCTGTCAATGGTAGAATGATGAAGCATTAATTTTCTTAGCATAAATATTTTTCTTACATCAAACCATTGTAAATATCATGGTATTTATTATCTTGATTGGGTAACTTATTGACTGAAGTTGAAGTTTGCAAAGAAGGCCCTAATATTTTATTGAGATGCTACCATAAGTACTCCAAAAACAAAAGAAATAAGATGAAAATATTTCTGAAATGAAGACACTCAAGGCTATTGCTCATATGTTCTTGACACTTCACATGGATAAGTGCCATCCCCTGCTGGAGCCACTGTTAAGGTCTTATAATTTATAGGATCTCAAGGTGATTGAGAAATTTGTCTTAGTAATCTTACATTGTAAATAATTTTTAATATGCAAATGATTTCCAAAAAAAGTATATATAAAAGAAAAATGAAAATATGGTATATCTAAAAAATGAATAAAGACAAAAAGACAAAATAAAGAAAAGTTGAAAAGAATAAAAATAAAATCAGAAACCCACAAAAGAAAAAATAGAAAATAACACTGAAAGTGCTACAAATTCAAATGCCTCTACTGATAGATGAGTTTCTTTATGTCAAAAGAAAATAAGGTTGTGTGAATCTTGTTCTAAAATTCCACAATGACTAGATATTTTTTCAAATCATACAACTCAATCATGGTTGAACAATTATGACTTTTTGTAAATTAGTTTAGAGAATAAGGATTTTCCAAACAATTTAATCTTGGTAAATCAATAGTTAGGTAGAAATGAAATTGATTCAACTACTTAATCTGAGTCAATAGGAGAAATACGTGATAGAGTAGATTAGATTTTTCATAAAAAAGGAGAGATATGGGTTTGCTAGTCTAAATGCACCCCTAGAAGAAAGAAGTAAAAAAATGTTAGTCTAGCAAAAGAATGAAAATTTGAAGGGTAGGTAGAGGTGTTTTGGGCTTTGAAAAAAGATTAAAATGCTTTTATCCTAAGTTTTGTTTCAAAATGTATTTGGCACAAAAAGGGGAAAAGTGACAAAATCACTTTATCCCAACTTTCAAATATTGGGTGCATGAACGAAATATTTGGGATATTTGCTATATATCTTAAGTTTTCATTTCAATCAAAAGGACCGCTACTCAACAAGCCATCACATCATTTGGAATTTAAACCCCCCACATTTGTCTGCCATCCATTTCACTTGCCTCCCAATCGATGACTCTTATCAATCTTTGGCCCCGCCCTCTCCATCCTAGTTTTACTGTTGGGGAGGGGGGGGGGGGGTCCGAAAAAAGTAGTTTCCCACATGGGCCCATGACTACGTGGCCGCATCTCCTCCATTCACACCCCCTCCACCTAAACCATATACCGCTCAGTACCCCCCCTGAAAACCATAGTTCCTGACATCTTAAATACCACCTCCCTATCTGTTACATCCACCACTCTCATTGCGCCACCTCATCTATCCATTACCAATAAAATCCATTCCCGTGGTAATTGATCCGTTAACGCATTTAATTAAAATTAATGACCATTAAATTAATGGATCAGCTCCATATTCAATGGAAAACTATATTTTCTTATAAAACCATGCAATTTAACCATTTCGACCTTTATTGTGCTCTATTCACTGCAATTTCAGTTGTTTAACATGTTTACAACGCGTCAATTTTATTCATTGATTTGTCTCTGACTAAAGCAACTGTGTCAACCTTGCCTCCTTCAACCAATTACAGAGATCTGCGCATTCTAGGTAAACATATTCTATTCCAATTCCATTTGAATTCCTCTGAAAAGAAATGAAAATGCCTCCTAAAAAGAAAAAATAGGAGTAGCCATTTAATTCCTTGATCCACCCTCCCATATATTTAGATCATGTACCCCTAGCTGACATATATTACAAAATCAATGAGACACTGAGTGAATTTTACTTATTTGAAATGTACTATTGGTTAGAAGATAAGTATGTAGATAAATCTAATGATATTGGACTCTGGGAGTCCAATTTTCCTCACTATATTCCCCCACACTTACAGTGCCCCTGAGTTTATCCGAAAGTGTCAAGCCTGCTATATACCCAGTCAAAGAGCCATCATTTCCCCTACTAGTGAAATCCTTTTCACCATCACTGCACAATCAATTTATTAGATGATGCAAGCTCCCTCTATGGAAAATGGTACCCCTTTCTCCCTAGAAGCCCTCAATGAGTTATACCAGAAGCTCAATTTTGGCAAAAGAGCTAAAATATGTGACATTTTCCTACCATAAAACACTCAACTGCCAAAGAAAAACCCTCCATACCCTTCCTCCATATTCCCTGATCAGGAAAAATAGATAATAATATTCATTGCATACATTCTGGGCTATTATTCTGATCAGTGGGTAGATGAACCCATTTTAGGCTTCCTCTCCATATTTTCCATACGTTGTAAATGATCAATCATCTTCAATTTCAAAAAATTATTGGCAGACATCATCCATGATCAATTTATTAAATTTCAGACTGAGGAAGTGTTTAAATACTCCTCTATTATAGTATATACGTTTGTGTATTATCAAGCATATATATTTAAGTTTTCTATGCAAAAACTTGATGAAGTTGGAAACTAACAATCAATCATCTTCTAGACGACATTGGTAAGGAAAGAGAAGAAGGAATTTTCATACAAATAGTTCATTGAACTGTTTGTACATCTAGCCATGAGTATTCTAAGTAGTAAATGATTTGTATTTATGCAAGAATGAAAAAGAATAAACATATAACCATAAATTCAAAGATTCAGCGGAAATAACACTTCATTTCATTAATATCAAAGCACTGAAAGTTGCTTACAGACAGAATGGAAATAAAACTAGCTAGGGCGCTGGTAGCTATCTCTGAGAAGAGATGTGGCGGCTACAAGCCTCTGAACTGAGTTAAAATGAGGATCGAGGGCCTATTTATTATTGAGAAACAATGGATAACCCTAAACATCCAAAAACCTAACCCTAGGATATGAAGCGATAAAACTATGGGCCCCGTTTGGGTAAATTGTTGTTTCAACTTCCCAGGGACGTAACTTTGGCATACTATATCCGTAAGATGCACATGATACATCATTAGAAAGCTCTATTCGAGGACTACAACTTTCACCATGAATATAATTCCAAAACAAAATGATATTCGCTAGAGGCGCGATGCCCAAAAAATGTCGTTTAGGGCCTCAAAACGGCTCCGGAAGTTCAGGACCCGAAAAACTACTAAAAATAGTAAGTTATGCCGAAACTGAAAAACTGAAAGAGACAATGGTGGGGGGCCAAGTGGAATAGGTGGGTGGCCACCAATATCCACCTAGATCATTCCTCCCCCCTTAGGAAGCAATGGTCCCCATTGCATTAAGTTCCTCCGTGAGATGAGGAAATTTCTGCTGAACTTGGTCCCTGGTGAACCACTTTCCTTGGTGCAAGAGTTGGCCAGCTTTGACAACCCGATACAGTTGGATCTTCTATTGGCAAGAGTTCTTGATTTTCATGTCCATGATACAATCGGTGGTGGCCTGTTCCATGCAGTCTGGGTTTAACTCAGTTGGTGTGAGTTGTTCTGCAATGTCCGAGGTGTTCAGTAGAGGTGGGAAGTAAGGACGAAGATGATCCACATTGAAGACTGGGTGCAGACCAAGGAATGGAGGAATACTAAGCTCGAAGGCATTATTCCCTACAGCCTTGGTGACGGTGTACGGCCCGTATCGGAGCAGGCGAAGCTTGCGGTGGGGTCCAGTGAGGCGCTCCTTCTGCAAATGTAGCCATACTTTGTCGCCCACCTGGAAGTTGTGTGGCACCCGGTGTTGATCATGGCGTTGCTTGTACTTCGCATTGGCTCTGTCCAATATATCATGAACCTGTTGGTGGATGTGTTGAATGCACTCGATGAAGCTACTTTCTTTGTCAACTTCAGACTGGACATGAGCTGAATCGGCCTGAGCAGCTGCAAATGGCATGGCTACGTCAATGGGACATAGTGGCTGGAATCCCAAGCCCACCTGAAAGGGGCTATGGCCAATTGAACTGTGGAGAGCCCTGTTATAACTATGTTGTACATAGGGGAGGCTCTCGTCCCATGTGCGTAGATGCTTTGAATTGTACATGCGCAGAATGTGTACAATCATTATGTTGACGACCTCTGTCTGGCCATCTGTTTGGGGATGGAAAGTTGTGGACTTGGTGAGCTTTGTGTCCAACATTGACCAGAGGCTGGACCAAAATGTGCTGAGGAACCTACTATCTCGATCTCATATGATAGACTGTGGGATCCCAAAGTGCACCCACACTCGTTCAAAGAAGAGTTTAGCAGTGGCTTCTGCTGTGATATTCTTCTTACAGGCCGTCATAATGGCCATCTTCAAAAATCTGTCAACGACCACGAAAACATAGTCATTTCCATTCTTAGTAGAAGGTAGGCCCAACATGTAATCCATGGAGATGGATTCCCAAGGTCGACTAGGGGTAGGTAGTGGAGTATATAGGCCTTGCTTCTTGATGGTCGGTTTGGCAATGGCACAAGTAGTGCAGGATCTGATGTGCTTCTCGACATCCTTTCGAAGGTTCGGCCAATAGAAATACTTCTGTAGTATTGCTACTGTTTTCTCGACCCCGAAATGCCCAGCGACTCGACTGTAGTGTGCTTCCCATATCATCTTGGCACGCTCGCTTGAAGGAACACAAAGGTGTCCCAGGTGACATAAAAGTGCATCTTGGAGGTGAAAATTGGGAACTTGCGTGCCCCCCAAGAGTGCCTTGTAAGTGTGGCCGAATTCTGGGTCACTCTCATAGAGAAGCGGCCAATCAGAAGTCTCGTTCCCACAAGAGTTGAGCACGGTGGTGAGCACCACGATCGGTGGTCGGCTGAGGCAGTCTGCAACATTATTGGTGCTACCCTTCTTGTACTTGATGTTCAAATGAAACTGTTGCAGATATGTGGACCACTTCTGATGGCGATCATTCCGCAACTTCCCTTGTGTCTGTATGAACTGCAGGGGCCGGTGGTCTGTGTGGATGATTGTTTCCTTCCCCAAAATGTAATGCTTCCATTGTCGACAGGCTTGCACAATGGAATACATTTCTTTGTCATAGGTGGGATACTTGCGAACTGTCTCAGACAATGTCTCACCGTGATATGCCACTGGATGTCCCTGTTGAGTAAGAACTGCCCCAATAGCATAGTCAGAGGCATCTGTCTCGATCTCAAACGGCTGCTGCAAGTCTGGTAAGGTGAGCACTGGGGCAGAACATAGGCGATTCTTCAATTCTTTGAACGCCTTCTGTTGAGGTTCTGACCAAAAGAATTTTGCTCTCGCTCCTCCTTTGGTGACTTGACTCAAGGGCCAAGTGATATGAGAGAATCCCAACACGAATCTACGATAGAAATTAGCAAGACCCAGAAAGCTGCGAAGCTCTGTTATAGTGGTTGGGGCTGGCCAATCTCGAATGACTTGGATCTTGGCTGGATCCACATGCACCCCCTTTCATCAATAATGTATCCCAGATATTGAACCTGGGTCATGCCAAAAGTGCACTTCTCCAAATTGGCACACAACTTGTGTTGCCGCAGTGTTTGGAGGACTTGTCGGATGTGGTGAAGGTGCTCTTCCTAAGTCTGGCTGAAGATCAGAATATCATCCAAGTACACCACTACAAATGAGTTGGTGAATGGCCACAAGATGTCATCCATCATCCTCATGAAGGTGGCGGGAGCATTCGTCAACCCGAAAGGCATGACCAGCCATTCGAAAAGGCCTTCCTTGGCTTTGAAGGCAGTCTTCCACACATCGTAGGGTTCAATTGGTACCTGGTGATACCCAGACTTCAGGTCGATCTTGCTGAAATATTTTGCACCTTTGAGTTGGTCCAGAAGGTCATCAATCCGTGGGATTGGGTACCTATTCCGGACAGTGATCTTGTTTAGCGCCCGATAGTCAATACAGAGTCTCCACATCCCATCCTTCTTCTGTACCAACACGATCGGGCTCCCACAGGGCGATGAACTTGGTCTGATGTGACCTTTCTGCAACAGATCCTGAATCTGCCTCTTGATTTCATCATTCTCTAGAACAGAGCACCGATAGATCGTTCCATTGGGTAGCAGCGCACCTGGGGTCAGATCAATCAGGTGCTTGACCTGACAGTGCAAAGGAACCCCTGTGGGTGAGGTGAAGATGTCCCCGTACTCCTCCACAACCTTCCATTTTTTGTTGTCGTGTAGAGGATCCCTATCTGGAGGTCGTGGCCACAGTCTTCTTCTTGTCCTGGGGGCGAATCATCAGGAAAACGAATTTCCTGGTTTGGGAAATGAGCTTAGTACATTGTTTTTCAGTAACCAAAGATATAGTCGTAGGAGGTGGTACCTCTGGTATCCTGTACAACTTATTTCCCAAAGTAACAATAAAAGCATGAGGTCGAGACTCATACACAGCATGACGCTTCCACAAGTATGGTTGTCCTAATAATACATCAGAAACATCAATAGGAGCAACATCACATAATACCTCATTTGTGAAGGGCTTGATGCTATAGGGAAGGCGGCACTACTGGCTGACGCAGAGATCTAGTCCTTGGTGAAGCCACCCGATGGTGTATGGATGTGGGTGAGCTGTTGTCGACAAGCCCAACCGCTTCACAGCGTCTGCTGAAATGAGGTTCTTTTGGCTCCCATTGTCGACAATGAACTATACAGGGTAACCCTTTACCCACATTTGGGACTGGAAGAGACGTTCCTCCTCCTCTGGATCTTCTGGTTCCTCCTTCTGGATCTTTGTAGTGGCAACAGTGGCATTGGGCTCCACATCAATAATCTGTTTCCCTTTTTTATTCCCCTTTTTAGGTTCTGATTCAGAGTCGGAGCATGCATCTGACTCAGAAGCCCTCATCTCGGCCACTAGCGACTGCTTGGCCCGACACTCACTTGTGTTGTGAGTGGAGCTCTTATGGAACTGACACCACTTTCCCGTGTCCTGCTTTGGCTTTGCGGTGTTGTTATTTTCTTGTGGCTTTGACGGGTTGTCTTTAGCCACCATGCCTTGGCTCTGTCCTTTGTTCTGCAGTTTGGAAGCACCTTTCCCTTGCTTTTGATTCGCAGATCCAAAGTCTCGCTTCTTCTGTTTGAATTTCTGCTCAATCTTGGAAGCATACTAGTATGCCGTACCAAGCGAGGAGATGTCGAGGAACTCCATTTCCTCATGAATATATCTGTGCAGATAGCTGCGATACTTTAGCACCAAATTTTTCTGTAAATCTTTGATACCCAACTTTGTGCGCAGGGTATGGAACAGATTCGTCAGCTCATGCACATCTTGATCCCTTTGTTGTCGCAGCGTGGTCCATTGTATGTACTTGTCCTCATAGCTCCCCATGGGATAGTACTGTTCCTTGAAAACGTCTCAGAAAGAATTCCAAGTTGGTACAACCGAGAACAGAGAGGGTTCTGTCTCGTCCTTGTTCTCACAGTAGGTTTCCCACCAGTCCTTAACTTGGGGGGTAGCTTTGAGGAGTGCAAAAATAATCTTCTCCCGGTCTAAAAAGTCATGAACAGAGAAATATCCTTCTAATAGATTCAACCATCTATCTACGCCATCTACATCTATTTGACCCTCAAATATGGGAATGTCAAAATTTACTTGTACCTTAAAAGGAGTCGCACCTCCAGAGTGGCTGCTGGATGTAGATGCGCCGTCGGTGGGCAACCGTTGAAGGATCTGAGCAAAGTTATCCATCATCGCGTTCCTTTGTTTTTCGAGGGCCTCCTCGAGCAATATTTTAATAGGATCTCCTACTCCCTCATCTTTCTTTTCATCCCCCATGGGCGTTCGTCGAGGTTTGCGAGGCTGATCTTGCAAAGATTCCACCAGATCAAGCCCTAGCTCCTTATACCCCGACCTCGTTGGGGACATGCAAAGAAGGATCGAGAAAAAGCAGATTGCTCTGATACCACTGATCCGAATTTATGCAGGAATGCAACAGAGTAAACATATAACCATAAATACAGAGATGCAGCAAAAATAACACTTCATTTCATTAATATCAAAGAACTGAAATTTGCTTACAGACAGAATGGAAATAAAACTAGCTAGGGCACTGGTAGCTATCTCTAAGAAGAGATGTGGTGACTACAGGCCTCTGAACTGAGTTACAATGAGTCTTGAGGGCCTATTTATTATTGAGAAACAATGGAGAACCCTAAACATCCAAAAACCTAACCCTAGGAGATGAAGCGCCAAAACTATGGGCCCCATTTGGGTAAATTGGTGTTTCAACTTCCCGGGGACGTAACTTTGGCATACTATCTCCGTTTGACGCACATGATACATCATTAGAAAGCTCTATCCTAGGACTAAAAATTTTGCCATGAATATCATTCTAGAACAGAATGATATTTTTTTGGAGGCGCGATGCCCAAAAAAGTCGTTTAGGGCCTCAAAATGGCTCCAGAAGTTCAGGACCTGAAAAACTGCTAAAAATAGTAAGTTATGCCGAAACTGAAAAAATGAAAGAGACAATGGTGGGGGCCCAAGTGGAATAGGTGGGTGGCCACCAATATCCACCTGGATCAGTACAAATGAACCATTCAGATCAAGCCAAGATAGGAGACTGGTACTTGTACCAAAATTACATAGAGATAAGAGTATATGGTTGTGAGCTTGCTCCTTACAAACTCCCAAAATTCCTCCCAATGAGGATTTTTTCTCTGGAGTATATCATACATATGCTAAATTCTGATGAAATTCACAATGTATCAGCAAAGAAAAGCCCTATTTTAGGATTAAAACACAGATTGGGACCTTTATTTGTAATTGCAAGTCAGCAAGTGAGGAAGCAGATAAGATACTGAAAGAAATGAACTTCAGCCTGAGATTTACTTGGTCCTATAATCCTTTGGGAAGAAATTCAAAGCTAAGGGTATAAAATAAAACTACTCCTTACACACACACCCATAGGGTAGAGATATAAAAGTATATGAACTGGTTAGAATGGGCTAAGGACACATTGTAGGAAGATGAGGAGCAGCTAGTATCGAAATGAACATCAAAGACTCCTATCCCACAGGAAAAAGCAGGTAGAATAAAAAGAGAAGAAGAGTCACCTTCAGTAACTGACACTACAAGCAAAGAAATAAAAATAATGTACAAAAAAAGGACCAAGCTGAATCCTAAAGCTAATATAGACAAAGATTCAGAACAAGAAGTTGTTGTGGTCACTAAGGAAACACCTTCATCTTCTCAAGTAGGTGGCCAATCCACTATTTCTCCTACAACTTCTTCACTATCACATGACCAGCAGAAGGCTATCCAAACAACTAAGGTTGTCCAAGTTTTGAAGGAGAAGACAGTATTTGACACATTCAAAGAGATAAATTTAAAAAATGAAATCTTGAAGAACATCACCTATAGTCAATTCTGGAAGCGGACTTCTAGTTCTCAAAGCAGGTTGCTGTCAGCATTTGATTGTTAAGTCCCTATATTAATAGTGTAGTCCCTTATTATTTTAGTGTATCCCCCCTTATTGTTACTTTTGTAACCCTGTAACCCCCATATTGTTATAATTGTGCCCTTACATTACTATTGTTAGGTCGGCTAGGATTACATTGTGGCCCCACCAGGATTATATTATGGCCCCATGGACTCCTATATATAGAAGGAGGTTTTGGTCATTTTTATCATCCAAGAATTGTTCATTCATGTAATGTATTTGAGGTTTCCCCATCGAAGTGGCTTATTTTTAAGGCGTTGATATCTCTTTTCTTTTATTTTTGGAGCTAGTTTCACAACATTTGGTATTAGAGCTTTGAGATTCTAGGGTTTCGCTGCTCCAAACAGGTCAGTGTGAAATTTTCACTATAAATTTTTTTCTACAAAGGTTCAGAATCTGAAATTTTTATAGTGTGAAGCCAAAATCCTTAGGAACATCATCACAAAATTTCAGACCTTGGTTTACAATATTTTCGGAGATATGATCTATGCAAGTTAGGTCATTTTGCAAGCTCCTGAATTTAACCTAAACAGGTCATCGCGGTATGTTTTTAATAACATTATTTCTACAAAGGTTAAAAAGCTGAAATTTTTACAGTGCGAAGAAAAACTCCTGAGGAATAGTGTCGCAAAATTTCAGATATTGGTTTGCAACATTTTCGGAGATATGATCTATGGAAGTTAGGGATTTTTGAGGCTTCTGAATTTCATCGCAAAGAGGTGATCGTGGGAAAATCTTCATAGCTCACTCTCTGAGCATCGGATTGGAATGATGTAAAAATTGGCTACAAGTTCATGGACTTTAGTTTGCAGTCTATCAATTTTAGAGCCAAAGGAGGAAACAGTGACACGTGGCAAGTCGTACAAGTTTGCTCTACTGAACCAATCCAAAATTGGGTCATTGTGGGAGATTGGACATACCTTTGTCTTGAAGAATCCAATTTAGATCAGACCTGTGGCCTTTGAAAGAAGCTTCAGATGGCTACTATAGGGCTGAATTTTAGATATTGAGGATCCGCAATTCTAGAGATAATTCAATTTCAATATCGAGCTCCTCAAAAGCAAGAAAAAGGTGTGTATTTGTTTCCGAATTGCATAAGTCTTGTGTAAAAAAAAATCAGTTTGAAGTGATTCCAAGGACCTATTGAGCATATATTTTAGTATTGGGTTCTGAAATACCTCCTAAAAATAATTCCATACCCATTTAGTCCTCAAAAATCTATACTATGACGCACGAAGAGGAAGAATTGCATTATGAGATATCAAAATTACGGTACCAAGTGCAACAAGTTTCGATCTTATGAAGAGCAACCGAAGATGAAATAGATGGTTTAAAAGCAGAAATGGAGGCTAATTTGGATGGTTTGAAGGATCAAATAATAGCTAATATGGATGATAAATTAGTGGAAGATCAAATCGAGCATCAACAAAAAGTTCTCCAACTCTCAAAGGATAACCTAACTTTGGTGCAGAATCTAATGAAACAACAAGAAGATCAACATCACATTGAAAGAAGTTATGAAGCAACCACAGAAACAATAACTCGAAAAGTACAATCAATTTCAGAGTATCTCAACAAGTGGAAGAACTTTCCTGTAGAAGATTCCACATGGGAGGATGAGAATTTTATACAGAAGCATCAAGAAATAATCAAGCGTTGAGGACAGCACTTGTTTGAAGGACAGGGGCATGTTAAGTCCCTATATTAATAGTGTAGTCCCTTATTATGTTAGTGTAGCCCTCCTTATTGTTATTTTTGTACCCCTGTAACCCCATATTGTTATTATTGTTCCCTTACATTATTATTGTTAGGTCGACTAAACATAAAATCAGTGGGTCTACCTTTAGAATTATATTGTGGCCCCATGGACTCCTATATATAGAAGGAGGTTTTGGTCATTTGTATCATCCAAGAATTTTTCATTCATGTAATGTATTGGAGGTTTCCCCCTTGAAGTGGCTTATTTCTAAGGCGTTGATATCTCTTTTCTTCTATTTTTGGAGCTGGTTTCACAACATTGATTCTGAGAAAGGTAAGATGTATATGGCCTTCCTTGAGGCCTAGATTTCACACCCGAAGTCAACAGTTGATTACAAGAATACATATTTCGAATTAGATATAAATGAAATTCATCCCATTGATTAAATGGAGATGCACAAGAAGATAGGTGAAATGATCTCTTCAACTTTGACTAACACAAAAATGAGTCTTTCCAAGTTGCGGGTTTGTTTGGCCAATATCCAGTCACAGTTAAAAATGGAGAAAATATATTCTCTTGCTAAAGATACAAGGATTAAATCCTTAGAAGATTTGGTGGTTAATATAGGATATGACCCATCAAATATGAAGGCTACAGAGGAGATAATAAAAAAGAAGAATGTTGACATAGAATCATTGAGAAAATAGCTAAAACTGTCATCTACAGAAGATCCTCTCACCAAAGACATTGAGGAGACAAAACCCAAATGACTGATATGATGAATCTCATCATGGAGAAAAATGCACCGATAAGAAAAATGGATACCGAAATGGAAAATATGATAAAAAAAAAAGGAGCAGACTTCAAAAATATCCATGGTTCCATTAGATGTTGTACCTCTTACAACCATTCCTACAACTACAGCCTCTACTACATAGACAACATATGGTGAAGCGCAATTGACAAAGGCAGTGGAAAATATTTCTATTCAGACAGAGGAGGTCAAGAAACTACATGATCAAGTCAAATTATGATCTAGGTGGATATTGGTGACCACCCACCTATTCCATTTGGACCCGCACCATCAGTTCTTTCAGTTTTTCAATTTTAGCACAACTTACTATTTTTAGAAGATTTATGAGTCTTGAAGTTCTGGAGACGTTTGGAGGCCCTAATGATCTAGGTGGATATTGTCTTCCACCCACCTTTCATTTTTTCAGTTTCGGTACAACTTACTATTTTTAGCAGTTTTTCGGGTCCTGAACTTCTGGAGCTGTTTTGAGGCTCTTTACAACATTTTTTGGGGAAAATGGGAGTAACATGGGTCCATGGACTGATATTAATCACATAAAAATTCGTTTTCCTTGGATATATATTTATAACGAGGTATGGTGTGCATCAAACGAAGATCGTATGCCAAAGTTACGTCCCCGGGAAGTTGAAACACCAATTTACCCAAACGTGGCCCATAGTTTTGGCGCTTCATCTCCTAGGGTTAGGTTTTTCTATGTTTAGGGTTTTCCATTGTTTTTCAATAATAAATAGGCCCTCGAGCCTCATTTTTACATAGTTCAGAGGCCTGTAGCCGCCACATCTCTTCTCAGGGATAAGCTACCAACGCCCTAGCTAGTTTATTTCCATTATGTCTGTAAGCATATTTATGTTATTTGATATTAATGAAATGAAGTATTATTTCCAATGCATCTTTGTGTTTATGTCTATTTCTATATTCTATTACGTTCTTGCATAAATCCAGATCAATGGTATCAAAGTGGTATGCTCTTTCTCTATTTTTCTTTGCATGTCCCCAACGAGGTCAGGGTATAAGGAGTTAGGGCTCAATCTAGTTGAACCCCTATAAGATCAACCTCGCAAACCCTGACAACCTTCCATGGTGGAAGAACAGAAAGACGAGGTAGTAGGATATCCTATCAAAATATTACTTGAGGATGCCCTCGAGAAACAAAGGAACATGATGATGGATAACTTTGCTCAAATCCTTCAATGACTGCCCACCTACGGCGCATATGCATCCAACAACCACTCTGGAGGAGCCACTCCCTTAAAGGTACAAGTAAAATTTGACATGCATGTATTTGAAGGCCAGATAGATGAAGACGCTGTAGATAGATGGTTGAATTTTCTGGAAGGATATTTCTCAGTCTATGATTTCTCTGACCGAGAAAATATTATTTTTTCACTCCTCAAAGT
The DNA here is from genome assembly GCA_034641835.2 of Pinus albicaulis. Classification (NCBI taxonomy): domain Eukaryota; kingdom Viridiplantae; phylum Streptophyta; class Pinopsida; order Pinales; family Pinaceae; genus Pinus; species Pinus albicaulis. The sequence continues at coordinate 1,635,164,794 of CM076579.1, read as the reverse complement.
CGCCCCCCATGTCAAAGACTAGTGGGAAACCTAGTGTGAGAAAAAGGATGAGAGGGAACCCTCTCTATTCTAAGCTGAAACCACTTGGAATTCATTCTGAGACGGCATAAAGGAGAAATATTACATTGTGGGGAGCTATGAGGACAAGTACATCCAATGGACCACGTCGCGGCAGCAAAGGGATCAAGTTGTGCACGAATTGACGAATTTTTTCCATACCCTGCATACAATGTTGGGTATTAAATATTCGGAGAGACATTTGGTGCTCAAGTACCATAGGTGTATGCATAGACACATTTAGGAGGAAATGGAATTCCTCAACATTACCTCATTTGGCACAGCATATCGCTATGTTGCCATGATCGAGCAGAAATTTAAGCAGAAGAAACGAGACTTTGGATCTGTGAATTTGAAGCCAGGGAAAGGCACCCATGAACCACAAAACAGGGGGTAAAGCCAAAATGGGGTGGCTTAGAAAAACCCAAAAATCCAAAGAAGGACACAGGGAAGTGGTGTGAATTCCATAACATCCCCACTCACAGCACAAACGAGTGTCAAGCCAGACAGTCGCTAGTGGCCGAACTGAAGGCACCTGAATTAGATGCATGTTCTGATCTTGAGCTAGAACTAGACAAGGGAGATTAAAAAGGGAAGAAAATCATTGATGCGGACCCCTGTACCATTGTTTCCACCACCAGGCTCCAAAGGGAGGATCCCAAGGATCCAGAGGAGGGGGAGCACCTCTTCCATTTGGAGATGTGGGTGAAGGGTTATCCACTGCAATTTCTTGTCAGTAGCGGAAGTCAAAAGAACCTTATTTCAGTAGTGGTCATGAAGCAGCTTAGCCTACTGACCTTAGCACACTCGCAGTTGTATACCATCAAGTGGCTTCACCCAGGGAGATATCTTCGTGTCCACCAGTAGTGATGCCTTCCGTACAATATCAAGCCATTCATGGATGAGGTATTGTGTGATTTTTCTCCTCTTGACGTAGCTGATGTATTATTGGGCCAACCATACTTGTGGAGGTGATATGTTGTGTATGATTATAGGCCTCGTTATATTGTTATTACTTTGGGAAATAAATTGTACAGGATATCGAAGGTAGTACCACCTCCTTCCATCTCCTTGACTATTGCAAAAAAATATAGTAAGATTGTTTCCCAAACCACGAAATTTATTTTCCTTACTACTCGCTCACTGGGAAATAAGAAGATTGTGGCCATAGCCTTGAAACAAGGCTCCCCTACACGGCTGCAGCAGATGGACAAAGTTGTGGAGGAAGACAAGGAAATTTTCTCCTCACCCACATAGGTTCCTATACACTGTGAGGACAAGCACTCCATCGATCTGAACCTCAACACACTGCCGCCTGATATTTCCATACCTCATGCGATTACACAGAAAAAATCCACACATGTAATGTTTGAGGAAACCAAATTTATTGAACGCATCCAGCATGTCTGTCAGCATGTCAGCTAGCAGGTCCACGACACCCTGGAAAAATCCAATACCAAGTTCAGCAGAATTTGTCTCTCGTGGAGGAAATTAACACAATGGAGACCATTGCTTCCTAAGGAGGGAGGAATGATCTAGGTGGATATTGGTGGCCACCCACCTATTCCATTTGGACTTGCACCCTCAGTTCTTTTAGTTTTTCAGTTTCAGCACAACTTACTATTTTAGCAGGTTTTCGAGTCCTGAAATTATAGAGCCATTTGGATGCGCTAATTATTTAGGTGGATATTGGTGGCCACCCACCTATTATATTTGAACCCCCACCATCGGTTCTTTTATTTTTTCACTTTTGGCACAACTTACTATTTTTAGCATTTTTTCGGGTCCTGAACTTCCGGAGCCGTTTTGAGGCCCTAAACGACGTTTTTTGGGAAAACCGAGAGCAACATGGGTACATGGGACAATGTTGCTCACATCAAAATTTGTATTCCTCGGATAGATATTTCTGACAAGGTATGGTACGTGTCAAATGGAGATTGTATGCCAAAGTTACATCCCTGGGAAGTTGAAACACCAATTTACCCAAACGGGGCCCATAGTTTTGGTGCCTCATCTCCTAGGGTTAGGTTTTTGGATGCTTAGGATTTTCCATTGTTTCTAAATAATAAATAGACTCTCGAGCCTCATTATAACATATTTCAAAGGCCTATAGCCACCACATCTCTTCTCAGGGATAAGCTACCAGTGCGCTATCTAGTTTATTTCCATTATGTCTGTAAGCATATTTCTGTTATTTGATATTAATGAAATTAAGTATTATTTCCACTGCATCTTTTTGTTTATGTCTATTTCTATATTTTATTGCATTCCTCCATAAATATGGATGAAATTATTGCAAGACCAGAGGACAAGGAGTGAAGCTTCTCGTTCAAGAGAAGCACAAAGAGCTCAGAAATTGATAGAGAGATTACAGAAGCTAGAGAGAGAATCAACAATAGGAAAAACCTTGGCCCAAGCCAAGGAAATCATCTGGGTAGATATCATAAAATTCATTAATGAGATATGGCCCTATACCCAAATCATCTTTGAGCAAAAGGAACTGATAAAAAAGGTCAATGATGCTATCATAGACATCAAACGGGAGCTTGAAGATATGCCTATAACAAAAACAACATTATCAAGTTCCTGAACTCCAAGAAAAGATATGAGTTAGATGACTTAGCAGTAGATGACATGACAGAAACCATCCTAGAAGTAAAGAGGATTCTTACTAAGAGGAATCTTGTTGTTCAGCTGGAAGAAAAGTTCCATAGTCTAGAGATAGAAGTCAACATGTTTTTCACAAGAATAGCGCCTTTAACACAAAAGGGTCTTCCTTCTTTGTTTGTAATTAATGATAACTTGATAACACAGGACAAGAAACTAAACCTTCTGATGATGATAAGGCTGCTAAATGGGAAAATAAACAAGATCAAGCACGAGGGTTGATAGGAATGTCCATTGCTCAAGATCTTCAATTTCATATCCTTGACATTGGCACCCTTAATGAAGCCCTGGAAAAGCTAAAAATTTCTTTTGGCATTCAAAATCAAATCAGGGCCTGCTAGCTTGAAAATGAGTTGCGTACTTTGGACCGCAATAATTTCTCCTCCATTGAAGATTTTCTGTCCAAATTTAAAACCCTCAGAATTCTTTTAGAAGGTTTTAAGATCAAAAAGGATGATGGTAGCCTCATCTATTGCATTCTTGCTAAGCTTGGCCTTGCATACTCTGTTTTTGTTTCCACCTTCCATTCCACCAGAGAAACCATCATTTCTTCAGGAACCACCTACAATAATCCCTCTTTTGATGCCTTTTGTGATTCTTTGATAAGAGAACAAGAAAAAATTTTGCACCTTGGTCTTATCACTACTGGAAACGCTTCTAAGAAAGCCTTAGCAGCCCAACAACAACCATATCAAAATAATCCCAAGAAGAAGTATCCTAAAAAATATGGTCCTAAAACAAAAAAGGGCCCTAAGAAATTTCAGCTGCAAACTGAAAAATAAAATCACCAAAATAATAAGGCAAATCAAAACAAAGGGAAGAAGACAGATAAACATTGCAACTTTTGAAATCAGGATGGCCATATAGAGTACAAATGTTTTAAGAAGATGGAAGCCTTAGAAGCAGCAATGAAGAAGCACAACATCAATTTGGAGCACTCTTCACCTTCATCTTCAGGAATGGCACTTTCTGCTTGTGGTTGTCAAGCATCAAGATCTGGTTATGCCTTAAATGTATCTTCTTCTTCTCCTTCTCATGAGTGGCTCACTGATTTTGGAGCTTCTTACCACATGGCTAAAAAAAATCCATGTTTAATTCTTTAAATGATTGTAATACCAAACATATTTATGTTGGTGATGATAGATCTCTTAGTGTTGTAGGATCTCAAACCATTCATCTAGATAATGGTCAGTTTAATGATGTACTATGTGTTCCTACCTTGTCATGCAACCTTCTATCTGTTTATCAGATAACTCATTCAAGTTAAGGGAAAATAGTAGAATACTCACCTCATGATGTTGTAATCAAGGACCTCAAATATCCTAAACATATTTTAGCCACTGGAATTGCTGATGATTCCACAAGGTTGTATAATTTTGACAACTTTGGGTCATCATGTATTCCCTCTGTTTTTGTTGCTCATAATGATGATGTGAGGAAACTTTGGCATGAGCGATTTGGTCACTTAAACTATCGCTCTCTTCAAACTCTATGTAATGAAAATATGGTGACGGGCCTTCCTATGGTATCTTGCTGAGATGGTGTTTGCTCCGGATGTGTACTTGGAAAACATCATTAGGATAGTTTTGACAAACATGCCTCTTGAAACACTTCAGCCCATTTGCAGCTTGTGCACAATGATTTATGTGGTCCACTTCTTGTTGTTTCTTTCTCTGGTTGCAAGTACTTCTTAACTTTCATTGATGTTTTTTCCAGACGCACTTGTGTATATTTCTTAAAACTCAAGAGTGAAGTTTTTAACATGTTCTTGGCCTTTAAGGCCTTTGTTGAGAAACAATCTGGACATCAAATTCTAAAGTTAAGACTAGAAAATGGCGGAGAATATGTTAACAACAATTTTATCTACTTCTGCACTGAGCATGGCATTCAATAGCAACATACTATTCCATATACTCCACAACAAAATGGTGTAGCTAAAAGGAATAATCGTACCTTAAAAGAAATTGCTAATTGTATGCTTCAATCTAAAGGACTTGGTCTCAATTTTTGGGCAAAAGCCATTAACTATGCAAATTACATAGTAAATCACACTCCTACTAAGGTTTTAAATAATATAACTCCAGAAGAAGCTTGGAGCTCAACCAAACCAGATGTAAGTCACTTTCATTTTTTTGGAAGTGATGCTTGGGCAAATATTCCAGATGCGAAACATAAAGCCTTAGAACCTAAGAGTGAAAAATGTATTTTTGTTGCATATTCTGAAGATGTCAAAGGATATAGACTTCTTCAACAAAAATCAAAAAATATAATCATTAGAAGAGATGTAAAGTTTGATGAAAATATATCAGCCTGCGAGCCTAGTTTGGTGGGTGTGCCACCTTTGGCCTGTGAGCCTAATTTGGCATATGTGCCACCTCTCCTTCTCTCTTCTATTTTTAATATCATTCCTTCTAGTTCAGATGATGACAGTGAGGATGAAAATCCTCCTCCACCTCTTTAAATTGTTCCTTATACTCCACCACTTCCAAGATGGGTCCGCTCTACTCAAATGCAGCAGGTTTTCTTACAGGTGACCCTGCCGATCGACGACGTACACATTCTCAGTTCGAAAGAGCTTCTTCCTTATTGGCTCAAGTTCCCGAAAATACTGATCTAGAAACCTTTGAAGAAGCCTCCAGTCATCCAGCTTGGGATGAAGCTATGAATGAAGAATATCGTTCCTTATTGGCGAATGATACTTGGGATATTTTTCCTCTTCCAAAAGGAAGAAAACTTGCCAGATGCATATGGGTTTATAAAACAAAGTTTGGACCAGATGGAAAAGTGGATAGACATAAAGCTCATCTTGTTGCTAAAGGATTTTCACAAGTTGAAGGCATTGACTATACTGAAACCTTCTCCCCTATTGCCAAAATGAATTCTATCCGCCTTGTTCTTTCCCTTGCTACTTCCTTTAAATGGGAAGTCCATCAGATGGATGTTAAATCTGCCTTCTTACATGGAGACGTACATGAAGAAATCTACATGGAAAAACCCCCTGGCTTTATCCAAAATGACTCTAGCCTTGTTTTTTGCCTTAGGAAGTCTCTCTATGGTATCAAACAAGCTCCTCGGGCTTGGTATGCCAAAATGGATAGTTTTCTATTAGATAATGGCTTTTCTAGGTGTCATTCTGACAACACTGTCTACACCAAGAAAGTGGGTAATTCCTTCACCATCCTTGTTCTTGTTGATGATATTATCCTTACTGGTAGTGATCCAAACCATATAAACCATGTGAATTCTAGCCTCAAAAATAAGTTTGAAATGACAGACTTAGGACACTTGCATTATTTCCTTGGTCTTTAAGTCTTTCAATCCAAGGAAGGCATTACCCTCTCTTAGTCTAATTATGCTTGTGATCTTATACACCACTTTCACATGGAAGACTGTAAGCCAGCCCCTTCTCCCTTTCAGTCAGGAGTCAAGCTTTCAGTCACTTGTACTACCCCTAAAGTTGATGCTACATTATATCGTCAACTTGTTGGTAAACTTCTGTATCTAACCCACACTCGTCCTGACCTTTCCTTTGCCGTTGGTCTTGTCGCTTGGTTTATGCACCAACCTCATGAAAGTCACTGGAAAGCAACTAAAAGAATACTTCGATATATTAGAGGTATAGTTCAGTTTAGGATTCATTACAATGCAGGAGCATCTCCATTATTGATTGGTTTCACTGATTCTAATTGGGCTGGTGACCCTGATGATCGAAATTCTACTGCAGGATATGTATTCACTCTTGTTTTAGGACCTATTACTTGGTCTTGTAAGAAACAAAGTTCCATCTCTCTTTCTTCAGCAAAAGTAGAGTATCGTGGTGCAATTGAAGCCAGCAAGGAAGCCATGTGGCTTCGTCAGATTCTATCTGAATTTGGTCTTCATCAGTAGCATCCAACTACATTTTGGTGTGATAATCAGAGTGCCATTCAGCTATGTAAAGATCCAGTTCAGCATCAGCATATGAAACACATTGAACTCCACATACACTTCATCGAAAAGATCTTTTATTATTGTGTTCTTGAAGTGTAGTACTGTCCAACCAATGATCAAGTAGCCGATATCTTTACAAAGGCTCTCACAGAAGCAAATTTTACCAAACTTTGATCCATGCTTGGAGTTCAGGAAAGTTGTCATTAAGGGGGGATAGGCTCTAATGCCTCCTTCCTTCTCCTATTGTGTCACTTTTGTAAATCCTTCAATCCTATCCCAATTTGTTCTTAAGGGGGGATGTTAGGATATTTCGACACATAGGAAATAGGCTCCTTTTGTGTCATCTTTGTAAATCCTTCAATCCTATCCCAAGTTTTTCTTAAGGGGGATGTTAGGATATTCCGACACATAGGAAATAGTTAAGAATAACTTAGTCTAGTGTAGAGTTAGGTAAAGTGTTTTTCTTTACCATGTACATTTGTAACTTATAATCTGGCGGTTATCTCTCACCTCGGTATTAACGACACTTGATCCATGGCTTAACACCTGATTGGTCCATGATCTCTATTTAAATAGCATGGAAGGTCATTTTTTCGGTGACCATTTATGAGAGAAACATATGTAACTTTTATTTTTATATTAATAAATTTCCTGAAGTGGTCGCGTTGGCTTAGGCCCTGGACTGTTCCCTCTTTGAGGGTTTTAACCACGTGATTATACTAGTGTACTAATTTGTGATCTTTTTGTGAGCAGTGACCTTTGGTTCTTGATCTACAGAACTTACCTTGTAAATTCCTACATACTCTATAAAGAATTTAAAGGAAATTTCCAAGGACAACACCAAATTTTCTAGCATTAAGGGCAATATGGTAGGCAAAGCATTTTTAGAAGTGATGAGTAATGACATTTTTACCCAACATGAGGTAAATCACATCTTCGTGGTAAAGCCCACTTTTTTAAGATATACTGAAGTCGATGAGATTTACCGAAAGGTGATTAAGTTGAATATCCCAGATGAATATCAATGGGATAAAATTTGTGAGTTATAGGATTAGACAGTAATTGAGAGAGAGTCATCATCAACCGACGCATCAACCAACACACCAGCTAGTGCAGCCCAGAAAAAGGTTCATTCAACAACTGTTTCCTCCAAAATAGTGCCAATGTTCCAATCATCTCCACCTAGCCTATTATTTTGTAATAGTTAGATTTTATTGTTCAATATTACACTAATAATACACTGTCGGTTGAGACAACGTTTATGTAAATATTTTTGTAAAATTAGTATAAATACTTTGTTGTTCAAAGTATTATGGGTTGATTACTGAGTATATTTTTATACTGAACATTGTAATTTCAATTTTTGTTGGATCATAAATAATACAAGGAATTTTCACAGGATTCATGTGGTGTATTCACTGATGATGTTTTTCTTCTGTAACTGTGTTATTTCATTGTTTTTATTTTCTCTGTTAATCTGAAAATCTTAATTGTATAAAAGAAACTATGATGAATATGATATGTTAAATAGAACACCTTATTCTGGATGTTTGCAATTTACATGTTTTCCACTGAAGTCAGATTAAATAATATTTAATGTCTTTTCAATCTCTATTGAATTCCACATTTCTTCCACTTTCATAATTCACTTAAAATCTTAAAAGATCCAGTTAATGCAACCTAGCTTTCCCTGTGAGACTCTTTCAAAATTGATGCAGATCCAGTTATATATTTTTGACTCCATAGCCCAATGGGAATATAGCAATTTAATCAACCAAAATATCAAAATCAAACAAATAATCAAGTAGAGTTATAACTAGCCTCAAATTCATTAAAAACATAGCTAAATTTTACAGAGAGATCGCTCTCTGAAGCTGGGAGGTCTAGATCCCAGTTTCCAAAGTGGTTTTGATGTTTTCCTCTGTGTTATGAGATAACAACATGCACAGGGTCAAAAGTAGGCATGTTAAATTTTACTGTGTATCCCGACACAATTGCGCAAGCCATTGAGATCCCAAGATCAGGAGAGTCATGGTTCAAGGTAAAGAAGTTTAAATTGTAGAATTGTGATAAATTCTTGAAGGAAGAACATAAGGGCATTGAATGGCTTCAGGCATCCCTAGAACATGCCTTAAGGAGTATCTTTTCCAAGTTTCTGATGGTTATTCAGAAATATTTCACCTGTGAAGGTATATTCAATATGGTATATCAATACCACTTCAAATTATTGCTACACTTTATAGGTAAGCAACCCTTGCATATGAATTTTTATTTTCTTAGGAGGTTGGGTAAAATTGCAGATAAGGTTCAAGAAAAACTTGAAACCAATGATACCTCAACCTTTCATCATGCTCTTATTAAGCTGCTGGTAGTTGAAGAATTAAATAAATTGAATAGAGGTTGGCCTACATTTTTTTTTTAAGTGGATATGAATTTGATGTTGTCACTCCTATGAAGAAACCAAGATCCAAATCCATTACTCTAGAGAAAGACAAGAAATATGAAGTAGAACATGTAGTTTACCATGAGGCAGAGGTGTAGTCTATGGCAGAGCCTTTGGAGCTAGAGGTTGAACAAGTGTAGAAGACTATGGTGCTAGAGAAGACTTCTACAGGGAGTCAAATAAAAACATATACAAGGACATATAGGAGGGTTACTATAAGTCAAACTAAGGGAAGAGGAAAGTTAGCAGATATCTTGGAGGCTATTGAAATTGAAGAAATCCCCATTGTACAACCTGTTGAAATCAAGGAGGCAGAGACTCAAAAGAAAAACAAAAGAGCCAAGAAATTATACTTTCTTAAGATGATTTAGGTTTTATATTGAAGCCTAGAAAAAAATTCACAAGATCACAACAGTCAAAGGGAAAGATGCCTGAGAAACCATTAATGGAGAAGCTGCCATCAAAAAGGGAGATACCAGAATTACATCCAGCCCAAGTGGAACCTGTGAAAAAGAGGAAAGTTAAAGAGAATTCTCAAGAGAAAGGTGAAGTGGAGATGTTGCAGGAACATCTAAGAGATGCTCGAAATGAGGTAATAGAATCAAAACTTCTTTTTGAGGAATTAAAGAAAGACATTTCTAAGAAACTAGATTTTTATAATGAAGTGGCAGATATATTAGGAAAGATTCTAAAGAGGACATTGCCTCTACACATAATGATGAAGCAATAGGTGGCTACAGGAAGAGAGGATACGGTTGCAGGATCAAGCCAAAGACCTAGAAGCACAAATGGAGATGATACAAGCTAAAATTTTGAAGAGGGGCCTCAAATTCATTATTGTTACTAAAGAAGTTCTATAAAAATGGTAAGATGAAACATTTTTTACTATATTATGGGTTATGATATTATACAGGAATGTATAGGCTTCTATAAATGTTTTTGAGGTGATAAAAGGAAGAAAGATCAAAATCTCAGGAAACTAGGTACTTTCGTAGCAACTACCATGCTTAAAGACAAAAAATTTCTACAAAAGCACTTTAGCTTTCCATGAAGGTAAAAATCTGCAAAAATTTCATAAACAAGAAGACTCAAGGCATGTGTTTGACTCATTAACCTCAAGGAAGACCCTGGAACAATCATAAAAGTTAAATATTATTGAAAGGGTTGATTTTGGCATTTGTTACAGAAGTTCGATACCAATGTGCCTATACTCTATTTTATTTCTAGTGTTAGGAGTTTTTAATGATTTTGGGGCAGTAAATACAATGAAGAAGGGGGTAAATCATAGGATAAGAGAATGCATATTATTATGTCACTAGTTCAAAAGGAAAACTCAACAGTCAATCTCCATGTGGCTAACAACTCATCAAGTCAACAATTGATGCCAGCTCATCATCTCAACTCAAGCTCACGAGGTCTTAACTCCAGTGCATCAAATAGCCAACACCTCAACAGTCAGTTTGGTTCGATAAATATGTCAAGCATATTTTGTTAGATTTTTCTTGGAGTTATTTAATGGTCATAGATTCCTGTTTGAATAAAAACTCTATCAAAACAAAAAATATCCCTATTAATTCTCCATGTGATGTAATTCTACTAGAATTAGTTCTCTATGTCAAGGCATCGAAGTCTGTCCCAGGTGGAATAATGTTCTAAAGGGACCCCACTCTATAAATGATGGAATTTTTTAGTTTGAAAGGGTTGATGAATGTTATGAGGAGGCTATTATGTAATTTTTCTTTATCAAGCTAATACACAGTTTAGAACAGTTGTCTTCAAAACCTGAAATTCTTCTTTTCAGTTTGTATATTGTCATTACCTTCATGGTATTATGATTACTTGGAATTCATAACTTTATGCTCCAATTTCCTTCATAAATTTATGCTCCAATTTACTTGGAATTCATAACTTTATGGTCCAATTACACCCTATTCACTAGAATAATCCAACTCATGGGTGTATTACAGCTCCTCCCATAAAGAGCGTCAAATGGACTCATCCTCAAGGATTCCCGATACCCATTATTGTACGCAAACTCTACGAGTGGAATATACTCTTCCCACTTCCTATGTTGATTCATGACATACATTCGCAACATGTCCTAAAGAATCCTATTGACCCTCTCTATTTGTCCATTTGTCTGTGGATGATAAGTTGAACTAAAATCCAACTCTGTCCCCAAACATGCAAAAAATTCCTTCCAAACAATGGAAGTGAACATGGCATCTCTATTTGATATGATCTTCTTAGGAATACCATTTAATCTCACTATCTCCCTTATGAAGAGCTAAGCTACCTCACTATCTAAATTAGTATAATTTATTGGAATGAAGTGAGCTACCTTGGTCAACCTATCAACCACAACCATGATGGAATCATTATGTCTAGATGTCCTTGGAATAATTTTAATGAAAGCTATGGAAATGACCTCACATTTCCATTCCAGAATTGGAACTGCTACAATAAACCACATCGATTCTTTCCCTCTACTTTTTCCTCTTAAAAATCAAAACACCTTATAACGAACTCAACTACCTCTTTATTCAGATTAGATGATTAGTTAAAAATTTTCACAAATTTCAAAGTCTTTTGATATCCTAGGTGAACTAAATACGAATTAAAATAAATTTCTCTTAAGATAATATTCTTGATGTCAATGTTGTCTAGCACATAGATCATGTTCCTAAATAGAACCAAATTATCTGTCATGAGATCATAATCCACATCCTGATCACCTGTACTATGTTGTTGTAACATGTGCGTAAGTTGTTGGTACCTATCATCTTACTACCCTTCCTACAAGATTCCCTCTTCCAAATATGTCCCATATGAACTCATAGTTGCAATGTGATTTACCTGCACTCTTCTTCTAAGATCATCTGCAACCCTATTCTATTTACCCTTAATGTACCTGATCTCAAAGGGAAACTCACTGATCATGGAAAACCATCTAGCTTGCTTGGAATTCAGATTAGGTTGGTCAAAAAAGTATCTCATCCCACTGAGTTCACTCATCAAAACAAAACCCATGTCAAGAAGATATTTCCTTCACTTGTTCAATGCATGAATGATCATTTCCAACTCAAGATCACGAGTCACATAATTATGTTCGTGCTCAATCATTTTCCCTGAATCGTAGTATACCACTTGTCCCTCCTACATCGAGATGCTACCAAGTCCTTTCTTACAATAATCTGTACACAACACAAACTCTTTATCTAGATCTGCAATCTTTAGAACTGGAGCATTTATAAGCAACTACTTCAACTGGTAAAAATTGGATGCACATTTCTCTGTCCATTCAAACTTTTTTTTTTTCCTCTGCAAATATGTAATTGGATAGGAAATTTGTTAGAAGTTCTTGATGAAACTCATGTAATAGCCCACTAACCCCATGAATGATCTAACATCATCCACATTCCTATGAGCTTCTCATTCCATGATAGTTATGATCTTATCCGAGTCCACTGTTATACCCTCCTTGGAACCAATGTTTCAAAAATTGTAATGAACTTATGTATGAAAGAAACTTCACTTACTAAGCTTGGCATACAAATGATGCTCTGTCAACAGTCTTAACATTTCTAGCAAGTGTTCTGCATGCTCTTCCTCATTCTTAGAATATATCAATATAGCATCAATGAACATTATTACAAACCTTTCTAGATAAGGACGCAACTCACTATTCATAAAACACATGAAAGTAGCTGGAGCATTACTCAAACCAAAAGGAATCACAACAAAATCATAATTCCCATACCTATTTCAAAAAGTAGTCTTTTAAATGTCCTCTTATTTAATGTGTACCTGATGATATCCTAATCTCAAATCAATCCTCGAGAACACTTCTTCTCCCTTCAACTGATCAAACAAGTCATTGTTAGGCCTCTGTTTTATCATATTTAATACATCATTTTCCCTCATGTTTTTACCTAGTTCTCATAATTATTATCATTATTTTTCACATTCTTGGGCTAACTGTTTTAAACATAAGCATGAATAGGTAAATTAATAGGTTTCATTTTTTTAGAGTATTTATATAATAATATTACTCATTATGGATGTTTTCTCCTTTTCTATACAACATGATCTCCTTGCCCAAACTCCAACTCGAATGAAAGCATACAACTCCTATCCTTTTCTCCTCCCTTCTCTCCCCTTCTTCAACACTTGCAGGGAACTAATAATCCTCAACTTATTACTCCTTTCTTTCTTCCCTTTGCCCATACCATCCCTAATCTTGTACCATGATCCTGCACGCTTCAGGAGTTTTGCACTAAGAAATTATCATGCATGTTGTCTTCAACACTTTTCACATCTTAGGCATGTCAAGGTTCTTAGGAAAACATATGGATTTATGAACAAACATTATTTGGCTCTGCTTGCACTCAACTTAGTTCCTACACCAACAAGGCGATTCTTGCACCAATTTGGGGCTTTGATAGATCAATGCAATTTCAAATAAATACGAGAAATCTTTTAGTCAAAAATGATTTTTTGACACCTCCGCATGAGAAAAAGTGCACCCAGGTCATATGTGTGAATTTTTAGAATAAAAATTGATAATTCAACCCCAAATTCACATATTTTTGAAAATTCCAACTTCATCCTCTATTTGCAAGTTGATGAAGAAGAATTTTAAATTTTCGGAACACGTATTTTGTTCCCAAGATAGGAATTTGAGTATCAAGCGGGTCATTTTCCAAAATTAACCACTATTATAGGTCATTTTTTCATATCTAGTCAATAGGCCTGAAAATCGTTAATTAATATCGATGAACATGTTGTCATCATCACTTCACAAAACCCTAAGCATGATCTCTCCAAAAAGTCTGTGTTTCTGGGAAAAATTGATCAAAAACACTATTTTTAACCCCAACGCACCTTGCCTCCCATTCAACGCATGTTTCTCCCTTCTACACCAGCGTTGGTCAACAGATGTTGCTCCCTTCTGCACTAGCGCTGGTCAACACATGTTTCTCCCTTCTACAGGTGCACTAATTCTCGAAATTTGGGAAAAGTAAAAATAATCTTGAATATTCCTCTTCTAGAAGCTTCCAAATGTTGTTTTAATTTTGAATCCCTTCAGCTAATCCTCCCATTATATGTGTATCCCAAGCCCATAATGGTAAATCCTAAACTACCACACTTCTCTTATAAATTTACTACCATCCATAACATCAAGGTTGGTTTATGGAGATTGATAATGTGTTATGTTGTTGCTTTGAACCTAAAGGAGTCATCATATTCATGCATTACGATTGGTGTTGAGGTGTTCTTTCTGACAAGGAAGAACAAGTAAACTTGGGGAGTCATCTACAAAATCAACTGCTATTTATGGTTGTAAATTCTCTCCTATATTTGTTAAAAAAAAGAGTTTCTTGTTTTCCTATATTTTTTGTGTTATGTTAACACTTATTTAATTCAATTCCTTGTCAATTCATTGGAAAGAGATATTATATAATCCTACGTATATGTGATTGATAATTTATTTCTCTTACTTGTTATGTGATTGTGCGATCGTGTTTTGTTTCCAAAAATTGTAGAAGGATTCAATACTTTGTTTTAGTACATTACAATATCAAATTGAATCCTGTGGATAGGTTTTATACATGGTATCAGAGCATCAGGAATCACAATAGAAGATAATTTATTCGGATTATACAACTGACTAATAACTTATTTGGATTATGCAACTAATTGATAAATTATTTCTCTTACTTGTTATGTGATTGTGTGATCATGTTTTGTTTCCACAAATTGTAGAAGGATTAATAATTTTGTTTTAGTACATTACAAGATCAGATTGAATCCCATGTGTTATCCTTTGTAATATTCCTAAATTAGCTTACTGCTAATATGAATATTAATTTTTCTTTTGAGATCTAGATGGATGAATAAATGGGCAAGGAGGCTCATGAATTGCTTAAGTATGAATAAAAATCCCTAATAGTGTGAAAAGGGATCATGAAATAACCAAATCAAGCATCCACGTGTGTGAACAATGTCTAAACTATGTGGACAAGGTAAAGTTTGACCAAGTCAATAGAATTTATTCTCAAAGAGTGGATCCTAAATAAAGACAGCTCAATGTGAATGAAAATCAAGTTATCTATTCAAAATGAAGACACCTTGAGTGTGAAAGAGGTCGATAACTTGACCAAGTCAACCATGACCATATCTACAGCACAGTCTAGATGCATTGAACCTTTTTGAGGGACAGCGCAGTTCTAGAAGGGGATTCCACATGTGAAAGGAGCTAAAATAATGAAGTGGTTTAGGGTTTTGACAAGACTCCAATATTATAAAAGGAAGAGGAGAGCAACATGAAGGGGTTGTTGAAGATATTATTTTCTGAAGTTATTTTCTACCTAGACATCCCTTGTTGGGCTTTCCTATTTGGGATTCCCACCTCCTTCCTTGAGAATCTCTTAGAGGAGACTTGTTCCATCTTGTCCACTATCAGGCTTGGGCCAAGCTTCACCTTACATCTACAGCGTTGATCCTATTGAGGGTTGCGTTGTCCTTATGAGTTGCAGCAGTGGAAGACACTACATCTGCTCAGATATAGTCTATACTAGTGACTCTTCTCAGTGAATGTGTCTTTTAACCTCCTGGAAGAGTGCATTAGCTGATTGAGCTTCAGATCCAGACCTTGGCATCAGGCCAAATAACTCTTAGAGCCTACAACACATTTTCTCTCCCTGGACTGCGTTATTTGCAAAGGAGAAGTTGCAGGGTGTTTTGTCTGCATTTTGGAGGAGAGATCTCCGGTTTTGGGATTCTTCCTCTCACTGTGGTAATCCAAGGATTGGCCATCCAATCCATTTTTTTTTCAGATATGATCTACTGTCCTATTGTATGATTCATAAATTTCTGAATAATTATGTAGATCTGCAACTTTAGATCTCAGATCTACTCTCTGTGCTTCATGTTTTGCACAAAACACCAAGGGGAATGTATAGATGAGCTTTTCTTTTACACAGATCTGAATTAGATATATATTTTTATGTACAGATCTTCTCTAGATCTAAGTATTAATAAAATTCTACTTAAGCCCAAATAAATAACGCTGTTGATTTTATGCAGACTTTTTCTATGGCTGTAGCACCTCATTTCTGAGGCTTTCTCTTGTATTGTCTTATTCTTTCTCTTGTACAATGTATGGGTTGTAATGTAACTCTTATTTGCTATTATACGTCTGATATTTGAACCTCCATATCAGCCTATTGCTTTGCTTCAGTGGATATACGTTATTTCTGAAGCAGTCTTTGCATTTAGCTACAACCCCTCTCCTTGGGTGTTTTTCAGCTAGACTAGTTTGTGGGAGATCTGTTTAACTCACCTAGTTTGATTTTTTTTTGCTACACTTTTGGATTTAGATCTTAGATGAGCTGATCTAAGGGATCCAGGAGCTGCAAACTCATTTCTGTGCACAGAATTCTCAGAAGTGCGTTATTTTTTCAGGCTTGCTAAGCTGTTCCAATTTTGGAATATTACAGTGGTATCAGGGCTGCTTTCTTGGCTCAGCCTGTGACCTTCAAGAAGTATGGAGTATTATCATGGTGAGGAGATCATCTGTAAGAGAAACTAGAGTAAACCCTTGTTTTCTAGAGAAAGGAGGTTCACAGAACTTCTATCTCAAGTTCTGCAAGGTACCAGGAAAGACATCAGAGAAATGAGGAGGGAAGAGCAGGAAGATCCCTTGAACAGATCTATAAGATCTATACATGAGGAAAGCTCTAAATCCTCATCTCATGGATATGTGCACTCAGCCATATCACCAAATCTTCAACATTCTGTTAGTGATTTCTTCATGAAGGGGAAGAAAGAAGGTGTGCCCAAGAAGGAGACTCCTTGAGAGTATTTGTGGGAATATGAAGCCCAATCTAAGGAGTTCAAAGATAACTTGAGATTCAAAGGATTCTGTAAGATCAAGGAGGATAGAAGCACAAAGGGGAAGCAACATGGTGTGGGTAGATTATTTCTATCTGTTAGCCACCTATAAAAATTTGTCATATCAAATGGTGGCTAGATCATTTTTTAAAGCCTTTAAGAAACAATTTTATGGCCAAATTTATAGTTCTTAAAGTATTATGAAGACAACTAATCCTTTATTTAAATCTTCATTGTTGTTTCCCTCATTAATTCTGAAAAATCTGTTGTTTTCCAAAAGAAGACTGCTTAAAAAACCCATTTTTCTCTTCATTTTTCTCCTCCTTTCACTCATAATTCAACTCCATTTTCATCCGCTTTTCCTCCATAAAAATCCTTCCATAAGCCTTCATTTAACCTTCAAAATCTTCCAAACACCCTTTAAAACCATTTTTTCACCTTTCATTTGGTTTAAAAAACTCTTATCTCCTCTATTGGAACCCTGTTTTAGTCCTGAAAAAACCCTGTTTTCTGGTATAAGCACTCTTTTTTTTATTACATTGGACTTAAGCCCCCGAGGGCTTATTTTATTTAAACCTCCACCTCATAAGACCTTAAGCCCCACAACCAGGTGCTAAAGGGCTTAAAAACTCTTTCTCGAACCCGACTTTCCTTTGTATTTTCGTAAAACTTGACTTTTCTTTGTTATTTCATAAACCCGACATTTCGAAGTTTCAAAGAATATCGACCGTCGATCTAAACCGATCAACGGTCATCGGCTAAAAATCGCATCGCAAATATTCATTTGACGCATTTTTATGGTTTATTGTCTCCCACCGATGCGATCCTGCGATTGTTTCTCCACCGTTGATCTGATCCATTAAAGCCCATATCCAACTGTCCATATCGCTCCCCCTCCAAACCCGTCGTTCCACCTTTTTCCTTCACAATTAAATCTTGACTATCGATCTAGTTTTCAAATCAGCGGCTCTCATTCCATCGCAAATCAAAAATCGCAGTTTCCCTTTGTCCTTTTCCCTTTTCCTCCCACCGATGCGATCCTGGGATTAAATCTCAGTCGTTGAAACCACAAGAACCAACAGCTCAGATTTAATCGTGCTCCGTCTTAAACCCCGTATTAAACCCCGCACTATCGCTCCCACTGATTCAATCTCCACTGTTGATCTCTGAAACTAATCCAACGATCAGCGCTTAATCACACATCAAAAAATCAAAAGCCTCAGATTTTTGGCCCCTTTCCTTTTCTCCAATGCAATTAAATCTTGACCGTTCATTCCGCCAAATCCGACGGTCTGCGCTTAATCGCATCGGCACATTTCCTTGCTACCATGCCCTTTGACCTCTGCTGATGCGATCTTACGATCGAATCTCCTTCGTTGATTATTCTTAGATCCAATGGCCCACAATGCTTCCGTGGTTTAAAACCCCCCTTCTCATTCATCCCTCATCTTAGATCTCCGCCGTTGATCTGTTCATAATCCGACAACCCACATTCACCCTTCCTTCCACCCTTTATAAAAACTGGGTCCCTTTTCTACTTTTTTCTCCGCCTAATTACTTTGAGACCCTACCTTTTTCTGTATAATCTTGTTTTCCCAACAAAAGGTTTAAAAGGAATCCTAACTGTCGATATTCAAATATCTAAGGCCATTAGGCCTTATTCTTCCGCCCATTTCATTTCCATTCATTTCTTCATATCCAATCTTTTTTCAGAAATAACTATTTATCAAACAAATTTAACGATCGGATAGCCTTTTTCACCCTCCGCTGCGCACCAATTTTTTTTGACGTCACATGGACCCCGCGTACCCTTTACCCCATATATTTTTATCTATCGCGCTCAAACCAACACCGTTGGATTTGGATCATCCAATCCAACGGCCTAGAATCCATATCGCGTAATTTTTTAGCCCTTCCCACAGTGCGCAAATTTTACGTGATATAGGTGGTTTTATAAATCCACGTGTCGAGTGCAGACCCATATCGCATTTTTTTGGAGAAATTTCAAAACCGCCTCAGAGCAACACGAAAACCGTTGCCGGTTTTCCGCCAAACCACCTACCCTCAACACTGCTTTTTCATATTTTAATACTGGTCATCCATCTCTGTGATCAGACGGTCTTGTTTTAATCTCGCCCCATTCACCCAGTCTTCTCCCAAATGACTCGATTGAGAAAATCTCCACCATTGATTATTCTAATCTAACAACTCCTATTCGCTCCTGCACCCAAAGCCTCCAAAGCTGTCTAAACCTATTTTTCGCATGATTTTCTTAATTTTTTTTGTTTTTTACAAGTTATAAAGGTTTTCTCCATAGTTTCAAAATGAAACAAAGGCCAGGGATGACGATCCCCAGGCCATCTATTCATGGAAAAAGTGAACCTGCAACATTCAGATTATGATTCTACCTTTGCCTCATGAGAATTGGTTATCTCATGAAACCTTCTGCGCGCCCGCAAAACAACAGAAACACAGTGAATATCAAACAGCCAAAGATTATCAGTGTCACAACATAAGATCAAAGCAAAAGTGAAGATTATTTTTTTTAACCAAAGTTTAAATGGATTAAGGCACCATTTCGAGAATAAAAGGCCTAATCCACAATTGTTAAAGAATAAATACCGAAAATAAAAATTAAGCCTAATCAGACCTAAAACATAGATCAAAAGAAAATTAACAGTGTTTTAACGGAAAAACAAGGATATCTCTCAATCCGAGAAGCCTCCACTACCACATCAGAGGCTAATTGAATCCTCTCCAGCTACCAAGAGCCACCTGCAGCCTCAAATGAATCAAAAGAAGGCATAGTTATTGCCTTATCAGTGATATTTTTTTAAAGACAGCCAGAGTTATTGCCAGCCTGCTTAAAGGAACCTTAAATTCAACAAAATCTGCCAAGTAGCCTAAAAAACTTAATGAATACCAATTAATACAGAGAAATATCAGAAAAATTCTCCATTGAGCCCCTCAAAGGACGAGAAGTATTAACTTGTATTAATTGAACTAGAGATATTTTATTCTATCCCACCTCCTCATTTCTTCTATAAATACTTCTGAAGAAGATGAGATATAGGTTGGTTGCTGGACTTTGATGTAATACTTGTTGCTCGAAAATTTCTACTTGTAAATAGTTTTCAGAGGCTCTTGAAGCTCTGTTTGTGATCAAAGAAGTTAGGCTGAGAAGAGAAGATGATTGCTTTACTGAAACATTGGACTTGAAGTATGTAACTGGATTGACATCAATATACAAGTTGTTTTTTGGGATCCTAGTCTATATCATTGGTGAAGTACTTCTTACTGTGTTATTGTTTTCCTTTCATGTATGCCATTTTGTTCAATTTTCTCTGATAAAGAATAGGAAGTTTAGAGCTAGGATTTACTATCAAAAGTACCCTACTCCCACTGATAAGCTTTGTCTTTATTTTTTCCTCCAGTTGTGTTTTTAAGAATGACTTAAGTTAAGTGTAAACATTATCAAGGAATGTTGGTTTATCCATGTGTTGATGTGCAAATCTTGAAAGGAAGTTCTTGAATGAAGTTTTCATTATATGCTAAGTAGAGTTGGACTAGGAAAAATTATGGTTTGCCCTGTCTTCTAGTTCTTTCTCCAAAGGTTGTTTTGAAGGTTTCCCTAAGAGTATGCTGAAGCAGGCTTAGATTTTAATGTATCTTTCTTGATCTTAAGCTGCACTTTGTTTTCTTATATGTTTTCATCCCTTCTGAAAGTAGTCATGTGGATTTCTAGATTGTTTGTCTGATAAGTTAGCTTTAATACAAGCTTGTCCAAAGAAGTTTAAGGTTAGCCCTGTCTTTGGTTGGTTTCAAATAGTTACTTAAAAGGCTTTTCTTGTTTGGAAAGTTGATAAATCCTTGTTGAAATTATTGAATTTTTCCACCTCTCAACACTTTTAATGTTCCATTCATCATTTAATCTAAAGGATATTTTGATATAGATGACTTTCCCCTTGGAACATTCTTGAAATTGTTGCACAATTAAACCCTTTTATGACACCATAGCCCAATGGATTAAGTGTTGTTTCATATCTATCCTATCAGCTAAATCGTGTTCTGATTGTTCACAACTTCACCCCTTTGAAACTTTTTCATTTTTAGGACTTTTCACTCAATTAAAAATCATGCTCAACCATCCAAACAAACAAAAAACCCTTGTTCTTAATAACTAGCCTAATATCATACCAAAAGCCTCAAAGATAAATCAATCTTTGCACTTATAAGAGAGATCCCTCTCTGGATTCAGGAGGGCTAGATCCTAGAATCCCAAAGTGGTTTATAATGTTGTCTCTGCAGCTTTAATCTCACCAATCTACTAAAATTACAGAGGCCTAACATTTTTGGCGACTCCACTGGGGATCTTCTGAGTAAAATCCTTAAAACATAACACTCAGTGTTCAATGCAGTTTAAGTAGCTTTCTTCAAGCACTACCAAAGAAAATGGGAATCATGATATAACTTATTTGAATCAGTGACAAAATAAGTAACCCTTAGGATTCTTATAGACTCTTATCAATCCTTGAAGGAATCAGCTAGCTAAGCCATAAGAGTAAACTTCTTTTGTCTGATCACCCTAGCTAAGTGTTGAAACAGATTTAGGACACTCTTAGAACCCATAGGACTGAAAAAACTCAAAAAACCCAAAAATATTTCAGATTGGTTTCAAATAAAAATGGTGGTGGACCATAAAACATTTTACCTCCAAAAGAGCTAAAAATTTCCACTGGTGACTCCACAATCCTAAACAGACCTGAAGACTCCATTGGGAAACCCATTACTCTCATAACACCATATAAACTCAGTAAAGAAACTTTAGATATTAATTTTTTCTTGCCAAATATCAGTTAGCCTCCTAAATATTGTCATATTTGGTTAAACTTTTCTTGTTGTTGATTCTAAAAACTTAGCATAGTGGCTTCTAGAAGAATCCATACTAGAGCCTATCCTGACCCAAACCCTCCTGAGATAGTTGATAACCCTGAAAGAATTCTTAGGAAATCTCCTAAGGCCAATCTTTAACTATTATCATATCACTCCATAGAGCTAATTCTGTTCCTGAAAACCTTATAGCTCTACAAGATTCACAAGTTGACTTAAGAAATCCATTCAGAACTAGGTCACTTGAGGATTTAGATCAGATAGATTTGGAGCCTTCACCTTCATCCCAAGATAGAAGTGAACATATTGGTAGCAGAGAAACTACTCCACCTTATTTGCATTTCCTTCATAATTTTGGTTTCTCTCACCCTAGATCTGCTCAACAATCTCTTGATGGTCCATCCACTTCTGTTATCCACACATTCACTGTTCAAACCACACCATTTCATCAACCCCTCCCATTTTCCATCCTCCACCTGTAAACCCCCCATTTTTCCCACAACCTCATATCATGGCAACATGGTATGCCCCCCTAGTCCTTCCTTTACCTTAAATCAATCTTCCACAGGACTATTAGTCCAAGATACCATTGTATGATGCCAGTGGTTCTACTGTTGCTTCACAGCATGTCGATAAGATGAATGACTACTTTGACAGAAATGAGATTGATGATGAAACTGTAAAACTCAGATTATTTGCTCAAATTTTAGGGGGAGAAGCAAGAAAATGGTTCAAAGGCTTAACCCCTCATAGTATTAATGATCTCCAAGCCTTCCATTAGTTATTATTAAACAAATGGGAAGTTAAGAAAAACCCTCTCCAAATACTTTCAGACTATAAGAATCTCCAAATAAACACTGGGGAAAGTGTTCAAGCTTATTGCACTAGGTTCAATAGTGTGTATAAGGCACTTTCCCCATATCTGAAACCTCCACAAGGCTCAGCTTTAAACAAGTTTCCTGAAGGATTTGATCTTGAAATTTCTTATCAACTTAGAGAAAGAGACCCTCCGACTCTAGAATATATACAGAAAGGATCCTTAGCTGTGGAAGTAAATCTAATGGAGAAAAGAGCTAGAATGAGGAATGAGAAGAAAGTATCATTTAGGGAAGAGTCTACACCTTCCACATCTAGTTCAAAAATGGAGATAATGATGGAGGAGATGATGAAAAAGATGATCATACTTGAGAGAACACAATCTATTCAAAACCAATCAGCTCCTCAAAACAGAAATCAAAATCAAAATCAGAATTTTAGGAGAAACCAACCTCCAAACAGACCAAGGGAAAATGATCAACAGATTACACCTCCTTTTCACCAAAATTATCTCTGTGTCATAGGACTTTAGATTCTCATAACTCCTAGGTTTTTTGCATGGAGTTATGAGGATCTAAAGTCCTATGACACAGAGATAATTCAACATAAGATACCTCTCAAGGAAAACCAAAAACCTTTTAAACAAAAATTGCGTAGAATCAACCCTGTTCAATTACCTTTGGTTGAGAAAGAAATCAAGAAAATGTATGAAGCTGGAATTATTGTACCTATTAGATACTCAGAGTGGGTGTCTAATCTAGTGTCAGTAAGGAATAAAACAGGAGAGATTAGGCTTTGTATTGACTTTAGGAAATTAAACAAAGCCTCATTAAAGGAAAACTACCCTTTACCCAAGATGGATCACATTTTACAAAAGGTAGTTGGTTCTAAAATGATTTCTTTGCTAGATGGCTTCTCAGGATACAATCAGATATTAGTACATCCTGATGATCAACTCAAAACAGCCTTTACTACACCTTGGGGCACTTTCATGTATATGAAAATGCCTTTTGGTTTAATGAATGTTGGTGCTACATTTCAGAGAGCCATGGATATTTCATTTTCAGAAGAATTAGGCTACTTCATCATTATTTACCTTGATGATATCACTGTTTTTTCCAAAACAGATGAAGAACACCTAGAACACTTGAGAAAGGTCTTTGAGAAATGCAGAAAATATGGGTTATTTTTAAATCCAAAGAAAACAATGTTTGGTCTCCAAGAAGGCAAACTACTTGGACACATTATATCAGAAGAAGGGATAAATATAGACCCAAAAAGGATTGAGGGTATATTGCAAATCAATCATCCTAGAAACATCAAGGAACTTCAATCTTTCATTGGGAAGATTAATTTCTTGAGAAGGTCCATACCCAATCTAGCTGAACTCCTTAGAAACATAACAAACACGTTGAAAAAGGAACAGGGAGTTAAATGGACCTTAGAAGCAAAGAAATATTTTGAGCTGGTAAAAAAAGCATTAACCAAAACACTAGTTCTTATTAGTCCTGACTTTTCAAAAGATTTTTTCATTTTTTCATTTGCATCAGAACACATAGTGGTTTCTGTCCTATTATAGAAAAAATTTGAAAGGACAAGAGCAGCCAATTGAATTCTTTATTAAGGCATTGAGAGATGCACCTCTGAAGTACAACATCAAGGAAAAACAAGCCTTTGCTTTAGTCAAAGCCTTAAAAGACTTCAGAGTTTACATTTTACACTCCCACATAATTGCATTTGTGCCAAATGCAGTTGTGAAAGACATTTTAACACAGGACCCAGATGGAAAAAGAGGAAAGTGGATAGCTGTGATACTTGAATATGATTTAGAAATCAAGCCCACTAAGCTCATTAAAGGCCAAGGACTAGCAAGATTAATGGTTGAGTCTAATTTTGAAGCTCTTGATATAAACATGATAAATGCACTAGATGAACAAGAGGAGTTGTCCACTCCCATTATTGAGGATTATTTTTTGAATTCATCTTGGTATACTGATAATTCATATGTTTTGCTCAATTTGAATACACCTCCTAGTTTTTCTAAGACAAAGGTAAGATTTTTAAAGTTAAAAGTTGTAAATTACTGCATTTTGGATAAATGTCTTTATTGGAAAAATGATAGTGGATTATTGCTTAAATGTTTGCCTGAGAATGATGCAAATAATATCAAGCATGAGTTCCATGAAGGAGAATGTGGAGGCCACCTCTATTGGAAGACAACTTCCAATAAAATCCTTAGAGCTAGTTACTTTTGGCCCACCCTCTTTCAATATGTCCATAAAATGATTATTGCCTATCATAAATGCCAACTCTTTGAAGGCAAAAGAAAATTGCTTCCCTTACCTTTGCATCCAATCACTGTTGAAGCTCATTTTCAGCAGTGGGGTCTAGACTTCATAGGGGAAATCCATGCACCCTCATCTGCCCAACATAGATGGATTCTCACTGCAACAGTCTACCTTCCCAAATGGATAGAAGCCATCCCTTCTAGGCAAGCCAATGATTCTGTCATCATAAAATTTATTGAAACTCATATCCTATCTAGATTTATTTCCCTAGGAAGATTATCACTGACAATGTTGTTGCATTTGGATCCAAAAAGATGGTTGAATTCTGTCACAAATATCAGATTACATTGGGCCATTCTACTGCTTATTACCCTCAAGGTAATGGGCTGGTAGAATCTTCAAACAAAATTTTGGTGAACATAATCAAGAAGTTGCTAGAGGACAATAAGAAATCTTGGCACACAAAGCTAGTACATGCATTATGGGCTGACAGATTAACACTTAAAAAATCAATTGGAATGTCACCCTACCAGCTTGTTTATGGAGTAGATGCAATTTTTCCAACCAGCCTAGGAGTGCCAGTCATGAAGCTGATCCAAGAAGTACAGTCTGAAGACAAGGACATGATTAGAAGAATTAATCAGACCATACACCTTCAGTGAACCAGAGAGGAAGTCTACAACAGAGCATTACAAAAGCAAGAAAACATCAAGAAGCTTTTTTATAGAAGGACAAAGGCCAGTGATTTCGGCATTGGTGAAAAAGTTTTAAAGTGGGATTCAAGGAGAGAAGATAAGGGCAAGCATGGTAAATTTGATAATTTATGGCTTGGCCCTTATCTCATTCATTCTACTGCTGGTAACAATGCTTATTTTTTGCAAGAATTGAATGGAGTTGAACTGTTTGGGGGTCCTATCAATGGCATGATGCTCAAACTTTATTTCTCTTAACCATATCAGTTTGGAAGCATTTTTATTTTTTCTCATTGTGAATATCATACTCATCATTGCATTCAAATTTATAAAATGAAAAAATACAAAAACAATAGAAAGAGAAAAGAGGGAAGATTGTAAAAAACAAGAACGGTACAACCCCATACCAAAAAAGAGAAACAAAATCTGAAAGTGTGCAAGCTCAAATGCCACTCCTAAAAAAAACACTCTTAGTTAGTCATACAGCCTAATCATGACTAATTAGTTTTCAATTTACTGCTGATAGGTTAGTGAAATAGATTTTCCAAATATTTTAATCTTGGCTTATCAGTTAGGAAGATTAGGATAGAAGAAGAAGGGTTCAAACAAGCTCAAAATCTGAACCTATGAGTTTCAAAAAGAAGAAAGGCTCTAATCTGTTTAAACCTAAGCCAAGGATAGAAGCAAACTAGTTCTAATATGCCCAAAACTTGAACCATAGAACAAAGAGAAAAACAGCTCAAACAAGCCTAAAAAAAGAGCTGAAGAAAAGAGAAGGATGTTCTTAAGTTTTCAGATCTTAAGCCTTCACATTTTGTTTTAAATTTTCTGCAAATTTTAGTCTATGAGAAGCTTGTTTTTATGCCATAGATCAGCAACAAGTTAGACTGTTCAATCCTAACTTGTCTACTTTTTAATTTCTGTTTTAGAATTTAGAGAATAAAATATGTCAGACAGTCTAATCCTGACAGAGTGTGGTTAGGTAGAGAAGTTTATGAACTCAACTGCTTAATCTGAGTTCATGGAGAAATAAGGGTAGAAATAGACTAGTTTTATGCTTTCAAAAGAATAAAATGTTTGTAAAAAGAGTTTGCCAATCCAAATGCACTCTAAAAGAATAAAAAATGTTAGATCATTAGGATTGGGTAGGTAAAAATCTTGTTTTGATAGAATTCCATTGTTTTTAATGGCTACTAACATTGTCAAAGCAAAAGAAGATCAACAAAGGAAATAAAGTTGTAGCCCAATGGATGAGGCATTGATCAACTCTCAAAGAAGGAAGGTCTGAAGTTCTTGAAACCTTCAAGAAGGTGCCATCCCCATGTGGAGCCACTGTTAGCCACCTATAAAAAATTGTCATATCAAATGGTGGCTAGATCATTTTTTAAAGCCTTTAAGAAATAATTTTATGGCCAAATTGCTAGTTCTTAAAGTCTTATGAAGATAAATAATCCTTTAGTTAAATATTCATTGTTGTTTCCCTCATTAATTCTGAAAAATCTATTGTTTTCCAGAAGAAGACTGCTTAAAAAACCCATTTTTCTCTTCATTTTTCTCCTCCTTTCACTGATAACTCAACTCCATTTTCATCCCCTTTTCCTCCATAAAAATCCTTCCATAAGCCTTCATTTGACCTTCAAAATCTTCCAAACCCCCTTTAAAACCATTTGTTCACCTTTCATTTGGTTTAAAAAACTCTTATCTCCTCTATCAGAACCCTGTTTTAGTCCTGAAAAACCCTGTTTTCTGGTATAAAACACCCTTTTTTTTATTATATAGGGCTTAAGCCCCGAGGGCTTATTTTCTTTAAACCTCCACCTCATAAGACCTTAAGCCCCACAATTGGGCACTAAAGGGCTTAAAAAATCTTTCCCGAACCAGAATTTCCTTTGTATTTTCATAAAACCTGACTTTTCTTTGTTATTTCATAAACCCGACATTTCGAAGTTTCAAAGAATATTTACCGTCAATCTAAACCGATCAACGGTCATCGCAAATATAAAATCGCATCGCAAATATTCATTTGACTCATTTTTATGGTTTATTACCTCTCGCCGATGTGATCCTGCGATCGTTTCTCCACCGTTGATCTGATCCATTAAAGCCCAGATCCAACGGTCCATATCACTCCCCCTCCAAACCCGTCATTCCGCCTTTTGCCTTCACGATTAAATCCTGACCGTCGATCTAGTTTTTCAGATCGACAGCTCTCATTCCATCGCAAATTGGCAATCGCAGTTTCCCTTTGTCCTTTGCCCTTTTCCTCCCACCGATGCGATCCTGCAATTAAATCTCAGTCGTTGAAACCACAAGAACCAATGGCTCAGATTTAATCACGCTCTGTCTTAAACCGCACACTATCGTGCCTGTCGATTCAATCTCCACCATTGATCTCTGAAACCGATCCAATGGTTAGCGCTTAATCGCACATCGCAAAATCAAAATCCCAGGAGTTTTGGCCCCTTTCCTTTTCTCCGATGCGATTAAATCTCGACCGTTCATTCTGCCAAATCCGACAGTCCGTGCTCAATCGCATCGGCACATTTCCCCACTACCATACCCTTTGATCTCTGCCGATGTGATCCTGCGATTGAATATCCGCCGTTTATTATTCTTAGATCCAACGGCCCACAATGCTTCTGTTGTTTAAAACCCCCCTTCTCATTCATCCCTCATCTTAGATCTCTGTCGTTGATCTTTTCATAATCCGACGGCCCACATTCACCCTTCCTTCCTCCCTTTATAAAAAGTGGGTCCCTTTTCTACTCTTTTCTCCGCCTAATTCCTTTGAAACCTTACCTTTTTTTGTATAATATTTTCTTCCAGACAAAAGGTTTAAAAGGAATCCTGACCGTCGATATTTGAAGATCTAAGGCCATCAGGCCTTATTCTTCCACCCATTATTTTTCCGTTCATTTCTTCATGTCCGATCTTTTTTCAAAATTAACTATTTATCAAACAAATTTAATGATCGGATAGCCTTTTTCACCCTCCACTGCGTTCCATTTTTTGCTAACGTCACATGGACCCCACATACCCTTTACCCCGCAGCTTTTTATCTATCACGCTCAAACCCACACCATTGGATTTGGATCATCCAATCCAATGGCCTAGAATCCATATTGCGTAATTTTTGAGCCCTTCCCACAGTGCGCAACTTTTACGCAATATAGGCGGTTTTAGAAATCCATGTGTCTAGCGCAAATCCATATTGCGTTTTTTTGGAGAAATTTCAAAACCGCCTCAGAGCAACACGAAAATCGCTGCTGATTTTCCACCAAACCACCTACCGTCAACATTGCTTTTTCATCTTTTAATCTTGACCATCGATCTCTGTGATCAGAAGGTCCTGTTTTAATCTCGCCCCATTCACCCAGTTTTCTCCCAAATGACTTGATCGAGCAAATCTCCACCGTTGATTATTCTAATCTAACGGCTCCTATTCACTCCCGCACCCAAAGCCTCCAAAGCAGTCTAAACCTATTTTCCGCAGGATTTTCTTAATTTTGTTTGTTTTTTACATGTTATAAAGGTTTTCTCCACAGTTTCAAAATGAAATGAAGGCTAGGGATGATGATCCCCAGGACATCTATTCATGGAGAAAGTGAACCTGCAAGGTTCATATTATGATTCTACCTTTGCCTCATGAGCATTGGTGATCTCATGAAACCTTCTGCGCACCCGCAAAATAACAGAAACACAGTGAATATCAAACAGCCAAAGAGTATCAGTGTCACAGCATAAGATCAAAGAAAAAGTGAAGATTAATGTTTTTAACCAGAGTTTAAAGGGAATAAGGCACCAATTCGAGAATCAAAGGCCCAATCCACGGTTGTTAAATAATAAAGACCAAAAATAAAAATTAAGCCTAATCAGACCTAAAACACAGATCAAGAGAAAATTAACAGTGTTTTAAGGGAAAAACAAGGAGATCTCTCAATCCGAGAAGCCTCCACTGCCACATTAGAGGCTAATTGAATCCTCTCCAGCTACCAAGAGCCACCTGCAGCCTCAAATGAATCTAAAGAAGGCATATTTATTTCCTTATCAGTGATATTTTGTTAAAGACAGCCAGAGTTATTGCCAGCCTGCTTAAAGGAACTTTAAAGTCAACAAACTCTGCCAAGTAGCCTAAAAACCTTAATGAATACCAATTAATATAGAGAAATATTAGAAAAATTCTCCATTGAGCCCCTCAAAGGCCGAGAAGTATTAACTTGTATTAATTGAACTAGAGATATTTTATTCTATCCCACCTCCTCATTTCTTCTATAAATACTTCTGAAGAAGATGAGATACAGGTTGGTTGTTGGACTTTGATGTAATACTTGTTGCTCGAAACTTTCTACTTGTAAATAGTTTTCAGAGGCTCTTGAAGCTCTGTTTGTGATCAAAGAAGTTAGGCTGAGAAGAGAAGATGATTTTTGCACTGAAACATTGGACTTGAAGTATGTAACTGGAATTACATCAATATACAAGTTGTTTTTTGGGATCCTGGTCTATATCATTGGTGAAGTACTTCTTACTGTGTTATTGTTTTCCTTTCATGTATGCCATTGTGTTCACTTTTCTCTAATAAAGAACAACAAATTTAGAGCTAGGATTTACTGTCAAAATACCCTACTCCCACTGATAAGCTTTGTCTTTATGTTTTCCTCCAATTGTGTTTTTAAGAATGACTTAAGTTAAGTGTAAACATTATCAAGGAATGTTGGTTATCCATGTGTTGATGTGCAAAGCTTGAAAGGAAGTTCCTGAATGATGTTTTCATTATATGCTAAGTAGAGTTGGACTAGGAAAATTTATGGTTTTCCCTGTCTTCTAGTTCTTTCTCCAAAGGTTGTTTTGAAGGTTTCCCTAAGAGTATGTTGAAGCAGGCTTAGATTTTAATGTATCTTGCTTGATCTTAGGCTGCACTTTGTTTTCTTATATGTTTTCATCCCTTCTGAAAGTAGTCATGTGGATTGCTGGATTGTTTGTCTGATAAGTTAGCTTTAATGCAAGCTTTTCCAAAGAAGTTTAAGGTTAGCCCTGTCTTTGGTTGGTTTCAAACAGTTGCTTAAAAGGCTTTTCTTGTTTGGAAAGTTGATAAATCCTTGTTGAAATTATTGACTTTTTCCACCTTCTCAACACTTGTAATGTTCCATTCATCATTTAATCTAAAGGATATTTTGATATAGATGACTTTCCCCTTGGATCACTCTTGAAATTGTTGCACAATTAAACCCTTTTATGACTCCATAGCCAAATGGATTAAGTGTTGTTTCATATCTATCCTATCAGCTAAATATTGTTCTGATTTTTCACACCTTCACCCCTTTGAAACTCTTTCATTTTTAGGATTTTCCACTCATTTTAAAATCATGCTCAACCATCCAAACAAAACAAAAAAACTCTTGTTCTTAATAACTAGCCTAATATCATACCAAAAGCCTCAAAGGTAAATCAATATTTGCACTTATAAGAGAGATCCCTCTCTGGATTCAGGAGGGCTAGATCCTAGAATCTCAAAGTGGTTTATAATGTTGTCTTTGCAGCTTTAGTATTACCAATTTGCTAAAATTACAAAGGCCTAACACTATCTACTTTTGATGGATTACCTAAATGTCCAGTTAGGATTTGGGTGGAGGATCTAGACAACTTTGTGCAGCAATATCAAGTTTCTAAAATTGAAGCCATCAAAGTAGAAACCCTGCATTTTGAAGGTAAAGCATACGCTTGGTGGTTGTTTGAGTACTTTTCCTTAAGAAATGCAAATACACCTACTCATGCAAAGTTTATTGAAAGATTATTGGGGAGGTTTGATGAAGCTCCATGTGTAACATCTTCTGTTGAAACTATCAAACCATATCAAACAAATCTTTTGCATGAGTTGGAAGGGTCTATGAATCCAACTCCATTTCTGAATACCATGGAAGAAGGTGTAAGTTTTTTGGATGCTTTTCCAAGGGAAAGATCTCCATTGGATGAAGGGCTCTCTTCTCAAGAGGAAAGCATGAAGATTCCTCCTTCAATAGATGACCAATATCTAAGGTCTCTTGTTGATGATGAGGCAATTTCAGTTATTGAAGAGGAGGAGGGGAAGGTAGGAGATGATAACGCAGTCACAACAAAAGCACCTCAAGCACCTCTTGATTGGAGGAAAACTAAAGTGTTCTCTCAAATATGGGCAGCATTTGCATACTTGGCTAAGGAGGGAGCCTTGGGAGAAGCCAGCACAGCGCAGAGAATCTCTCATGAATTTAGAAGAGAGGTGAGCAATTTACTGAAAGGGGTGTTGGAACATGGTCTCCTAACAAGCCTTTGAAACTGGTCCATTTTTAATATTTTTGACTAGATTTAGTCTAGCGTAGGGGTTTTGGGGTGGATCAAAGCCCCGAATGCATTGTAATGGGTAAAAGGGTAAACTAGGGGTCCGAAAACCACGGTTTGTAGACCATAGGAAAGTCTAGGCTAGATTGTTATAAATAGAGGAGAATTTTGTATGGTAAAGAACAAGAATAATGAGCTATTGATGCAAACTATGGTTTAAGCTATCTATTTGGGTTTTGGGGAAAGGACTCCTGCTGGATGTGTGCGCAGAGATCCAAGTCCAGCTATGTGCGGACCCTGCTGCTATGTGCGCAGGTTGGGAAGGGAATTGTAAGGAAGGATTGATGAATGAATGAATAATAAGGATTGATAGAGAACTGAATCTGTGAGTAATCTTGTGCAAATTTTTGGTAATTGATGTATTGTGTATTTTATGTCTTTAAGCTACGAATATATGTGTAAGTGTGTTTCTAGATCTGGATCTATTTTGGTCTGTTTATATAATGTTGTGGTATTGTCATAAAAGCATATAACTATAGATCTAGTGCACGTGGATGCAAACAGAGACCTAATTAACCCTGCGCATAACAAAGTAATCTGGGATTATAGGACCTAGCGTAGCTCTGCTTGCCTTACCCATCTTTCTGAGGGTGCGGAAACCTAGTTCTAGCACCCACCCATACTACTTCGGGTGAGACTTTGACCTGCGCAAGCAGGTCACTGCCAAAAGGGCCAGTAGTATAGGGGTTTGTTGGCAAACCTTACACACCGAACCTGGGTCAGGACCCCTCAAGCCAACAAATGGATCTGATGCCAGGACAGGAAGAAGTCTGAGAGATGGATCGAGTAATGACAAGAGAATACTGGAAGCCTGAAAGAAAGGAGATAGAAGACTAGTTCGAAAGGCAAATCCAGGAGTTTGCGGTAAAAGAAAATCGTAGTGAGGAGTTAACAGCAAAAAGGTGGAAAAATATGTATGTTCTTATAGAGAGCTATGAAATATTCTTTGTGACATTTGCGATTGAGCTCCAGGAGTGGCTGGCCAGACTTGTAGAATTCCAGAAGTGCTGGAAGGACGAACAAGTCACCCAGTGGATCCTAGAGCTAATCCAGCAGCTAGAAAAGACTGATAATACTATCACGCGTACCATAGATCACTGGGTGGATAGCGTGCTAGGAGGTTTTGTGATATTATAAAATGAATTAACTCAGAAACATTACAGAAAACATACATACAAAAGCATACACAAAGTAATGGCGGAAAAGAGGCTTCAGCCTCACGTATTCTCATCATTCTCTCTTATTAAAAGAATTTAGTTTACAATTTAAATAGATGAGAGACAATGTATTAAAATAGTCCATGCTATCTTAGACTCCTTTGGTTGAGATAATTTCTCACCAAACACCCACCAAGATAGGAGTTAGCTAAACTAACTCCAATCTTTGAGGAACAACCCAAGAGTTAGGCACATATTCCTAACTTGGAATATTTAATTAATTAATTTATGTTTGGATTTATTATTGTTTTGTGATAGAGGCTAACATTCCCCCCTTCAATGACAAATCCAAAATAAGAACGAGGAACCATCTTCCAAGTTCTCATGTTGATCCTCAAAAACATTGCCTGAAAAAATCGCCAAAGCTGGATGCTGAAAAACTGCAATCTGAAGAGACCATGAGTCAGCTGTATGTCTGATTCATCTCTGAATTTAGCTTGACAACTCCATCAAGTGCCAAGTTGCAAAAGGATCCATCTGTCCTTTGCATGAAATTAGCATCCTTTGTCCACTGAAAAAATTTGTTCAAAGCCCACTGGCTGATGATGTCAAAAACAACTCATTATTTCTTTTGTTGTGCTGAAAAGCTGCTCACTGCTTCTTTGTTGTCGACTGCCCACTGGCGAATTTGTTGATGCCCACTGGAAAATTTTTTGATGCCCACTGGCTGCTTTTTTTGGTTTTGTCGATTCTTTCATTCTGACAACCACTGTCAATTTCATTGACAATTTCCCCCCTTTGTCAGCTGAAAGGAGAGACACTTCTCTGGAAAGTGGTCCTGAACTCCCCCCCCCCCTTCAGATGTAGGATTTTTACACTATTGTACTCCCCCGTTCAACTGCATGAAAGTACCATCATCTTTTCACTGTTGGCTGCACTATGTGTGATTATATTCGGTTGTAGAACTGAGACAACCTTTTGACTATGGATGACCATTTCCAAGGGTCGATCCATTCATAATGTATCTTCAATCTGGCTATTTGTTGTTGGTTGTGACATTTTTCTGAGGAATGATTGGGCTTGCCACAATGGTGACAAGGATGGAGATCAAAACATTGATCTTCCATATGACTGGTTCTTTGACAATGAGAACACTTCGATTGGACTTCAACTTCAGGTTACATGCAATTCTATTTGTCTGCAACTTTGGGTTGCATGCTTTGCTGGTTTTCTGCAACTTTCTTAGAACCTGCTGAGGTGAGTTGTGCAAGAAATCCGGCACTGACGAACTTAATTGGCTTGGATGATCCGGATCTTGGGGGGAGGCCCCCAAGATCTAAAAATTTAAAATGGATCTGACAAGATCTGCAAAATTAGAATGCCAGAAAAGAGAGAGAGCACAAAGAAAATAAAACCACAAAGAAAATTGTTTTATTAAAACAGAGAATAAATTTAGAAGCTACATTTTGGTGGACAATCAGTCCTTTTACAAAGTGAGGCTTTTTATTTATAGCCTTTTTTTTTAGATACAATACCATAGGTGGACACCATGGGCCAATACCATGGGTAGATACCACTTACAATACCATGGGTAAATCCCATGTGTGGATGAATACCATGGGTGGATACATACCATGGGTCACTTACAATACCATGGGCAAATAAATATCATGGGTGGATGAATACCATGGGTCAATTCCATTTACAATACCATGGTTAAATTCCATGCGTGGATGGATAACATGGGTAAATGAATACCATGGGTTGATGCCATTTTCCATTCGGATCATTCCTCCCTCCTTAAGAAGCAATGGTCCCCATTGCATGAATTTCCCTCCTGAGAACACTTTTTTGAATATGAAGAGCCACTAAAGAGAATGGTTTTGTGTAGTTAACCCATAACCATGATGAACGAAGATCCGAGGATAGAGATACCCTATAATGCATGTGACCAAATATGATATTGACAGTGTGTGGCCTAGAAAATGGACTTTGATGAAGTGTGGGTTTGTGGATGAACCAAAACCATGAAAAATGAAGATTTGAGGATAGAGATACCCTGTAATGCTTGTGACCAACTGTGTGACTAACAGTGTGTGGCCTAGAAAATGGACTTCAATGAAAAAAAAATTGTGCGGCTGACCCATAACCATGATGTTGATTGTTGATGAAGTAGCAGGTGCCTACATAGCTTGGGGTGGGAGGGCACGTCTCCAAATATCCCAAGCCGAACGCTGCTATGATGAAACTGATGAATGTGAAGTAGGTGCCTACTAAAGCGGGGTGGGAGGGCATGTCTCCAAAGGGAACCCACTCTGAATGCTGCTCCAAATTTAAAATAAGCATAACTCGGTCAATATAAATCGTAATATTTATTATAACCTATTTTTGGAAATGGAATTATCATTCTGCATCTTTTTATGTGTTTGAAATCTCTATCTGGAGACTGTAGACTCTCAGATTCACGCTAGAACTGTCTTGCCGTCACAAAATTTCTGAAAAAAATGGCCCATTTTAAATCAACAATAACTCCCATATTCGGACCCTGATTCGATCGATTTTTTTTTGAAATTGGGTGATTTTTCAAGAGGATATCAGATCTATAGCCATTTCTCTAAAATTTTACAATGAAAATTGCAAAATATGTAAGGAGAGTCGCCGTCCACGAATTGTCATCAGAACATTTTATGCAACATTGTTGTTTTAGAATTAGCGATATCTCCCTCATCCGAACTCCAATTCGGCCGCTTTTTTTTTAATTTGGGTGTGTTTTTGAAAGGAATCCAGATCTGGTCTTATATTTTGTAAATTTTTCACCAAAATTTTCAGATCTAATCTTCAAACTCGTCACCCAAGAAATTCATGGAGTTTGCTGAAGATTGCTGCCAAAAATTGAAACTGAAATATGCTCCAAACCCTCATTCCCATGGATTCGTAACCTGAATCTGATACCACTGATCCAGATATTTGGGGCTTGGGGGGAGGCCCCCAAGATCTAAAAATTTGAAATGGATCTGACAAGATCTGCAAAATTAGAATGCCAAAAAAGAGAGAGAGCACAAAGAAAATAAAACCACAAATAAACTTGTTTTATTAAAACCGAGAATAACTTTAGAAGCTAAATTGTGGTGGAAAATCTGTCCTTTTACAAAGTGAGGCTTGTTATTTATAGCCTTTTTTTTTTAGATACAATATCATAGGTGGATACCATGGGTAGATACCACTTACAATACCATGGGTAAATCCCATGTGTGGATGAATACCATGGGTGGATTCATACCATGGGTCACTTACAATACCATGGGCGAATAAATATCATGGGTGGATGAATACCATGGGTAAATTCCATGCATAAATGGATAACATGGGTAGATGAATACCATGGGTTGATGCCATTTTCCATTCGGATCATTGGAATAATCTGGGATATGCAGGTTGGTGTCATTGTTGACATATCCTAAGGCTCGTCGATTCCTGTTATTTTGAATTTCTTCCCATGGCTTGATGATGGGCTTGGAAGAAATTGGAACTGGAACAACTTCAACACTCAAAGATGTTGGGATGAATGACTTATCATCTGGACGGTTCAAAGACTTGAAAGTATCACTCTTTTCTTGCAATTCAATCCTTTGAAGTTGTAACTCGAGTTGAAGAAACTCAATAGTTTCATGTGTTTGTTGTAGATGTCGTGAAAGATCAGCAAGAGTCGGTTTGCTGATGTGCACCATGTCTTCATCACTGGAGATGATCAAACTGTGAAGAATGTTTAACGACTGAATATGTTGCGCCATCTGAACTTGCTCAATTGAAATCAGGCTCTCTTGTCGGAGATGTCGTGCTTTGAATTGTTTCACTTGATTTTGGGACTTGAATGATAGGGTCGCTTGCTATCTGACTTGAATGGCACACTCACTTGATTGGTTGCTTATTGTGCTTGCTTGGAACACTTGCTAGAATTGTAGAATTTTATTGCTAAAACTCTGGAATTCACGCTCGCTTGATGACGATCGTGTTTGCTTGAATGCTCACTTGACTTACTTGATGACTTCATGCTTACTTGAATGAATAGTCACGCTTGCTTAATGTCGATCTCAACCTGCTTTATTGTTTTAACTTGTTTGGTTGCTTTAATGGTTGCTACAATGAACTTCACGCTGGCTTGCTTGAAGGTTTGAAAGTTGTACTTTCGTGACGCAAAATTTCTTAAATGAATACTCACACTCGCTTGCAAGAGATGTGAACTTGTTGCTTTTTTGCTTTAGAGTGAAAACTCATGCACTTACTTGATTTTGCTTAAAGGAAGGGTGTCGAAAACTATCGACAATGCACCTAAGAAAGCTTACAATGATTTTAATGATTCACTTAAAACAATGAATGCAGTTGTCCTCTTAAAAATTCATTAACAATGAATTTTTAATGTTTCACTTAAAGCAATAAATTTTATTACAAGTTCTGAAATGTATTTGATAGAACATTGATGTAGACTTTGCTTTGAAATGCTGGAGTTTCCAGATTCATGAACTTGATTGTATTGGGTGAAGTAGAATGCCAATGTTGAAAACTTTGATTATTTGTTGTAGTGACACAATTGCACGTGTTGAACTTAATTTTCCTTCCTTGCAGCTATTTCGTTACATGTGTTGTGCTTGCTGATATTGAACTTTATGTATGCGATATTAAATGAAATCATTGATGTGTCACAACTAGACACAAATAAAAAATAAACAACATGAAGCCATAAAAACACTCGCCATCACAAACACACATGGTGTACCTAAGATCCCCTTATTCAATTTCGGGCGCAGGGAAAATTTTAAGAACCCCCCTAAATTTATATATATAATAAATGGGCGAATCCCCATGATACATAGGAAAAATGGAAGGAGATTTTATTAACAATATAATATGTATATATAATTTTTTTGCGAATCTCTCACGAGATTATATTATCTTGT
Source organism: Pinus albicaulis (assembly GCA_034641835.2). Taxonomy (NCBI): domain Eukaryota; kingdom Viridiplantae; phylum Streptophyta; class Pinopsida; order Pinales; family Pinaceae; genus Pinus; species Pinus albicaulis. The sequence goes on along the minus strand of CM076579.1, from coordinate 1,635,126,631 downwards.
AAAATCATGGCGAATCACCAGTACAAATGGCGAATCACTACTACAAAATGGTGAATCGTTGTCTAGTGGAGTTCGGGGTGTTGGTTCCAATGAAGATATGGTAGTTGAACCAAGAGTAGAAGGAAGAGAACCACCGAGACCAAGCATGGCACATGGTGACTCGTGAGGGAAGTAGTTCTCGTGCAGTTTGGAAAACGTGTTCTTCTAGTTCTGCTAAGCGTAGTGTTGTTGCTCATGCTACTGCTAGCATTTATATTGAGGTTGGAGAGGAGTTTCAACAAATTTGGATCTTTGCAGATCATTTTGTTTCAACGATCCTCCAACACAAAGGCCCATGCCTCTGCTGATTTCTTCAATGAGCAGAACAAGTCAAAAAAAAATTAAAACGCCAATAACTATTGAGCAAAGTCAATACGACAATCCCAACACACCTCCAAACCGACAGTTGTGCCTCACTGTCTGCTACGCACATCCAAACCAACTCAGCTCATGGAAGAATTTGCTCGTGGGAATGGATCAGGGAATTCGAGGGGACGGTATCATAAATTCACGAAACTCAACTCATACCTCCACAGCCCAATGCAACAATGGAGATCGGCTCTCCTCCACGCATATAATCACCAATAGGCACCAAAAGTTACACAACTATTACACAATCCAGGGCTCTCACAACAGTGGCCTCTCACAAGTTTGATCGGCGACGGTGCTTGACTAAAAACTTTAAAAATAAAATTTTGACCAAGCAAAGCAGTGTTCAATTTTTTATCTTGTAATTAAAGAATTCAACATCCCAATATATAAAAATACTATCAAACGAACATTATGCACTCCACTCATAAAACAGTTCAGGATAAGAAAAAGTGTAACTTCTCATTCCATTCATAACATAACTCATGATAAGAGAAAGTGAAACTTCCCATAATGGTAAAACAAAAGGAGGAACTTTAATAATGATAAAAAAATTCCAAAGTGTGGGTTATCCCACTTTTTATTCACACACCAAATAACCCATCAACAACTTACTTGCAGTCTTGCACTTGTCCTTTCCATAAATCAGAAAATTGATTTTACATCAGAAATTAACGAAAAAAATTGCATATGGTAGAGAGCCTTAGTCACCAGCTAAAATTTTAATGTTGGTCGTTATGGAAATCGACTTATTGCCAACTATCCAAACCTTGAAGTGAAAATTACATTACAGTATGTACAAAAATGGATATAGTTTGAACATGTAAACTCCCCAAGTTTTCTTGTGCCCCTCATTCATGGATGTTGTTAAGATGTAACATGGGAAACCCCCCCTTTCCTTATAGTTCGCTACTTAGGGTTTCACGGTTTCCATATCCAACCATCAATCCAGTCAGCTTCTTATTATTTAGACATTGTTGGTACACCGTTGGTTTTTCAAATCTCTTACCAAATTATGAAAAAAATAAAATAAATAATGAATTCATGATTATCTTCAGAGAGTATCTATGTATGATTAATTTCATTGTGACATAATAGCTAAAGAAAAAATATCATTAGGTAAGCAACCCAATTTAAATCTTGAAGATACATAATCTTCAGTTATTTCAATAACTGAACAATAATTAATTGATATGTACCTGTTAAGGAATGGTATCAGGTGTGGCAAACGAGTATCTATGTATGATTAATTTCATTGTGACATAATAGCTAAAGATAAAATATCAATAGGTAAGCAACCCAATTTAAATTTTGAAGATACAGAATATTCAGTGATTTTAATAACTAAACAATAACTAACTGCTCTGTACCTATCAGGGAACGGTATTAGGTGTCAGGGAACGGTATCAGGTGTCACAAACTCTGTGCTAAATTGACAGCATCTTCTGCATTACTGACTATTTGATTGAAACAGATATATCTCCCATAGGCATATGGATCTTCATAAGCACATATATGAGCATCCGTTAGAAACTTTATGTACACACTCGCTAAAGTGCCCTTCTCATACATTTGTGCAGCCCCTGCCATCACAAAGACTAGAAACTATAAATAAACTAGCTAATATTTTGCACTTCTATAGATTAGATCCTCTCCAAGGGATTACTATACCATATTTGTACGTTCTAGAACAGAGTCTATTTGGTATGTAGATCTCTCACCCTCACCTTTAAGATATGCAATGGTAGATCCTGAGCTTTTGTATGTGATACTAGGTCCCACAATCAGAGATGCGTTGATTGTCACCATATTCAACCCTATGTCCATGGCCAGTGCCCATGCAACCCTCTCTGATAGTGTCTTGGCTAATGTGTACCATAACTGTGAACAGGAAATATTGCATAATTAGAACAGGAATACCACAGATCACTTCAAGGCTCAGAATACTTCTTTGAACTCCACAATCTTTGAGAAACACCCAAATTTTATACATATACCCCTTAAAAAAATGATCAATACCCCACCATGATGTATTTAACTTATCTATGTAAAAATATATATACTTAGCACAAAGCCATTTTAGCCCTGCTTCAGTAAGCACCAAAGATTTAGAAAAAAGTTACATATGTAGACTTTCTCAGTATTTGATGCATTTATAACCTGGGCAACTTCAAGGACAAAAATGAATTGGATATAGATTGTTGCATATAGAGAAGATATATGCACTCTGTTCTCTATGATGTGGTGTCACTTTGGTAATCTTAAGAGAAAAAAGATCAATTGGATATGGATTGTTGCAGGGTTAGCTGCAATATGTAGCATGTATTATCATTTGAGCAATTTCAAAAGGCCAAAAGCTAATTGGATATGGATTTATGGACTGAGAGAAGCAAGATGCATTGTGCAGCTCAGTAAAATGATAGTGGACAAACTAAAATATGAAAGAGTCAATTGGAATTGGATTTATCTCTTGTGATTAGAAGGAGCGATTATGCTTACCCACCCAAATTCAATTGTTACAAATGACATGTTGAGTTAATATTATACTACTATAATGGATTCCATACTATTGTAATTGGCCTTGGAAAACTGTAGATGCAAACATTGAAGTTATTTATTAGATTAAGTAACTAATCTGATCAAAGCACTTGTAGATGCAAACTTCTGAGTTACTTACTAAATTAAGTAACTAATCAAACTAATGCTATCGAACATACCATTCAGTTAGATATCGTTAACAAGTTAAAAGGAAAAACTGATAAATCAATCCACTTTACTTAGATTGTATAATAAACTAGTATTTTGTCATATAAAAAATCAGATATACAGACATTCAATTTCCTGCAACGATTTGAATCACTCCAATGCATCTCATCAAGGGCATTAACCTTGCAGGGCATAAACGAATCTTCATATGTTTGGAATTGCAGAGTCAACATACTCCTATTTTATCTTCAGCCTAAAGTCTTCTTTGAGTAGTTTCTCTATACATTACGATCAACAACACTGGGTATAGCTAAATCTCAACCAGAGGATTTGTATATATCATGAGTTGGTCTAACAGTTATGAACATGTGTTTCCACCTTGGAAGTAATAGGTTCAAATCCATAGGGGTTGGGTATGTACATCTTTTTTATACTAAGCAGTCAATTCGTTGCACGGATTTGGCTTTTCGCTAGGCTGTGACCTTAAATTAACTCCTGTCTACATTCAGGATTTGATCTTTTAGAATTCTTCGTATCCTATAGAAACATGGCTTGTATATTTACTGAAAATGAAAAAATTGATAAAAAAATTTGTGTAAATGAGGCACCTTTTCATCTGCACAGTGCAAAGGTATTTATTGGATTTATGTAATTCAAAAAATTTTGAAATGCTGGCATGTTTAGTACCAGTGTTACTGATAATTGAAGAAAATCATGAAAAATAAAGTGTCTGTAATTTTATTTCTTAGGCCATCTGCTTATTGTATCATCTTATTTTGTGAATGTCCTAGGCATAGTGTTTTCCTTCCGGTGAGAAACAGTTTACTAGTTATTTCATCAATATGTTTTGTTAGTTTTTGAAAAGGCATTTGTTGGTATTGAATAAATCCACTTTTCAGCTTGTAGTTTTAAACTAAAAATCCTCATACTTGACGTGCACACAAATTGACTCATTTTTTCTTTTTGCAGATCAACATAATGACCTGAAGTTTTGGTTTCATTGCATGTAAGATTTTGAGCTAACTCGCTTTAGCCTTTGAGTAAACAATTCACTCATCATCAGGGAATGAAGAAGAGCATAACACTTCACTTATCGTTAGGGCATCAAGAACACTTTACTCATCCTTAGTGGACTGTTAGCGATCATGTTATTAGTACCCAATTTGTGTTTTAATTTGACTTGTTTACTTGGCTTTCTGGAGGGCGTAGCTGCAAAGTAGGGTACCTAACATTGTAGCTATTGTTCGTGTGTAAAGATGGCATTCATAGCACATGTCAAAGATGGCATTCATGGTGGAAAGGAAGATGCAACGCTCTCTTTCCTTAAGTTGTATTGGATGAAATTTAAAGCTCACAACCCCTTAAAGATTATATCTGAGCATTATGTATCATACTCTTTTTTAGATAATATATAGATGAAGAATCCCCTTTTGATGACATATTCAAAAATGAAAATGCATATTCAGAATTTCAATAGAGGATTGAATATCTCCCACGGGATTTCTCAACCAAGTTCTTAAATTTTCAAATAAATAGAAGAACCAAGTAGCTTGCAAAATCAAAGCATGGAACATATTCTACCCGAAGCTGAAAATTCATCTGCTAGTCTAGTTACCCAAAAAAGCCTCTAAATAAACAAATATTTGTACAACTACATAATGGGTATCTTCCAATTCTGTAAAAGATTTCCCAATCATTGCTATCAAATTATAGTCATTTTTAGAGGAAGTGCTCAAGAAGGAAATTTCTAACAAAACAATTATTTTGGGTGAACAAATAATATTATAGGAGGAATGGTCACAATTTAAAATGATATAGGCCCAAGTATAGGAAGAGAAAGGAAAAGAAACTAAACTTCAACAAAAAATCCATTACAAACCATTTCCCCTGTCATCAAAACACCAACATGTTTAGACACTTCAAAGATTATGCTCTCAAGAGTCTAATAAAAAATTCTATTGCAATAATTCTAGGTAAAACTTCTCAAGATCCCACCTTTGTTTCTTCTCTATCTTCAATTGATTGAGAAGAGATACCTCCTATAGACTTATTCTTCAATCTGAAGAAAATAACCATTATCAAGGGAAAGCTAAGGAAAATAAATTAAGATCAGCTAGAATATCTCCCTACCATAGGGCCTGTATACCATCATCCTGGATGGTTCTAAGCACAATTATGAACAGTTGGCCCGAGAACTAGTTGGTAAAATGGATGCTTTTACCCCAACTAACTTCTAGTTTGTTAAAAATTTCATTTAAACACTTAAACAAAAACGTGAACAAATTGTTCAGTTAGAGCAACAATTGAACCTAAAGGAGAATCTATTGCAAGAATAGACAAGGCTTAAGGCCTTTGAAGACCATCAACACCAACAGAAACAACAATTAAAGAATCAAATAAATAAAATGAAACAAGATTAATTTTGGATAAAATAAATGATGCTATGATCACTGAGCTTCAGATACAAATCAATAGCTTCAGTAGCAGTCTGATAGACATCAAATTTTTTAAAAAGAAATTTCATCAAGCTAATGAATCATGATCAAATTTTGAAGGCTCAAATTAAGATTTGTGAATGGTTAAGATTGCTACAGAGCCAACAGGAAATAATTGAAGCTCCTGGAAACAATCACTGAAAAAATCTCTCAAAGAAGAAATGCAAAGGAAAATATATTGCATATAGCCTTCTAGAAGTCAACATCTAAGATTTCAATTTCATAGATCCTAAAGGCATCAGAAATCGAGATAACAAGGAGTAAAATCACCCTAAAAAAGTGGAAGATAAATTTATAACAGTCAAAAGATGTGATCACATAAATTGAACAAGCATGTTTACAATTGGTTGAGTCATCACTTTATATCATTAAGGAGGTATATATTCCCAATCCTCCAATTTCTATAGGTTCAAAAAGGAAATACACCTGTGTCATTGATGTATTTACTCATATAAGGAACTTTTTCAAAATTATATAGAGTTTGGAAAAAATTAATATGGAAGTTATTTGTAACTTTCTAGTTAGACCATGAAGCAACAACCACATCATGGCCCAAGAAACAATGTCAAGAATAGCGCAAAATTTTCTGTCCTATAATATAGGGTCTACCTGGGCCAAATTAGCATACATTATGGCCATCTAGACTTGATCACCTGAATCCTCGGTATACATAGTCAGTGGAAAGTCTGTTTCGAAACCTCCAATATATGACCTGCCAACCTTTCAGCAATTATATTTTATTATCTTTTATCTTATGTTTTTCATATTTCTGTTGTAACAAATCATAATGAACTATTGGAGCCATAAGGCCTATTTAAACAAGTCTCGTGCAAAAAGTTCGAAGTTTTGACTTTTTTGAAGAAATAGACTTATTGCATTGTTGTAGATTTTATTTTGGAGAAATATAAATTATAAACCATCTTTGATTTCGAGTTGTTGGGTATCAAATGGACATGGTATCAAATGGAAGAGCCTTATAATAACTCCCATCAACCCACACAACAGGATGATCACCTCCCTACTTTGTAGAGCTCACAGAAGAAATAATTTACAGCCAGAGAGCAGCGCCACCTCAGTATGCAGATTCATGAGATCTCAAGGAGAGCTCTTACCTCCACCTATGAGACCCTTGCAATAGTATCTCTGTCCAGGCCCTTTTTACAATCACATAAGACACCCTCCTTCCCACTGATCCAGGTCTCTGCAAAGAGCATCCTATATGCACAATATCAGATATTCCAATTTATCCAAAGTTCTCCATCAGGGGATTATTCACTTTAGCTTCAGATGGTAGGAGATGAGTGATTTTGAAGCCTGAAAGATGTCTGAAATAGTAGAGTGTGAACTAGTAAAGCTAAAAACCTAGATAGTATGAACTGAAGAAAGCCAAATTGTGTATTATAATAACCTCTCCATATAAAGGTTTTAATAGGATTATTTTTGGATGCATCAATCCAGAAACTGAAAAAAAATGCAGTTTGCAAACTGTCCTGACTTCCAACCTTAATCATTGACTCAATTAGTCTTGTTTATCTTCGTAAATATTTGAAATGTCTATGCTAAATTTTATTAAAATTCACATCAGTAATAGGCAATGTAAAAAAGGCAATGCCTGTGCTAATCTGTAAGTCAAGAATAAGAGAGAATCCAATGAAGAGAACATTGAGATCAATTTAAATATGTATCACCAAACGCATGTTTCTTTTAGGAGATGTATGCATGTTTAGATACTTTTTTCATAAATTAAGGAAAATTCAACCTCATATAAACTGTCCTGAGTCTTGAACATTGGTTGGTCTACATTCAACATTACACCAATAGGACGAGACCTGAAAAATTATCCCAGAACAAACTTGTCGGTTTTTCTACTTGCCCCATTTACTAGACAGGACCCTTAAAGAGGCTATAAATCTTGTTGATCTGTATCAATCTTAAATTTTCCTCACCAAGATATTATTTCCACAGGTTTTAAACTGGTTAAAATTCTCACCATTCATTACATATTCTAGAGCAGCATAACCATATGTTCCCATAACTTGAGTTGAAACATGGGTGGTCGCCCTCAGGTCCTTCTTTTGCTAGTCCAAAATCAGACAACTTGGCATTGTATTCCTGCACCAAGTACATATCTCTCCATAAATACTTAAGAGAATCCAAAGTGTAACATTGAGCCATCTCATAATTTTGAAGTTGTAGGAACAAACCAAATCCATCAAAATATTGCATGTTTTAAAATCCTGATAAATCACTGGTATTTCAGCCCCTCCATGAAGAAATGCCAGACCTTTTGCTACACCCAATGCAATTTTCATCCTGATAGACAAGGGGAGTGACAGGGACCCTTCTGCATGCATAAGGGAAGTACCATTGGACATCAAAGATCTAAATATATATTTCAAAATAAAATTTTACCAATTGGGATTAAGACTCTCTAGAAGGACAAAGAATAATTATGTAGCTACTCATTGCCAAAAAATATGAAAGCCCCACGACATTGATGCTCAAAAATGAGATTTAACGAAGGGAGGCAGATATTTCCTTATGCCCAACAGAAGTTGACAAATCCAGATTGAGGATCCCAAAATTTCATGAAAGATAAATAGATAATAAAGTATTCAATAAAGCAACATAGAGTTTTTTTTGGGTAACATCATCAGCATATAGTATGCTCTTCAACCAAGATGACTTAAAAATTCCATATCAGCCAATGATATTTTCTGATTGATAAGAACCATCCTTTTGGGAATTTTTATACTGATAGCAGCTGGCTAAGAACATGTAAATGCAGAGATTGATCACACTCAGAGAGGCTAGAAGCCAATAAAAGTAGTCTAAATGAGCTTTGTTCAAGTTGTTTGTGAACCAGCAACCCCCCTTTCTTCTGCAACTAACCTTCTCAGTAACTGAAATAAGGAAGCTGCTAATGAAACTAGAAACTCCTACAACACTCAGATTCACAACAATACCCAGGCTTTTCATAGTGTCTGGCATATGATCATAAAAGTATTCTTGCATTCCTACCATTGAAAATACATCCGCTATGCCAAATAGCACATATTGTGGAAGCAACAGAAAAATGCTCAAGGGAATTGTTGCATTGAGCAGGTCTATCAGTCCATTGTCCTACACTACCTCGATTCTTCTAATCTCTATCAATGCGGCAACAATTATTGATATAATGGAGAAAAACATGCCAGTGCCTATCCTTTGCAGCATAGTGATCCCCTGTTCATTCCCTGTCAAGCGCCTTGCGATTGGAACAAAGATGCAGTCATAAACAGGCACCAATAGGAGAATAGATATGCTAGTAAAACATTGTAAGCTTGCAGCAGGGATCTCAAAATGTATTCCAATCTCTCTATCCATTGTTCTCCCCTGTTTTGTGAAAAATGTTGAAGATTTTGCAAAGAAAACCCCATACATCAAACATGTCATCCAGATTAGTAACAACCCAAGAACATCTTTCACCTCTTCAACCTCTTGGACTGTGCATAGTCGCCAATTGAAGGTTGTTTTACACTCATCGTCCAACTCATCTTCAACTGTAGGTTTGTCAAGAAACCTAAAAAATGAGAATGAGGATATGCATCACAAATATCTCAGTTCATCTAAAATTGAATATGCTCTTTGCTACCAACGAGATGGAAGCAAGATGCTTCATATGTATGGGTTTGTTGATAATGAAAACTCGACCAGTGCATATCTATTTACATTGTTTGGAGTTGTGAATTCGGAGTAAGAGACAATAATTGGATGCCCGTTCCTAATCAAATTAAAGTACATTGCAACGTCAAAGACTTCCAAGCACATTTTTTGTTTGTCACAATTATGCACAGATATTGGACTTTGAACATGGACCCATCCCTACTTATTACAATTAGAATGCAATTACCTTGGGAAAGAATCACAAGTTGTATCCATGGAAAAATCATATCACGGTGAAATTATAATATTTTAGAGAGGTTTAATTGAGTCTAGTCAGGTATCAATACTCAAGGCTAGGACTTAAGGTAATGAAATGCGTTCTTCAACTAAAGCAATGGATAGGGGGAAATTTGCTTGGTGTAGGGGTAAGTTGGGTATTCAACCTTGAACAATGTATTGCCAAGTGGGAAATTGTTAGGGTATTCCCAATTGCATAATATGTCACTGGCAGATTCCATTTGTAAACAGAATGTGCAAAGAAAGTTTTGGATTGCATTCTTGTATTTTAGAAGCGAAGTTGTTTCCAAATTGCATTCAGAATTTTAGAAGCAACATCATTTCTGTGTTTGCACATTCTTTATAAAAGAAGAAAAATCAACAAGGTGAGCAATAATTTGTTCCTGATGAGAAAAAAATCTTGGTTGTTGTATGTGCTTCTTTGCTATGGTTTTTATATTAATTAAATTTCATCTTTATGTTGAAGATATTTGCATTGTAAATTATTTGTCCATTTGTTATAGGTTGCACTAAAAGTTTAACAATCATAGCTCATAATCATCCTTTCATTCCAAGTGAAAACTAGCAATAGTGCATGTTACTCCAGTTACGAAGACCAAAGGCCCAGGTATAACACAATAAATACTAATAATAGATAATGAGAATGTTGACAAAATCGATAAATGAGAGTTATATATTGTAGTTCTTGAAATTGAACAAGCTCATGGCTATTATTGAACCATGTGATTTAACTCACCCAATCATAACCAACAAAGATGGTGCTTTCATAACAAACACAAGTATCCATGTGAAGAGTGTCTTCTTAGATTAACCTAACCTTATTTACCTTCATTAAATCATCATTAATTATTTTAAAATGCATGTCAACTAATGATGCATCTACCATTAGGTTCTTTTGCACAATAGCTTCGCTTGTAACAATATATATTTTAGATATCTCATTTCTTCAATATCAATTTTTGATACGGGCTAGAAGTGGAGCCAAGTGAGAAATGTTGAATGGTTCTTTTAAGTGAGCTAGACACCAAAATTTCTCTAGTGAATCAAAGAGCATAATCTCAACTAACTTTGTATTAAAGCTCCAATGTTTAACATAATTCCTTTAATCTCATTCTCTTTAAATAGTGAAGGCCACTCTCTTTACGCAAGTAACTGTGATATTTGTATATAGTGTTACCTAATCATCCTAAGAAGGGCTCCAAGATACAAATGCACCACTTATAACTAAGGCATTTGCAAATAAACACTCATTTATGATGGGACACTTTCAACATAGAAATCGAGGATAGCATGTACTGTACCTAGCTCTACAATTTGTCTTGCCTAAGAGTAATGCCACTCTGCCTGAACAGAGATAGCTTAAAAATTCCCTTAAATATCTCAACATATGCTCATGAAGGAAGAAGTGGCCTTCCGCTCAAAAATTCCTCGTCCTCATAAGAAATATCCTTTTGGGTATTTTTATACTGATACCAGCTGGCTAAGAACATGTAAATGCAGAGATTGATCGCACTCAGAGAGGCTAGAAGCCAATAAAAGTAGTCTAAATGAGCTTTGTTCAAGTATTTTGTGAATCAGCAACCCCCCTTGCTTCTGCAACTAACCTTCTCAGTAACTGAAATAAGGAAACTACTAATGAAACTAGAAACTCCTACAATACTCAGATTCACAGCAATACCCAGAATTTTCATAGTGTTTGGCATCTGATCATAAAAGTATTCTGGCATTCCAACCATTGCAAATACATCCGCTATGCCAAATAGCACATATTGTGGAAGCAGCAGAAAAATGCTCAAGGGAATTGTTGCATTGGGCAGGTATATCAGTCCATTGTCCTTTGCTACCTTGATTCTTATAATCTCTATCAATGAGGAAAAAATCTTTGATATAATGGAGAAAAACATGCCAGTGCTTATCCTTGCAGCATAGTAATCCCCCGTTCATTCTTTTTCAAGCGCCTTGCGATTGGAACAAAGATGGGGTCATAAACAGGCACCAATAGGAGAATAGATAGGCTAGTAAAACACTGTAAGCTTGCAGCAGGGATCTCAAAATGTATACCAATGTTTCTATCCATTGTGCTCCCCTGTTTTGTGAAAAATGTTGAATATTGTGCAAAGACAACCCCATACATCAAACATGCCATCCAAATTGGTAACAGCCCAAGAACATCTTTCACCTCTTCAACCTCTTGGACTGTGCATAGTCGCCAATTGAAGGTTGTTTTACACTCATCGTCCAACTCATCTTCAACTGTAGGTTTGTCAAGAAACCTGAAAAATGAGAATGAGGATATGCATCACAAATATCTCAGTTCATCTAAAATTGAATATTCTCTTTGCTACCAGCGAGATGGAAGCAATATGCTTCATATGTATGGGTTTGTTGATAATGAAAACTCGACAGGTGCATATCTATTTACATTGTTTGGAGTTGTGAATTCGGAGTAAGAGACAATAAGTGGATGCCCGTTCCTAATCAAAGTAAAGTACATTGCAACGTCAAAGACTTCCAAGCACATTTTTTGTTTGTCACAATTATGCACAGATATTGGACTTTGAACATGGACCCATCCCTACTTGTTACAATTAGAATGCAATTACCTTGGGAAAGAATCACAAGTTGTAAACATGGAAAAATCATATCACGGTGAAATTCTACTATTTTAGAGAGGTTTAATTGAGTCTAGTGAGGTATCAATACTCAAGTCTAGGACTTTAGGTAATGAAATATGTTCTTCAACTAAAGCAATGGATAGGAGCAAATTTGCTTGGTGTAGGGGTAAGTTGGGTATTCAACCTTGAACAATGTATTTCCAAGTGGGAAATTGTTAGGGTATTCCCAATTGCATAACATGTCACTGGCAGATTCTATTTGTAAATAGAATGTGCAAAGAAAGTTTTGGATTGCATTCTTGTATTTTAGAAGCGAAGTTGTTTCAAAATTGCATTCAGAATTTTAGAAGCAACATCATTTCTGTGTTTGCACATTATTTATAAAAGAAGACAAATCAACAAGGTGAGCAATAATTTGTTACTGATGAGAAAAAAATCTTGGTTTTTGTATGTGCTTCTTTGTTATGGTTGTTATATTAATTAAATTTCATCTTTATGTTGAAGATATTTACATTGTAAATTATTTGTCCATTTGTTATAGGTTGCACTCAAAGTTTAACAATCATAACTCATAATCATCCTTTCATCCCAAGTGAAACCTAGCAATAGTGGATGTTACTCCGGTTATGGAGGCCAAAGACCCAGGTATAACACAATAAATACTAATAGATAATGAGCATGTTGACAAAATCAATAAATGAGAGTTATATATTGTAGTTCTTGAAATTGAACAAGCTCATGGCTATTTTTGAACCATGTGATTTAACTCACCCAATCATAACCAACTAAGATGGTGCTTTCATAACAAACACAAGTATCCATGTTAAGAGTGCCTTCTTAGATTAACCTAACCTTCTTTGCCTTCACTAAAATCATCATTAATTATTTTAAAATGCATGTCAACTAATGATGCATCTACCATTAGGTTCTTTTGCAGCATAGCTTCGCTTGTAACAATATATATTTTAGATATCTCATTTCTTCAATATCAATTTTTGATACGGGCTAGAAGTGGAGCCAAGTGAGAAACATTGAATGGTTCTTTTAAGTGAGCTAGACACCAAACTTTCTCTAGTGAATCAAAGAGCATAATCTCAACTAACTTTGTATTAAAGCTCCAATGTTTAACAGAATTCCTGTTAATCTCATTCTCTTTAAACAGTGAAGGCCACTCTCTTTACGCAAGTAACTGTGATATTTGTATATAGGGTTACCTAATCATCCTAATAAGGGCTCCAAGATACACATGCACCACTTATAACTAAGGCATTTTCAATATAAACACTCATTTATGATGGGACACTTTCAACATAGAAATCAAGGATAGCATGTATTGTACCTAGCTTTACAATTTGTCTTGCCTGAGAGTAATGCCACTCTGCTTGAACAGAGATACCTTAAAAATTCCCTTAAATATCTCAACATATGCTCATGAAGGAAGAAGTGGCCTTCCGCTCAAGGATTCCTCGTCCTCTTAAGAAATATCATTTTGGGCATTTTTATATTGATAGAAACTGGCTAAGAACATGTAAATGCAGAGATTGATCACACTCAGAGAGGCTAGAATGATATCACAATTGATTCTAGCCTCCTCACACTGATTTGTCAAACTATTGAGTGTGAGGAGGCTAGAATCATCACGAGGCCTCACGATGATTCAAACTCTTAATGCTTTATCTCCTAATAAGGAGAGTGATTTATTGAGTGTGTTTAAAATTTTATATCTTTAAAATTAATAACACATAAAATATGATCAAATTTACATTTCAAGCAAAGTGATCGAAAGTTAAACATGAAGTGTATACCAGCAGAGTTAGATCTCAAACTCATGTTGACTAATAATGTTGTTCAGTAGTTCATTTCCATTCAAATGTGGTGACTGTGCCTCACCTTTCGAATAGATGGATCTCCAAAATAACGGGAAAATTCTGACAAGACATCTTCACCACCATCCAGCACGTCTACCCATACACATGACTTCCCATTGCCAAAATCAGCTTGAGATCCACAAGATATGCTAAAACAAATGATCTTCCCATGACCAACTGGGCTCTCTTTCTTGATATTAATGTCTGCAACCTGCATTGAGCATCACAACAGTTTGCATGGCTATTAGACAAGAACACCCAAAAAAGCTAATTCAATGTGATTTTCATTAAAGCACTTTCAATGTTGAGGGTACAGTAAATATTGGGAAAAAAACTACTCAGCACATGCCTAAGACAAAATGCAAAGGCAGGTTGAAAACACTGAGACCATAAGTTTCTAGAAGTCATGTCAAATGGGGGCATTGAGAAAACTGGCTGTGGAAGAGAGGACAGGAAAATGACAGCTTGAATAATTTAAAATTTGTTCAAGTCTTTAGCAGCCATTTGCATCTCGTTACCCCTTCAAGCACAAAATAAAAAAACCAGTTTTCTTTGAGCTAAGCTGGAATAAATGAAAACTAGTCCTAGTTCAGAAAAATCTAAATTGTAGGTCACAAAAATCAATAGACTTGCAGTTGACATCAATTGTTTAAAAATGGGGTCCATCCACCCAACTGCCTACTATGCCAATAAATATTGAATTCAGTTGCATCAATGTTCATAGACATGCATTAAACTACCTTTATAAAGGTAATGAGGAAGTTTCTTCCCTAGATAATGGACAATAGTCCTGGTCCACTAATAAAATCAGAAGTTTATGGAAGAGGTAAAACTACCAAAAAAATCAAGAGAAGTTCAAGAACTAAACAATTTCATTCAAGTTCATAGATGAAAAATAATATAATCATAAAAACAGACCACAATCATGCTTCATATGAGAAAAACAGATTAAATAGTACAAGGCAAAGGATCAATGAAACAGCCGGAATAGTAGTACTTATAACTCTTGATCTCCTTCTTTGTCCTGATTCGAAATGTCGACAGTAAATATCTACTTAATACGATGGATCTAGGAAAAAACATTATTACAAAATAAAAATCAATCAAAAAACTCTTGACCTTTTAAAACAAATACAAAACAGAAATGGTAGGAAACTGAACCAACCTCTGTATCACATGCATGAATAAGATTTTTCTACTCTCCCATCAGCTTCCCTGCAACCATCTTTGCAGTCTCCAGTCTCCACATCCTCAACAATGCAAATCTTTTTGTATAAATGAATAAGTTTCTCCGGAAAATTGTTGCTATCACTTTCTGTAACACCAGTTCAACCTTCATTAATTGAAGAATCTTGACCATTGTCCAGCCCAATATGCTCACCCTTAGTTACAGAAATTTCAATGTTTTTCTGCTCTATCCTGCAGCTGCCTCCGTCCTCCATTTGTAAAGGCCTCCCTTTCTTGTCTTCCTGATTCAATGGGGTTTCCTCGAGATTCCTTTGTACAAACTTGTTACCAGAGACTCCACCTGCGTCAGTCATATGAGACATATGGCCTGTTGTTTTTGCGATTCCTGAATGAAAACCAACCTTTTCTAAAGATGTCACCGGCTTGATTAAAGGATTCTTGGGTGAATAAATATTTCGATTTTCTAGATGTTGTAGTCCTTGATTTTTTTCTGAAGTGGTTTTATTCGGATTGGATAAACTAACTTGTTTTCCTCCTGTTTCCGTGGCTATAGGGCCCTGAAGAGGAACATTTTCTTCAACAGACACACAATCTATTTTTTGTATAAGAGCCCCACAGTCTAATGCAGGTGAAGTAAGCATTAGCATATTGTCTCTACCTTGATTACTCATTGATAAAACCTCTTATGTTCTAGAAGAAGGGTTTGTATCTAATGTCATAGGCTGGGTATCAATTCCTACACTGCACATACTGCCTTCTGCATGACTTCTCATAGCATTTATTCTCTCAATTTCTTTCCGCCAAGCTTTGCTGTCCGACTTCATTGCTAGAGCTTTTTTGGAGGCAATATTAAGACCTTGAGGAGTGTAACGTGCATATGTACCTAATGTCATACGCTGGCTATCAGTTCGTACACTACCCACACTGCCTTCTGCATAACTTCTTATAGCGTTAATTCTCTCTGTTTCTTTCTGCCAAGCTTCTCTGTCCAACTTCATTGCTAGAGCTTTCTTTTGGGCAATAGTAAGACCTTGAAGAGGATAACATACAATGATATATATTGACTTGTAGTTTTTCTATCTAATGCCATAAGATGGCTATCAGTCCGTACACTACCCGTATTGCCTTGTGCATGACTTCTCATAGCGTTTATTTTCTCTATTTCTCTCTGCCAAGCTTCCCTGCCCGACTTCATTTGTCGAGCTTTTCTTTGGGGATTATTAAGACCTTTGGGAGAGAAACCTACATATTGATTTTGGTCTTGCCTCAACTGTGTTTGGTTTCTGGAAGTTTGCAGATTTTCCCGGTGATAGCTATATTTACCCTTTTGAGAGGTACCACAATGGTAATAAGGCGGGACGCTATTCAAAGCACTTGATGGAGACCAGTATATTTTATTATGATTTGGACTTGATTCCCTTAGTTTCAAGCTACTAGAACTCATTCTCACTACATTTTTCATATCATCTAAACCCTTGTCAAAGTCACGGGTTCTATGCAGACAAATATCGCTATCTTCTGGCGTATATGCATTGTGGCCTCTGTATTGGTCAGATATGGGTCTAGTTAGCTGGCAATGGGCTTGAGAACCCCTATACACTACAAATTTTTCTCTAGCATTGGAAGAATCTCGGGCATGGCCAGACAATGAATGATGTTTGGAAGAGACAGACCGTTTTCTGGCTCTAGAATCACCTAACGATTTTGAACTAAGCTTTGAGCTATTTCCTCAGTGATCGCCTAAATGTGACTCCCCTGAGCTGTTGTGCCTCCGTGAATGTGACACTCCTAAGCTCAATTTCCTGAATCGAATTTGTAGATAACTATGAGAGAGGCATCTGAGGCAAAGTTATAACTAAAACATAAATTCATACAGGAGACTGGAATAGTTTGTTCAATTCATTCTATAATTTTAAGTTACGCGGGAAGTATCATCCAGCAGGAAAAAAACACCATAGTAAACTGAAAACGAGAAGAAAATATGCAGGAGAGAGGGAGACTGGCCTCTGAAGGTTGGGAGAAGAAATGGCAACCCTGCGAAGCATCGGATTTGAAATAAAACTCGGGCCTGTGATAACGCCCAAAGCCATAAGGTCCGCCACGGGGGCCACTCTGCCTCTTCCTCCTGTCGTTGCTCTTTTTAAAAAACTCAACATTCTTCTAACTTGAAGCTCATTAGGCTGCTGGTGGTGCTGCTACTTAATCTACTGGAGCTTCTAATCCCCCTCTTTATTACTCAGCACATCCTCGGGCACCATCCATGTGTTCACCTGAGCTGACCTCAGAGAGCCGGACGATGTTGACACAAACTTCTTTGGTAAAGCACTCCAGAATTCTTTAAAACAGCAACCTGATGGGGCGAATTAGTCTATCCCCTCCCTCCAACCCTATAAATCCAGGCGAATTCCATGGAAATCTCCTCCAACGAAAAAAAATCGGGGCGAATTTCATGTTTCCAGTTTTATACGCCCTTTTTTTGGTGGGCTAATATTTAATAATTAATTATTTTTGTAATATTTATTGGGCTAACTTTATTAAACTATAGAAAATGGGTTTTATATAAAAAATTCGCCCTAATAAAATTTAAAATCCCTTAAAATTCGCCTTTGGGCTAAAATTCGCCCCTAAAATTTTCCCTGTTCGGGCGGATCTAGGACACAATCACCAAAAAATCATATTTTTTGAGATTCAACAAGATGATGAGCTTAGTGTAAAGAGTCGCCTTCACTAAGCGGGCCCGCTGGCTATTTTTGGCACAAATTCTATTTTTAGACATGTCGATCATATTCTATGAGTTGCAAGATGCTATTTGTGGATGGTTGGTCAAGTTGGAAAAATAGATGGACTTCTATTTTTAGACATTTTGGGCAGAGTCTATTTTTAGACTGCCAGTCTAAAAATAGATATGTCGAATATTATTAGCTCTTAATAATATTTGGACTCTAAACATTATCTTATTCTCTTGGAGCACTTCAGTTAAGTGCACAGATGTGGCATAGCAGCTGACAGAAGGAATTACGCTATTCCTGAGGGTTTACTGGAGCTATTGCATGGAGGACTCAGTTAGAACTCAAGTGGCAGAGTTATGACATAGTTGGAAGAAGTAGGTATAGAGTTGTGTTCAGTTTAACTCAGTTAGACTCAGTTGAGCTATTTATATCTAGTCTAACTGATTGATACACTAGTGAGAGTGGAGTGAATTAATTAGTTAATTAATTCACAAATAATAACTCATTAATCAACTAAATAATACATGATTTAACTACATTTCATGGCAGTTTTAGTGGAGACCAGTGGACAGATAGGTGAAAGGGCAAGTGTGACTATCAGTTGTGACTATAGTGATGCATTGATTGCATCCAACACTCAGTGGAGATGCCAATGAGGATTGTGTGAGCAAGGCTGGAGTAATTTTAACTCATTCAAAGCCATTATTAAGTAGGGATTTCACAGTAGAGGCAGGCTAGCAGGTGGCAAAGATCGGTGCGTGGATTTGCAAGATCGGGCCTGATTAGTGTGTAGCAATTGTATTGTACTGAGAGCTTGATATGATCAGCTTTGTATGAGTATTGTTACATGATCTCTATGACATATATTATATACAGATAGTTGGGGTTTTCAGCATTAGGCTTTCCCATTAAACAACTGTTTTAATGTGTGTGAATTTTTATTGTTTCATGTGTGCATTGCAATCTTGATTTAATTTCCGCAAATGATCAATGGTGGAATAGATTTTGTATTTTGCATGAAGTTAAAATAGTGTGAGATCAGGATAATATTGGACATATAACACATAAGTTATATAATTTCTAAATGGTATCGGAGTAGTTGATCATTGGAGGAGATTGCAATTATTGAAGCGGTTGATTTTTGTGCTGGTGGAATTCGAATTTGCTGCAGTGTTTTCTTGGTGTCGAAGTTGAGCATTCATTGAAATGTATTTCAACGGATTGTGAATGGAGTATGCACTTGATGGCAACTCGAATTACATAGCATGGAAGGACAGGAAGGAGGCAGTGTTGGATGATAATGGGCTGAAGGATTTCATCGATAGCGATGTTCCTAAGCCGGGTTCTAGCGATGCAGCCGCACTTGACGCATGGTAAAAGAAGGTAGCAAAGTGTCGAAGGATTCTGTTGGAAGGTGTGAAGGACCACATTTTGTCCAACCTTCATGGGAAAGCCACTCCATTCTTAATGTGGAAGGCTTTGATAGACTTGTTCCATAGCAAAAGTATCCAGAGGAAGTTGGTGCTTAAAGACAAACTCAAAAAAATAAAAATGGAGAAAGGCGACAGTATACCAAAATACCTCACGAAGTTTGTCCACTACAAGGATGAGTTGGGAAGTGTGGGGGTTACTGTTGATGAAGAAGACTTGGTGAGCTTGACTCTCCTTGGGCTTTCGAAGAGTTGGCATAGCTAAGAATAATTTGTCAATGGACAGGAGAAATTTCCAGGATGGGAGCAACTTTGGTCGGATCTTGTGCAGGAGGAGATAAGGCAGGGTACCAGGGATGGATCTTCATTGAAGAATGAAGATGAAGAAAATTTTGCTTTGGCTGCCAAATCTCAGAAAGGAAAAGGGAAGAAATCTTCCAAATCCAAAGCTAAAGGCAAGAAGCAGGATTTGTCCAAGGTGAAGTTTTTTCACTGTCACCAGCATGGGCATTTCACCACTAATTGCCCACAGAAGAAGAAAAATAAGAGCGATGTTGGTTCTGCAACAGGAGAGGCCTTAGCCTCGCAGTTTGAGCTCAACTTTTCTTTGATCACATGCTTGGTTTCAAGTGTGATGGGATCAGTGTGGTTTCTTGACAGTGGTGCGTCTTTCCATATGACCGGAGACAAATATTTGTTTAGAAATCTAGAGGAAAAGGATCTTGGAGTGCACATCGAGATGGGCGATGATGGTAGATACAGTGCGACTGGTATCGGGACCATTTCCTTTGACAGGGAGTCTGGTAAACCTTTGATCTTGAAGGATGTCATGCATATTCTAGGATTGAAGAAGAATCTGATCTCCGTGGATATGTTGGAAGACAAGGGTTATGATGTTTTTTTTAGTGAGGGAAAAGCCTTCCTGCGCCATAAAAAAACTGGTCAAAACAGGAGGATAGGGATTCAAGTTAATAATCTTTATAAATTGCAGGTAGATGGCTGCGCTGCAATGGCAGGAAAAGTAGAAGGAGTGGTGAGCTGAGATGAGGGCGAATTGTGGCACAGGAGATTGGGCCATCTTCACCATGGCGCTTTGAAAATTTTGCAGCAGATTTCTACCAGGCTTCCCAAAGGTACACTTACGCAGTTAGATCAGTGCAAGGGATGTACTTTGGGAAAATTTTTGAATACCACTTTTCATGAGAAGGATAGTCATGCTTCGACGATCCTTGAGAGAATTCACACAGACGTGTGTGGACCTTTCTCGGTTACTTCAACAGCAAAACACAGGTATTATGTGATATTTTTTTATGACTTTTCTCGTAAGTGCTGGATCTTCTTCATGCAGAAGAAGAGCGAGACATACTCAAATTTCTGTGAGTTCAAGGCGCTGGTTTAGAAAGATTCAGGGAAGCAAGTGAAATCTCTCTGGAGTGATAATGGTGGTGAATACATCTCTGGCGAATTCAAAGACTTCTGTAGCAAAGAAGGAATTCAAAGAGAACTCATAGCGCCTCATAATCCACAGTAGAATGGGGTCACTGAGAGGAAGAAAAAAATGATCGTGGGTGCTACACAAGCGATGTTGCATGATCAGGGCCGTCCCATACACTTGTGGGCTGAGGCATGCAACACTGCGGTTTATGTGAAAAACCGTTGTCCTCATAGAGTGCTTGGCATGAGTACACCCGAAGAGGCGTTTTCTAGTAAGAAGCCTGATATTTCTCATTTGAATATTTTTGGCTCACCTGTTTACATTCATGTGACAAAGGATGCCAGGAAGAAGCTGGAGCCGACCGTAGAGGTTGGGATATTTGTGGGGTACACAGAAACACCCCAAAATTATCGTGTGTATTTTCCAGACAGTCGGATGACTGTCGTGCGACAGGATATCAAATTTCATGAGGAGAAAGCCATGAAGTTGTCGCTTGAGAGGGAGCTACACTTGCATGCAGAGGAGGAGCTACTTATTCCTAAAGATGAGTCTCAAGATGTGGATCAGCCACAAGAGGAGGTTCATGGAGTGGAAGAAACCACTCATGCAGCGCCAAACATCAGAGGGTGGAAGTGCACTATAGAAGCTGAGCAACTGAATCTTGATGCAGTGCAGAATGTAGGAGTTCCTACATCACAGCGAGACAGAGACAGTCACCTGGCCGATTTACTGGATACATGGCTCTAATGAGCAAGTGTATTGTGATGGAGCCATCCTCTTTCGAGGAAGCTGTGGAGGATCCCGCATGGGTAGATGCCATGGTGGAAGAGTATGATTCGATTGTCAGAAACAATGCATGGGAGATTGTCCCAAGGCCAAAAGGGAAATTAGTGGTAGGTTTGAGATGGATCTACAAAGTGAAGCAAGCTGCTGAAGGGAGCATTGAGAAGTATAAGGAAATATTTGTTGTTGGGGCTTCTCACAAATCGAGGGGATCGACTATGAAGAAACTTTTGCACCTATCACAAGGTATTCTTCCATACGGACCATCCTTGCTCTCTCGGCGCAGATGGGTTGGCACATTCATCATATGGATGTGAAGACTGCATTCCTCAATGGAATCATTGAGGAGGAGGTGTAAATTTAGCAGCCTGAAGGATTCAAAATCTTCAGCAGTGAGTCGCATGTGTGCAAGCTCAAAATAGTGTTGTATGGGCTGAAATAAGCACCTCGTGCTTGGTATACATGGATAGACGGTTATTTCATCGGACTTAGTTTCGCCAAGAGTGAGGCAGATCCAAACCTATACCAGATTGTGGTGGAGGGTAAGCTTTTGATCATTATGCTTTATGTAGATGATTTAATACTAATGGGTGATGAACTGTTGATACACTCATGCAAGATAGATCTTGCAAAAGAGTTCGAGATGAAGGACTTGGGCCTCCTTCATTATTTCCTGGGATTGGAAATTTGGCAGCGAAAAGGTAAACTATTTGTGTCTCAAGGCAAGTACGCCCGGGAGATACTGGAGAAGTTTAACATGCAAGGCTGCAAGCCTATCGACTCTCCTCTTCCTGGTGGTTGGAGGAAGGAGGATGCTACATCGACAGAGGTAGTGGATGCCACTGTTTATCGACAATTGGTTGGTTAGCTCATGTATTTAGTCAATACAAGACCAGACATATGCTATTCTGTGAACCAGCTTTCACAAGCGATGGTGAAGCCTACCAAGCTCTTTTGGAAGGCAAGCAAGCATGTGCTGAGGTATCTCAGGGGCACATATGGGTATGGATTGTGGTACAGACAGTCGGATGAGGTGAAGCTGCATGGCTTCGTGGATGCAGATTGGGTAGGAAGCCCAACGGATAAAAAGAGCACATATGGAGGGATTTTTAGTATCATATCTATAGTATTTTCTTGGTACAGCAGGAAACAAAGATCTGTGGCACTCAGTTCAGCAGAGGTCGAGTACATGGAAACAATTTTGGCTGCATGCAAGGCTATATGGATGAGGAAGATCCTGGTCAGTTTGTTCGGTTCTCATTTAGATCCTACTGTGATATATTGTGATAATCAGAGATTCATTAAACTCTTGGTTAATCCAGTATTTCATGATAGATCTAAACATATTTAAATTCGGTATCATCATATCAGAGATTGTGTGTAGCAGAAGATGATGTTGCTTTCTTACATTCTTACGGAGGATCAGGATGCAGATATTCTGACGAAGGCGCTCACTAGGAGCAAATTCGAATACCATAGAGACAGGATTAGGGTGGCAGATAATCCCTATCTTGTTGAGAGGGAGTGTTGATATTCAACAAGATGATGAGCTTAGTGAAAAGAGTCGCCTTCACTAAGTGGGCCCGCAGGCTATTTTTGGCGCAAGTCTATTTCTAGACTATGTCTATTTTTAGACATGTCGACCATATTTTATGAGTTGCAGGATGCTATTTGTGGATGGTTGGTCAAGTTGGAAAAATAGATGGACTTCTATTTTTAGACATTTTGGGCGGAGTCTATTTTTAGACTGCCAGTCTAAAAATAGATATGTCGAATATTATTAGCTCTTAATAATATTTTGACTCTAAACATTAACTTATTCTCTTGGAGCACTTCAGTTAAGTGCACATATGTGGCACAGCAGCTGACAGAAGGAATTACACTATTCCGGAGGGTTTACTGGAGCTATTGCATGGAGGACTCAGTTAGAACTCAAGTGGCAAAGTTATGACACAGTTGGAAGAAGTAGTTATGGAGTTGTGTTCAATTTAACTCAGTTAGACTCAGTTGAGCTAGTTGTATCTAGTCTAACTAATTGATACACTAGTGAGAGTGGAGTGAATTAATTAGTTAATTAATTCAAAAATAATAACTCATTAATCAACTGAAGAATACATCAGTTAACTACAGTGCATGGTTTCAGTGGAGACCAGTGGAGAGATAGGTGAAATGGCAAGTGTGACTATCGGTTGTGACTATAGTGATGCAATGATTGCATCCAACACTCAGTGGAGATGCCAATGAGGATTGTGTGAGCAAGGCTGGAGTAATTTGAACTCATTCAGAGCCATTCTTCAGCAGGGATTGTGCAGTAGAGGCAGGCTAGCAGGTGGCAAATATCGGTACATGGATTTGCAAGATCGGGCCTGATTAGTGTGTAGCGATTGTATTGTACTGAGAGCTTGATATGATCAGCTTTGTATTAGGATTGTTACATGATCTCTATGACATATATTATATATAGATAGTTGGGGTTTTCAGCTCTATGTTTTCTCGTTAAACAACTGTGTTAATGTGTGTGAATTTTTATTGTTTCATGTCTGCATTGAAATCTTGATTTAATTTCCACAAATGATCAATGGTGGAATAGATTTTGTATTTTGCATGAAGTTAAAATAGTGTGAGATCAGGAGAATCTTAGACATATAACACATAAGTTATATAATTTCTAAAATATCTTTATTGAGTATTGAGATCATCAACCTTTCATCTTTTACAATATAGGTATTGAAGCTTTCTCAAAAAATGAGAATTTCACGCTCACAAATTTTGGAAACAAATATCTTCAAAAATCATGTGCACTAATCGCTCACACCTTATCTCTCCAAATGCTCCTTATGTCTTCAAAAAAAATTTTGTTTACAATTTTCAAATTTACACTTTACTAAAAAATCACTTCAAATTTCTAACACCTTATTGCTCCAAATACAAGGTTCTACTTCACCTTATTGCTCCAAAGTGTTGCTTCACCTTATTGCTCCAATTATAGTTTTAATTACAAAAAATTATAACTCCAATGGGCTATAAATCCTAGTGCTATGCAGCAACACATTCAAAATGATTCACATCTTATGAACCTATTGTTGAACAGAGATCAAGCTTTTGTACAGGTTGTTCTTGGGGATAACTTGGATTTTTTTCAAAATTCTCTCAGACAGCAGCACCAGCAAAGGCTGCAGCTTGAACACCAAAAACAGGAAGAAATCGTACTCCTTAATGTAGATCCTTTTGATGTTGAAGCACAGAAGAGGAATGAAGAGGATATTCGATAGAAAAGAGTTGATGAAAATTGGAAAGCTGCACTAGAACATAATCCAGAGGCCTTTGCATGAATTTGACACTTCAAAACGACTCCAGTACTTCACGAATCAACATGTGCATTAATGATGAGCTTGATGAGTTTGCTGAAATGCTGAGTTTTTTTAATGTGGATTTTGCAAAAATAGAAATGTTGAAGTTTAATGTTGAGTTTGGTTTTGCAGAAATGGAAAACAGTGATACCTCTTCTTATAGATCTTTTGTATGAACGTCATTCTGCTGTAAGGGCTATGGTGTTACTTATGGCTGAATATTTTTCTATCAATCCTAATGTTGAGGGAATCAGAGAGTTGTTTTCACGTCTCGATTCTGACAATAATACTACCAGGAGCAATGCTTTTGATGTCATTTCATAATTGATGGTTGTATGTTCAGAGTCAGGACATGTACTTGCACCTTTCCTGAGGAAAAATATTGGAAAACATTTTCTAGACAGACTTGGCGATGAAGAGCTTACCAATCATTTGCAAGCTTCAAAACTTTTTGCACAACTTGATCCTTTGTTTGTGATGACTGCACTTGTTCGACTTGTCTATTCCTGAGATGTGAGGGTGCGGTCAGCTACCAGTGATGCCATTGGTGCTGTGCTCAGGGGTCATACTCATCCATGCAATGTGATTTCTGTTCTTCTTGATTGTATTAGAGATAACATTCAGAATGCATCTCCTCAAAAGCGTCCTCGGAAAGTAGGAGAATCATCAAAGTATTCTGGCAGCACAACTTCACATTCAGGTTCGGGCATGGATGTTGATAGGATAATGCATCTTGTTCCAAAGTGGTCTTCAATGGTGCAAGACTAGGATTCTCTTGTCAAAAGGCTACTCGGTAAAATGTTTGCAGAGACATCAAATGTAGTCATTCCACGATTTTTGAGTGATATCGGCAATCATTTGGCTGATGTTACTCACATTGTTTTCAAACTTCTTATTTCACATATGCAGAAACAAAAAGAGGCAAATCTGACACCTCCATTTGCACTTAGCTCCACCTCCAGAGCTCCGCGCTCATCGGAGTTAGCAATCGATGGACCTCGTGTGCTTTCCATGCGTAAAAACAATGCACACCACAAAAAATATATGAAGGACAAGTATATATCCTAGGCCTAGTATTTCCCTTGGAAGAAAATGCAAATGCAAATGAATTTAGGCTACTACTAGTTTTCCACACACAAGAAAAAATGAAAATAATCCCTCTAACGGAGCGGATTCAATTATTACACATGGCTGATAAGTCAAAAAAATTTGTCCAAATAAAGTTATCCGCTAGGAAATTCAAGAAATATGTTATTCGCATACAGGCTTGTGTTGTCTGCAGATTTTATATTATAACAATGAATAGTAATAGAAATTCCAAAATCCTTAATCTGACAGTCCCCACTGTTTCAGAAGCTTAGAAGACGCAAGAAAATGTTAAAACCCTAAAGGATTATTCCAGCCATTAAATATTTCGTTACATACCAGTATCTTAGCAGATTTTAGCATGGATCTAAAGATTACGAGAAGTCTGATTCAAGCCTCTGTAGATCTGCTAAAGACACTGCACAGTGAAAATTCCACACAACGTCCGACCAGACCTCGGTGATTTGCAATCAAAAGTTCATGGTTTGAATAGCTCTAACTTCTGGGATGAGCTGGTGGTGAGGATAAATCAGGCCCTAAGAACTATAAGAGTGCTTTGATACCACATATTATTAAATGAATTAACTCAAAAACATTATAGAAAACATACATACAAAAACATACACAAAGTAATGGCGGAAAAGAGGCTTCAGCCTCATGTATTCTCATCATTCTATCTTATTAAAAGAATTTAGTTTACAATTTAAATAGATGAGAGACAATGTCTTAAGATAGTCCGTGCTATCTTAGACTCCTTTGGTTGAGATAATTTCTCACCAAACACCCACCAAGATAGGAGTTAGATAAACTAACTCCAATCTTTGAGGAACAACCCAAGAGTTAGGCACATATTCCTAACTTGGAATATTTAATTAATTAATTTATGTTTGGATTTATTATTATTTTTTGAGAGAGGATAACATTTCAGTACAATGAAATTAGGAAACTAACCTATTTATAAGCTCTATGTTCTAACTTAATTTAGTTATGGATCACTTGGAAAACCAACAAGTGTCCATTTACAATAAATGACTTTCTAACCATTATACTAACTTTATTCCCATTTTAGAGCCTAGGAAACGACTCTATTCTAGAGTCCTATTTTTACTAACAAAATTCTAATTCTAAGTATATCTAATATTTATTAAATATTCTAATTTAATAAATATATTTATCCTAACTTTACATTATTTAATTTATGTATTTTGGATTTATAATTGTCTTATGAAAGAGGCTAACATGTGAGGGAATTTTCCATTGATCAGTTTGTCTCATACTCCGAGGCTGAACGAAAATTATTTAAAGGGTTCCAGGGAAAATTTCTGAGGACGTTACCGTTGCTGATTAAGATATTAATGTGTGAAAAGAGCATTTTGTGTAGTCATACTGAATGAATGACCTCAAATCTAGACGGGAGCGTGACACACAGTGGTAAATACTATTGGACCAACCTTGACGGAGGAAGATCCGCCTACACTCTATTGCAAGAACCAGCTGCGCAAGAACCCCCAGCTACATCACCACCTAGGCCGCACAAAGGTAAGAATTCACCCATACCCCCACCTTCCCTAAATAGTGATATGGTTGTGCACCTGAAACTACCTACCTTCAAGGGGGTAGGAGATGAGGATATGGACTGGTTTTGGTTCGTTGCAGACTCCATCTGGACTATGCAGAATCTGGCGAGTGATACGGTAAAGAGGGCACAGCGGTCATTGGCATTCGAAGATAGGGTCTTGGACTGGTATATGCGATATATTTCCCAGAATGGGAGCGCATCCATTCAGGATATCAAAGACGCTCTAAAGAAACAGTTCCGAAAGCCGAAATATTACTCCCAACTGGTAGCGGAAGTAAAGGACTTCAAACAAGGTGCGTCTGAGTCAGTATGGGAGGCTGAACAGTGATTGAAGAAAGAAATCAGGGAAGGAGGGTTTGAGTATGATGATAGACAGCATACAGAATGGTTCATCGCTACATTGGTACCTCACCTGCGCATGCCAATGAGTCATCAGACCTTTGAATCACAGGAGAAAGCTGTGGAGGTCATTATGAAGCTAGAAGCTGCACCCTGTGAGGATACGTCGGTAGGAGTAAAACAAATTTAGGAACAACTTGGGGCTATGCATATAGAAATACAGAACTTGCGAAAGGAGCAAGGAAAGGATGGATGCGCAGATCTTTGGTGTATACGATGTCCGGTGTCTGGCCACACAAAGGATCAGTGTCCTCTACTAATGGATTACATTCAAGTGGGAGGACCTAGTCTGGTATGCCCAGGAGCAAGTAGGGAACCTATTCTATCGCGACCAGGGTCAAGTGGACCTGCACTATGGTGTGATGACTGTCGGGTAGCAGGACTGCATGATACTAACCATTGCCCTCGTCTAGGTGTGTATGTCCCAGAACTAAAGCAACAATGGTGTAGATTCTGCCAATAAGTGGGACACGATGATCAAAACTGTCGTACTTATGATTTAATGATGGATCGTGGGAACTTATATAGGGTACAATCGGACCCTGCGTCACCAATAATTTCAGCACACTTTGGAGGATCACCGACCAGAAGAAGAGGAGGTCAGGGAGGAAGTGCAGGACGAGGACGTGGGCATCTAATCTATTGTAATTGTGGGGAAATAGGACACTTTGCTAGAGAATTCCCAAATCTCACCAGACCATCATGCAAGTATTGTAGGCAGCTCGACCATGTGGTGGAGGATTGTCCATTTTTAATAGCCAAGATGCAGGAAAAACAACCCACCCCTACGTAGAACGTACAAAGAGTTAAAACTGAGCTAAGGAATAGGAATCCAAGTGTAAAATTCATGACACGTAGCAGGATGGTCACCCAGGGAGCAAAGGAGGAGCTTTCCCCTCGGGAAGGAGTGAATCTCAAGGAACAAGCACCATTGGCAGGCCCCGCATAGTAGCCGACGCACCTCCAGGTAAAAGAAGGAGTTGAGCCCTTTTTGAAGGCATGTCTGAAGTTGCTAAAAAACCCGCAGGCCATAGGAAATCTCCAAGCACTACTGAATACCTGCACAGCATGGCCCAATTTGATCCCTGGGACCGAGGATGTACATAAACTATACAGCTATAAGAGATGCACCGGAAGAGAAATGTGGTTGACTGCACAGATTGGTGACTACGAAATGGATCAGGTCATCTTAGATCTTGGATCAGATGCGAATGTATTACCAAAGTAGACATGGCAACGAATGGGAGATCCTAAATTAGAATGGTCCACTATCCAGCTGCGCATGGAAAATCAACAAAAAATTATTCCTCTAGGAAGGCTACCAAAATTCATGGTTGACATCACAGGGGTAAGGGTCCTAGCTGACTTTGAAGTAATAGAAATTGTGGAAGATGTGGATCCCTATCCTGCGCTCCTCGGATTGGACTGGGCTATATACATGGGGGCTGTCATCAATCTCAAGAAGCACAACATGGTGTTTGAAAACAAAGGTGCGCACGTCATAGTGCCACTAGATCTGGTACAAAGCCAACCTATGAGGAGGAGGAGATAGATCACATTTATAAATTGACTACATAGGATGAAGATCGGGTTAACCCCACGGACGAACGAGTGCTTTGCTAGGAAAAGGACAGTGAATTTTTCAAAGGACAAGGAAAATTGGCAAGGTCGGTTGCACGAGGTTTCGAAGCTACGATATCTTCGGACCACCAAGAATTTCTGTCGCAACTCTACCAAGGAAAGATACCTGCCTTTCCATGATGATGCAGGAGATAGTACGAAGATTATTGAACCTAAAATTCCCACAGAACATAGGCTAGGAGCACTCCCACTAACACTGCGCAGAGCACCTGCGCAAGAGCCGGTATTCTTCACTCAGGAGAAGTATTGGAATAGGGTGATCCTGCGCTTAGGGACCCTAGTTGCCAGATGGGCTCCATGTTCAGTCGACCTATGCATATA
Organism: Pinus albicaulis; assembly: GCA_034641835.2. Taxonomy (NCBI): domain Eukaryota; kingdom Viridiplantae; phylum Streptophyta; class Pinopsida; order Pinales; family Pinaceae; genus Pinus; species Pinus albicaulis. Next base: position 1,635,096,656 of record CM076579.1, on the reverse strand, counting down.
ATTGCTAACATACAACACTCAAGGGTGGGATCGAACCCTGCCCGGACAGGCTCACCTGGTTATTGCTGCCCTAAGTGCGCGTTCAATTATGGACCCACCTGAACCCACGTGCAATTGGGAGAATTTGAGCTCACTTCAAGTAAAAGATGGCATGAGGACGCTTGACGCAACCCTACCTGACCAGGACGTCTCGCCCGAGGACGACGAGCATGGTTTGAGACGATTGGTGGCCAATTTGTAGATCTGGTACCTAAACCCTGTTATGGAACACCTAGCATCAACATTAATTCAGGGTACGCGAACAAAACGCAGGAGTCATTTGGAATTTTACATTCCATGGAAGAGACATCTGACACAAATGACGACCATCAGCACATCCCAATCTGATAAGAAAGTAACCTTACAGGTATGCAAAATAGGCGGCAGATCATCAATGTAGCCAATTATGGTAAGATTAATCTAAATGGTCAATCGTAAGTTTCACGCACGGGCTACTCCACCATTAAATAGCTCTGAACAATGTGCGATTGGCTGGATGACTTCTCACCAGGCTATTTATTTTCTCTCCACCATGCTCCTGCTAGCTACCTACTGGTTTTCTGAAATCAATAACATTCTCGGAGACGCTCGTTTCCTTGTTGCTAAGATGGACCCTAACCCACTGAATGAGTTGTTCCCAAGTTGCTCAATACCCATAGACATCGTCTTGAGAAGGCATAGGAATGCTGAGTGTAGTCAAAGGATCAAGCACTAGCTTCCTGCATAATTAATTGGCTGTGAGCCACGCACAGAAAGGCACCAGTACTGCGCAATGGGAATAATCGACCTTCGCACCCTAGGGACGACCACGGGACCCATATGGATGGTCTTGAGCAAAGAGGAGGGTATGTTAGTACCGCAGTCCCCCACCCGCAGCATCATATTCAGGTCACCACTAGTTCTGCATCAAGGAGGAACACTGAGAAACAGGGACATGTTGCGACTTCTCCGCAACTCCAGAGTACTGCCCAGTAGAAGCAATGTTTGTTCACTCCCTCGCACTGCCCTAGTTAAAAATCATGATCCGACCACGGGGAACATCCAAATAGATTTGAGGCAGCTATCTCACATAGCGCTCCAAGGATTATACACCAGAGTATTACAAGAGGTTCGCCACCATGCCCAAACTACACAACAGCAGTCTGACATACCTCTGGAAGTACGGGCCCAGTGGATTTCATTGGTCACCGACGTAGCGCATATTTTCAGGAGTAGCTTACGCAGGGCGCACAGTTTCTCGAAATAGCTACGCAACTATGGATAGCAGTCTAGCACCACTCTATGCTTCATCATATCCAGAAGGAATTACAGTAGGAGGAAGCTGCTCTGGATCAGGTCCAAACTTCCTCACCCTCCGACGTCTCCACACAGTGATTAGTCGTCATGGACAAGATTGAGAACATTCACCACAACAAGCATGTCATCCAAAAATAGTTGAAACCATGGGCCAACACCGCACTCCAGCTTGCCCATGATGTTTAGTCTGCAATCGCGCACCTCCACTGGATGTTAGAACAAGTTACCACAGCTCCAGATGCTCCTACCTCCCTAACACTTGTCAACATTGCGCAGCAAGTTGTGGCCCAGAGTCAAGAAGTGCTCCCTCTGCTCATTCACGCTCTTGCTACCTTGTGCACGCAAATAGAAGCTGAACCATCGCAGTGACTCGGGACGAGTCACAAGATTGTATTGGGGGACTGTTGGAACAAGGTCTCCTAACAAGCTATGAAACTGGTCCATTTTTAATATTTTTGACTAGATTTAGTCTAGCACAGGGGTTTTGGGGCGAGTCTAAGCCCCCAATGCATTGTAATGGGTAAAAGGGTAAACTAGGGGTCCGAAAACCACGGCTTTCGGACCATAGGAAAGTCTAGGCTATATTTTTATGAATAGAGGAGCATTTTGTATTGTAAAGGACAAGAATAATGAGCTATTTATGTGAACTATGGTTTAAGCTATCTGTTTGGGTTTTGGGGAAAGGACTCCAGCTGGCTACGTGCACAGAGATCCAAGTCCCGCTATGTGTGGACCTTGTTGTTGTGTGTGCAGGTTGGGAAGGGAATTGTAAGGAAGGATTGATGAATGAATGAATAAAAAGGATTGATAGATAACTAAATCTGTGAGTAATCTTGTGCGTATTGTTGGTAATTTATGTATTGTGTATTTTCTGTCTTTAAGCTGCGAAGATCTGTGTAAGTGTGTTTCTGGATCTGGATCTATTCTGTTCTGTTTATATAATGTTGTGGTATTGTCATAAAAGCATATAACTATAGATCTAGCGCACGTGGATGTGAATAGAGACCTAATTAACCCTGTGTAGAACAAGGTAATCTGGGATTACAGGACCTAGCGCAGCTCTGCTTGCCTTACCCATCCTTTCTTAGGGTGTGGAAACCTAGTTCCAGCACCCACCCATACTACTTTGGGTGATACTTTGACCTACGCAAGCAGGTCACTGCCGAAAGGGCTTGTATTATAGGGGTTTGTTGGCAAACCTTTCACACCGAACCTGGGTCAGGACCCCTCAAGCCAACAAGGGGCATTGCTATCTTCCACTCAGTTATATGCACTGAGGAAGGAGGAATCAAAAGTCTATCATGGCATGGACATGAGGACACATGGCAAATCCATATCTTTGGGGCAGCCCATGGTATCTTCATTCATAAAAGAGATTTCTAAACATGACAAGAGGATGTTGACTCTCTTGCATGCATGGTTCAGATTAAGGAAGTATTGGAAGACAAGGAATTTCCGAGGGAAAGTTGATTTCCATATGCTTCAATATTATTTTGGGCAAGATCAGCTGCAAAGAAGGCAACAAAGGGAAGATTATGATGCTCTAACATGTGATTTTTACATCAAGCATGTCAAAGAGGAGAGCCATGATATAACAGGGGATGCATTTCAAGCCTCTATAGTGCTGTCATTCTTGGGAAGCCTGGATCCTTATTGGGATTCCCAACTCATGATGGAATACTCCAAGGACCTTTTCACATGTGGGGTTCTTGATGGGGAAGAATGGATGGGAGGTTCAAGGTATTTTATGGAGTCATTTATTTCTATAATCTTATTATTTTGGTTAGAGACTCCAAGCTCAAGGGGAGACTACTAAATGCAACCTATGAGATCCTGATTTCCAAACCAACTAGTTTCATTAGAGCATATCATACTCTCTTGGGTGGATTCATATGGGAAGGTTTCAAGGAAGAGGTGCAATCTCATATGGAGAAGTGCATGAACTATTTATTAGAGAGGGAGGAACATAGCTCTTGGGAAGAGCCATCACTCATACCTCCTTCCTCATTGAGTGTGAGAGGGCACTCATCCATGAGTTACCTCACTGATGCAAAACAAGTATATAGAGGAACTTGTCCTTCTGAGTATTATGATGTATCTCCTATATGATTATATTTTTCTAACACTCATTTGTAGAAAATGTCTCCAAGAGGGGGCACTATTTATGATGGATTTCATGGGCCACTCAAGGCCATGAACTATGTTGATGCAGGTCATTCCTTGGAGGATCTTGGGAAGTTATTATATTCTTCATGGTGTGATTATTTTACACCAACTATGATGCACCTTCTCCAAGCATCCAGGAGGGATGGGGCAACAAACAAGTGTTGGGGGAGGCACTTGTCATCTCCTATTCTATGGCAGTTAAGGGTAAAGCTACACTGGTTGCACATGAGGAGACAGCTTCCTTCTCCTATATCATACATGGCAGTTAGCACAATTCTAATCATGATTCCATATGTTGAAGATGTTCTTACTCTTGGGAACATGGTTGGAGGAGAGGCACATTGGTGGGATGTGTCCTTGGGGGAAGGATTCCCCCACTCTTTTGCACTGCATGCTTCAATGGGAGAATGAGATATTGTATGGCCACTATGATAGATCACTTGTCTCTTTGTAGGGTGAGCCATATGTTTGTTGGGAACATGCCTCTCATATGTATTGGTGAGGAGTTTTTCTATGGATTTCCAAGCTGGGAGGTGATCCACTTCATCTGGATGATATCATGCAGATGGGAGTCTTTCATGCATGATGAGATTCCCCATCACTTCTGTCTTGAGGAGGCCATGAATCAGCAAGGAGGTTTCCACATAGACCTTCCATTTCTTCATGATGAGAGCCATTGGGTTTATTCACCAAAGGCCAACTTGCACATTGGGGAGGGACCATTGGAAGATGGGACTGTTGCAGAAAATATGAAGCAATGGTGGAGACTATTGGATGAGGGGGCCACAAGAGAATAAGGGGAGATTTTATAGCACCCTTGCAATTGCTTGAGGACAAGCAACATTTGGGAGGGGGAGACTGTAATATTCCTAAATTAGCTTACTACTAATAGGAATATTAATTTTGCTTTTGAGATCTAGATGGATGAATAAATGGGCAAGGAGGCTCATGAATTGCTTAAGTATGAATAAAAATCCCTCATAGTGTGAAAAGGGATAATGAAATAACTAGATCAAGCATCCACATGTGTGAATAATGTCTAAACTATGTGGACAAGGTCAAGTTTGACCAAGTCAACAAAATTTATTCTCAAAGAGTGGATCCTAAATAAAGACAGCTCAATGTGAATGAAAATAAAGTTAGCTAGTCAAAATGAAGACACCTTGAGTGTGAAAGAGGTTGATCACTTGACCAAGTCAACCATGACCATATCTACAACACATTCTAGATGCATTGAACCTCTTTGAGGGACAGTGAAATTCTAGAAGGGGATTCCACATGTTAAAGGAGATAAACTAATGAAGTGGTTTAGGGTTTTGACAAGACTCCAATATTATAAAATGAAGAGGAGAGCAGCATGAAGGGGTTGTTGAAGATATTATTTTCTGAAGGTATTGTCTGCCTAGACATCCCTTGTTGGGCTTTTCTGTTTAGGATTCCCACCTCCTTCCTTGAGTAGATCTTGGAGGAGACTTGTTCCATCTTGTCCACTATCAGTCTTGGGCCAAGCTTCACCTTACATCTACAGTGTTGATTCTGTTGAGGGTTGTGTTTTCCTTGTGAGTTGCAGCAGTAGAAGACACTAGATCTTCTTAGATCTATTCTATACTAGTGACTCTTCTTAGTGAGTGTGTATTTTAACCTCCTAGAAGAGTGAATTAGCTAATTCAGCTTCAGATCCAGACCTTGGCATTAGGCCAAATCATTATTAGAGCCTACAGCATAGTTTCTCTCCCTGGACTGCGTTATTTGCAAAGGAGAAGTTGCAGGGTGTTTTGTCTGCATTTTGGAGGAGAGATCTCCGATGTTGGGATTCTTCTCTCACTGTGGTGATCCATGGATTGGCCATCCAATCCATGTTTTTTTCAGATTTGATCTACTGTCCTATTGTATGATTCATAAATTTCTAAATAGTTCTACAGATCTGCAACTTTCGATCTCAGATCTACTCTCTATGCTTCATGTTTTGCACAAAACCCCAAGGGGAATGTATAGATGAGCTTTTATTGTACACATATCTTAATTATATCTATCTTTTTGTGTACAGATCTGCTCTAGGTTTGATTAGTAATAAACTACTGCTTCAGCCCCAATAAATAACATTGTTGAGTTTATGCAAACTTTTTCTATGGCTGTAGCACCTCATTTCTGAGGATTTCTCCTGTATTATCTTATTCTTTGTACAATGTATGGGCTGTAATGTAACTCTGATTTTCTGTTATACATCTGATATTTGAACCTCTATATCAGCCTATTTTTTTTCTTCAATGGATCTACGTTATTTTTGAAGCAGTCTTTGCATTTAGCTGCAGCCCCTCTCCTTGGGTGTTTTTCAGCTAGACTAGTTTGTGGGAGATTTGTTTAACCCACCTAGTTTGATTTGTTTTTGCTCTCCTTTTGGATTTAGATCTTAGATGAGCTGATCTAAGGGATACAGGAGCTGTAAACTCATTTATGTGCACATAATTCTCAGAAGTGTGTTATTTCAGAAGGCTTGCTGAGTTGTTCCAATTTTGGAATATTACATCTTTTGAGATAATTTGGGTCAATTAATTATGCCAGAGAATATATGATATTTTTTTGCTTTAAGTTGGGGTTTTTAGATGACCAATGTATAAATAAATTGCATACATATGTGCTTAAACTTTAGATAATATTAATCAATAAGGAATGGGTTGTTTCTTTACTTCAAACAATGATTTGAGATTGCAGGTGTGAAAGAAGAAAATGTAAGAAAGTGTGATGAATTAAATATTCAAATTGAATGTTTACTAATCATAAGTGTGAAATACTATCAAACAATATTTAACAACTTAACAAAACATATTTAACATTATGAAGATGCTAATAGTTATTTGAGAGGGACTTATATAAAAAGACGATTCAATAATTCATTCTCTAATATAGATAATAACCTCAGGGGATTTAAGATAGACTGAAACACAACTTTTTCTTACCTAATTATCTTCATAAATTTTAAACACGTGCAGAAAACAATATGTAATGAAAACTGGAAAACTTACAAGAGAACAAACCGATTGAAATAAATCTAGAATACTTTTATTATCATCAATGATCAAAGCTCATACACTTTTGCTTACAAAATGCTCATCCAAGGGTGAAACCCTTAATAACTCTAATGGAGAGTTATTTATACTAGTTTCTATGACTTAGAAATATCTAAAACCGATTACAATAATAGTATCAAATAATAGGAAAACAAAACTAAAGAGTGATATGTCACTGTTTTTTAGGATACAATTGATGATGTGGCCCAAAAATGTTGTTGTGTTGTCATACTGTTGGAATCATAAATTACTCGATGGTTTCACATAGCTTATCCCATATTTCTTCACTTGGGATTTCCAAATTTACCATCTTTCGAAACACTTCATCCACCTCTGTGTATCTTTCGAATGTTGGCTTGTTGAGAAAAAAATTATTGATTTCATGTTTTATAATCAAATCAAACTCCAAGGCTTCCAGAAAGGCTTTTCCTGTTATATGTCCTTTAATCCCTACAACATTTGCCTTGTCAATTGCAATGGTATACAATTTTTTGCAATATTCCTCTAGATTAACCACTTTCTCATTTGGAGCTACCAATATAGGCAGTCCCTTCTGGTTCAACACATTAAACTTTTAATGAAACCTCTGGACAAAAATGTCCAAGGTTCGACATTTTGTCTCTAACTAGTTTAGTAAATTCTTCTTTTGTAGAACCTTTTTGATATCTAGGATGGTGGTTGTTTTTTCTACAATATTTATTTGATCTAAATCTGCTTTTCTCTTTGAATTGAGCACTTTTATCACATCAGATGCTTCTGTTGGTTTATTCTTGAGTTCTTTTTTTTCTTTTCTATGAATTCCCTGCATATGGTAATCAACTCTTGCTGTTAAAAAATGATCTGTATGGATGTCCATACATCTGTCATTGATTGACTGATATCTTCCCATATAATTTCCTTGGCTTGGGCTAAGGTGTATGCCATTAACAATTCACTTTCTAACTTCATAATCTTAAGTCCCAACCTATGAGACTTCTGCATTTCCTCCATATACAAAGTATCATTTTTAATATTTTGTGTCTCTAAATTCTTAAATTTCTCTTGCACCTTCTCATTTTCCTATTTTTGAATGGCCAATTCCTATGCTATTCTTAATGGATCACCTGCATTTGATGTAGATTCAATGGTTATTGATGAAGAACTAGGTTCTGTACCTACAACCTCTATAGGAACTGCTATAACTGGAATCATTGCAAACTGAGTTGTTTCTTTCTCCTTGAGCAGACCTTTAATCTTCTCCTCCATCTTCTTAATATGAATATTTTTCTCAATGATTAACTTGATCATCTCTTATATGTTTTGTTCACTTTCTTCAATCTCCTTTCTCAGTGGGTCTTCTATATAAGGCAGCTTAAGATGTTTTTGCAGAACTACAATGTCTTCATTTTTCTTCTTGAGTATTTCTTCCACAACCTTACAATATTTTGGATCATATCCAATTTTAACTAAAAGGTCTTCTAAAGATTTTAGTTTGTTCTCATTAGCTATAGAAGACAATTTCTCAATTTTAAGTTGAGATTGTACATTAGATAAAGCATTTATAAGCTTAGACAAAGACATGTCTATAGTAGTCATGGTGGAGAACAACATCTCACCAGACTGTTTGTGCATATCCATTTGATCTATTGGATGAATTTGATTAGTATCAAATGAAAAAATGGTCTTCTTGTAATCTGATGGAGACTTTGGAAAATGAACCTTATCTTGTAAGAAAGCCATTTACATTCTTCCTTTTTCACTTTCAAAATTAGAGAGAAGTTCGTGTTGTGAAGTGGAGTTCTGCTTCCAGAATTGGCTATAAACATTTGACTTCAATGTCTCATTCTCATGCTTTATCTCCAAAAACTTTGAGAATATATTTTGATCATCAGGTGAGCTGGTTCTGATAGTTTGAATGATCTCTAAAGGATCTTGAGAAGCTGAAGATGTTGTAGGAGTATTAGGAGCACTTATTCCTACTAATGTGGACACCTCTGGATCTCCAAGACCAATGATTTCTGGTTGCTTTAGATTTTCCTCTGTAGAAACTGATAAATCAATATTTTTCTTCTTTTGTTGAATAATAAATTCTCTGACTATATCAATTGGAGTTGATGTTTCTTCCCTTACCATTTTCTGTTTTTACTTTGAGCAACTGGAGTCTATAAAGTAGAGGCTGACGGGATCTATTCTTCTACTTCCTGAAGTGTATTCTCTGCACACTGCTCCTGATTCATAAATTTCTCTATTTCTGGCCTTGGTGTATGATTATAAGGATTTGTTTTTAATTCAAACTTATATTTGAAATGATGCCAAAGGGATCATAAGACCAGGTGAAGCTAGGCTGAAAATTCATGTTCTTTAAAAGTGTATCTGCCTCAATACCAATTGATTTGGTGTTGTAAATGAATGAACCAATTTTAGATTTGATCTTAAATTAAGACTTTAATTTACTTGAGACAAAATGAATATCATCCATGTTGATCATCTTCCTAGTATATTCTAGAGATAAAATTCTCATTGGAACATACTTTGGCAGTTTATATGGTGCAAGATCAAAACCATATACCCTTATTTCAGTATAGTTCTGACATAAATACCAGTCACTAGTCTTAACTTGATCACTTAAATGAAATAATTTTTATATCTTCACCAATTCTTGGCTCAATCTGGCTGTTGAGAAGCTGTGATACTGGATGTATAAATGTGTCAATGAAGTCTGAGAAGGTGAATTTAGCTTAAACATATCTAACCATCTATGTCCAATGGATGACTGATTGATTGATCCCCTATTCATCTTGTTTGTTGAGTGTGATTGGAAATGAGTCTCCTTGTTGAAACAAAAACATGTAAACAAGTACAGAGGTGTACTTGAACATCCCTTGTGTTTTCAAATTCATAAGCTACTTATGCATATTATCAGCCAAAAAATGGTTGTAATTATACATGAAAGCAGGTTGTTGATCCTTAGAAAAAATAACAAAAGAATACAAGGATGGATTCATCAATTGTTTTATCATTTGGATATCCTAATAGACATGAAAATATGGAGATGATTTTTCTAGTGGCGCTAGGGAACGTAGGAGATGGATAGGGTGGATTTATTTTCGGTAATTCAACATGATCTGGTAAGAATGTCTCAAAAATCTGAGCTCTCTAGGCAAAAGTAAACTTATGGTACAAGGAATCAGATTGGGGTATTAGAAGCATTTTGTTGATGGTTTCAACAGTAATGGATATCAGAATGTCACCATTCTGAGCCACTACTGCTATTTTGACATGATCTTATCTATTTTGGCACCAGATAACCAAAACTGGAAAATCATAGGTTTTAGGAAAACAAAAAAAGGGCAGAAGGGATTCCCATAGCTTAATCTGATCTTTCTTATCAAGATAATTTTGCTTCAACAATAGGTGAAGTTCATGAAAATTGAACTCGCACTTTATGCCAACAATTTTATAGTATGAGTCTGCAAGTGGAATGTGGTCGAGGTCGACCAGGGTAGCAGTGGAAGGGTTCTCCTCTGAAACTAATTTCCTAGTCTTTCCTTTGGAGGCCATGTTGATAGATGAAAGAAAAATAAAGGGGAAAAATATGACCGGGGGAAAGGAATTAATATCCTCTGCGAAAATGATAACAACTACTAAAATTAATGCACAATAATCTTTGTATACCTGCAATCAAACAATACATGATTAAGCAAAAAGTGGTAAACTGGCGGACTAGGGTTTATTTATAGCACTGATAAAGTGATATGGTAACCATTTTATAGTATGACTATAGTAGTTAAATTCCAATGGCATGTGAGCATAGGGGAAAATGTCTAATTAATCGTCTGGGAGTGGGATTAACAATGGGCCAATAGGGCATAACAATAGGTACATCGTGGAAATGGACATGTGAGGTGGAAGCATTTGATTTGATGTCAAGCAACGGTTAGAGCGTGGGTTCATTTGACCGTTGGTGGGAGTAAAAACCACATGTGAAGGAAACGCTAATTTCAGGGGGGGTAGGAGATGGTTTGAGGTCTTGTGCAAGGGGGGTGAGAAGTGATGGGAGGGTGACACATAAGGAGGGCCCACCATTCATTAATACCTCTTTTCACACCCCCCCCCCCCACGTTAACAAGAAATGGACGAGGGGGGTGTGAAAAGCTTCCCCGCCGTTGATCTGGGTGTGGAAGAGATCTGCCATTGGAAATTGCCCGATCGTTATTACAAAACAACAAATCACTTTTTTATTTAGAAAAAATATAATAAAAACATGTGATGTTAATTACAATAAATTATATGTCAATTATTAAAACAAGGATTACTTCTTAATGAAGAAGATTAACCATAAATTAACAATAATTAACATTTTTGTGGCGCATTTAGACAAGCAATCTTTGAAAATTTTATTTTTTATAACTCAAGAATTATTTTTTCATTTATTTTCCTAACATTTTATTTTGCCTCCATTTTTTAGGGCAATATACTTCTAACATTTTTTTGATATGAAAAATAAAATTTACCAAAGTCCTAACATTTTTTTATTTTTCTCTTTTTCTATTCATATCATAACTTAACATTTTAATAATTTATTTTTTTCTAAGGTTCTAACTTATCAAAACCAAATAATGTTACAACACCATGGATAGATTTTATACATAGTATCAGAGTGAAAATAATAAAATATAAGAGGAGAACAAAGTTTTTTTTGAACAGGTTCGAATTTGCAGCTTTATTCTTCAGGACGCAAAAAGAAATCAAGTTTTCATCCAATGGCTTGAGACTCTAATATGATCTTGAGGGGATTTTGAATTACATATCATGGAAGGATATAATGGAGGTAATGCTTGAGGATAATGGACTAAAGGAATTCATAGACCATGATGTTCCTGAGCTCGGAGCAGCAGATGCTCAACTTCTTGATGCGTGGAAGAAGAAGGTAGCAAAGGTGAGAAGTATCTTGTTAGAAGAAGTTTGGGACCATATTGTCTCGAGTCTCCATGGGAAGGTGACTCCATATGCTATGTGGAAGGCCTTGATAGATCTGTTTCAGAATAACAGTGACCACAGGAAGTTGGTGCCGAAATAAAAGCTCAGAAATATCAAGATGGAGGAGGGCAAAATGATAACAAAATACTTGACGAAGTTCACTCAATGTCGATATGAGCTTGGAAGTGTTGGTGTGACAGTATCCTAGGATGATTTAGTGAGCCTAGCTCTTCTAGGCCTTCCTGAGTGCTGAGACAATTACAAGGACTCTGTGAATGGGAGGGAGAAGCTACCATACTGGGAGCATTTGTGGTCCAACTTGGTAATAGAAGAGATAAGGCGAAGCACTAGAGATGGGAACTTCAACACCAACAAAGAAGAAGCTTTTTCATTGGTGGAAAAGGAAAAAAAATCCAAGGGAAATAAGTCTCAAGGTGAAGAGGGAAATGGAGACTTCTCCAAGGTCAAGTGTTTTCACTGTCACGAGCATGGTAACTATGCCTCAAAGTGTCCACAAAAGGAAAGTAAGAAGGAGCCTGCAGTTGCAACAAAAAGTGAAGCACTAGCTTCACAGTTAGAGCTTGATTTTACTCTCATTTCATGCATGTCCAACACTTTAATGGGATGCATGTGGTATTTAGATGGTGGTTCCTAATTCCATATGACGCGGAATAAATATCTCTTCAGTGACTTGGAGGAGAAGGACCTCCAGCAAAACATAGATTTTGGAGATGAGAGGAGGTATAAAGCGACCAACATAGCTACAATTACCTTTCAGAGGGAGTCTAGCTCCCCTCTCAGACTGACATATGTTTTTTATGTTCCAAGAGTAAAGAAGAATCTTGTCTCCGTAGCGGCATTGGAAGACCATGCTTATGATGTCATATTTAGAAGAGGAAATGTGTTCCTTATACACGTCACTACGGGATGAGTGAAATATATTAGTGTACGAGTCAAGAACCTGTATTCTCTCGAGGTTGAATATGCATGCAAAGCTTTGAGGAGAAAAGAAAAGGTTAGTGACTTGGTGTTTGAGAGGGAGCCTAACTTACCTCTAAATTTTCACCCTCAGAAGCAGTCTCAAAAGGTTTTGGACCAGCTACAATTGGAGGAACATAGAAAATACCGAGTGGAGTTGTCCACTCAAGCAGAGACCTCTAGGAGGGGGGAATTTTGAGCCAGATGGGCAGAGGGAGCACATGCAACCATACCTCTAGGTGAGAGGTGGGGTGATTTGAAGACATAATCCCAAGAGAAGAAATTTGGCCAGGATCCATTGAGATGGTGTGTCTCATGGATTAGACCTAGCTACGGGGAGCCTATAATACATAGTAGCGGGAAGGATCGGTAGGATGGATGCAATCATATGTCAAAAAGACAAAAATCAGAGTGATAGATATCAGATACTAGAGTGCAGATCAAAGTTGGCAGCAGTTCATATGGCACAGATGAAGAGTAAAAAAAAACACAGAGTTTTAAGAAGATGTGCAATAATTGGTTGTAGTCAAGGACTCTGATGATAGATGCATCATACCGATTCAAATTCTTTTTTGAGGCTTTTTAGTTTCAAGAGTTGCAGGTGCAAACAACACTAGAGAAGTGTTGCATGCAGAACATTCCAAAGGTACCAGACCAGGATAGATTTAATTCCTTTCTTGTTAAGAGGGAGTGTTGAAATTAGAAACAAGAAATAGTAAAAATGGCATCCAAATATGGAACCCAGAAATGGTGCCATAAGGGGCTTCTTATTTAATTTTACCTCACTAAAATTGGAAGAAAAAATGTCATCTCATCTCATGACATCTAGTATTAGTTAACTAAGTCAGGGAGACTTATTTAGCTTAGTAAATTTGAGTTAGAGGTCAGAGAGGAGGCATGTAGATTTCTCCCATGATTTTAGGGGGTCCAATTACAGTTATTTGTGAGTTGTAATTAGTTAACTCAATTAATTAAGTTAAAATAGGTTTAACTAGTGCTAAATAATGGATGATATAGTGAGAGGTCTGGTGAATTAAATATGATTTAATTCACATGCAACGATTATTTAGTTAACTAATAATTCATTATAAATAGTTTTTTCATGTCAGTTCTAAGGAAGGCATAGTTGAGACAGAGGTTAAAGGGAAGATAACTATCAATTTTATAATTAGAAAATTGTATAGGTCGTGCATGAGGTCATTGAGAAGCCTTGAAAGGATTATGCAATCATTAATTGGGATTTTCCTAATTAATATGGGCTCAATTAGCCCAAGAATGTGTAAGAAAGGAAGGGTAGGTAGATTCAAGCAAAAGGTTAAATACTAGACCGATTTTTCTTAGATCGTAAGTCGGATTCGAGCAGGATCTGAGTGAGACAGTCATCAAGGTGCAAAGGTTTCTCAGTGTGAGGAATAGCATTGTATTGTTTCATGATATTTACTTTATGAAATATAAAAATAACGAGCTTTTGAGCAGTATCTTTTCCCATATACATCTTTTGTTGTGCGATTGATAATTTCTTTCTCTTACTTCTTATGTGATTGTGCGATCATGTTTTGTTTCCACAAATTGTACAAGGATTCAATATTTTGTTTCAGTACATTACATATTATATTGAATCTCATGGATATATTTTCTATAGTCATCATATTCATGCATTACGATCGGTGTTGAGGTGTGCTTTTTGACAAGGAAGGACTACTAAACTTGGGGAGTCATCTACAAAATTGGTTGTTATTTATGGTTGTAAACTCTCTCCTATACTTGTTAATAACAAGAGTATCTTGTTTTCCTATATTTTTTGTGTTATGTTTAAACTTATATATTTCAATGCCTTGTCAATTCATTAAATAGATATATTGGATTATGCTACGTAGATGTTGTGGATACTTTTCTTGTTTTAGTCGTGTGTGTAGGTTCTAATTATAGCATTTGGAGCTTACAAGCAAGGAGGAGAGGAAATATTGTGACAGATTTCAGGTAGGATTCTTTCCCATCCTAGAATTTCTCCAAGAAAAAATTCATACTTTTTGTCTTTTGTTTTTCTATATCAGACCACTCGATCTAGAAAATTCAACTTTGTCCACAATCGTGAGATTTCCGCATAACAAAGTGGTGACTCCACTGGGGATTGATTATTCCCTTAGTGGTTTCCTTTACCTTAGCACCTTTTAATCTCTTAGATCGACCTTAATTGACTCACTCAGACATTGATTGACCTTAGGAAAACAATTGTTTGAGGTTGGTTTCATTTCATGTGTCTTCTTTTTACTAAATTAACAACAACACACCCTCTGTTATGAGACAAAGCGCCCCAATGCACCTGTTTCTTCTTTTTACCTGCAATGTAGTGCACTGTCTCTTGTTCCGTAGTTGCATTGATCTAGTGTACCTACACTGCAGTGCACTGCCTCTTATTCTACACCTATGCTGCAACACACTTTCTCTTGTTCTGTACTTGTGTTGATCTAGTAGGATGCAAAAAAATTTGCATTTATTACCTTTCTCTTTATTTTGGTGTGATTCAAAATGTTTTCTTAATTTTTTTGAGTTTTTCTCTATCTCAGAAAAGGCATCATAATGTTTGCATTGGCCTTTGATAAGAATTTCTTCGGTTTTTTATTTTCTTATCAAAATAAGTCGTTGTAAACCTTTTTATTTATTGTTGATTGGCTTGAAGAAACTTATATTAGAGTCATATTATGTGTGATTTCTCTTATCAATTATCTTGTTGCATATTACTTTTCACTAAATTTGAAAATTAAAAGGAAAGAACTGAAAAATATCATCATTTTTCATTATTTGCATTGCATATAGGGCTTGATTTTGATTGGAATAGTGAAGTTGAGGAGATCGATTGTTGCATCACCTGTTTGTTCCATTGTTAATTGATTTATTCTTCCCTTTTTTAGTTATGCCTTTAATTGTTAGAAGGGAAATAAAAAGAATTATTTTTGTAATATTAGTTTCACTGCTCATTTGACATCGAGTTTTGAGCCTTGAAATCAAAATCTAATTCAAGATAAAATCTAAAATTTACTGAATCAATCTTAAGGAGCATTTGGAACATTAACACAAACATCTAGAGGTCTAGGCTAGAGATGTGTTCCAACATATTTAAATGTAGGAGCTGTCATTTTTTGTCAGCGTTACATTCCAGGGGTGATATCTTGTTTCATGTATGTAAGTTTACAGGTCCATTCTCCACGTACCTCCGGATATATCGCGTTATCACAATTTTAGTCAATAATTTTAAAGTGATGATAGTTTTAGTGTTAGCATTGATCTGCAAATAATAAAAATTTAAAGCACTGGCAGTTTCAATATCAACATTGATTTGTAATAAATGTTATACTCTATTTTTTTCTATAAAAAGTAGTAACTTCATACGTGTTTTCCAAATAGTTGGAAACAAAATTTTCAAATATGAAGGGGGATTTTGTCAAAAACTGACCCATTAACAAAAACCACTCTCGATTTTTACACAAGTGTCATGGTTTGAGAGATTCGAATGGATCTTTGAAACCTATTTTTCAGGATTTTGCAATCCTATTTTAGTCATTGTTTTGAAAATGAGTTTCTTAATAGCTAGGGATGACTTCTTGAAAAACCAAAGAATTTTTTATTTTATTTTTTTTATTTTTTTTCCCGGGAATAGGCCCATTAACAAAAAAATATTTGATAATTTTCAAATATACCATGGTTTGAGAGATATGAAGGAATATTTGGAGCCTATTTTTAAGGAATTCGCTAGAATTAATATTTTATATTTTTAGAAAAATGTTTAATCTGTTGGAAATTGGGTTCAACACTCCCCGTGTGTTTCACGAAATGGACTAATCGCCTCTCGTGGATCCTAACTCTGGAGATTGTAGCGAAGACTAACGCCTGCGGGTTTTGGTCTAACGACTATTGTGATCCCAACAAGTGGTATCAGAGCGATAGGTCTCAAGTTAGAAACTCACTCGGCTCACGTTGGGGGAGAGATTGTTGGAAATTGAGTTCATCACTCCCCGTGTGTTTCGCGACATGGAATAACCGCCTCTCGTGGATCCTAACTCTGGCGATTGTAGTAGAGACTAACGCCTGCAGGTTTTGGTCTAACGAAAATCGTGATCCCAACATAATCAACTTTCATTTGGAGAGCCACCTCATCAAATTCAACTTGGGGATCCTTATATTCATCCATGACCCCAACAAAAACATGATCTTCAGATACATAATATTATTTATTTTGTTTTAAAATGGAACGAATGTAATGTATTTAGTTTGGATTATATATGTACTCTTTATATTTAGTTTGTAATTTTTATTTAAAGACAAAATGTTTAGAATGAATATAGCATTAGGGGAATTTTGATGTCTAAAATGGGCCTCCTAAGGAAAATCTACAACCAAAATTCACTTTATGAGAACCAATCACATTTTAGGGGATGACATCATCCCTAATAGTTGAGGTGTCATTGCTTGAGTTAAAGGTACTTACCTATCACCTTCTCAATGGTGGATAAAAATTCACGGTTAACCATGGTAGTGCTCTAAGTACTTTTAAAGTCATAAAGTAGAGTACTCATAATAAATGTCATTTCACATTTTTTGAATAAAATATTATTATTGTCATTTCATATTTTTTGAAAGAAACAATGCATATCCCTACACAATCTTCATGTATTTACACACTTTTCAATAAATAATATATTTGTATATTTTCAAATATTTATTTATAAATCAAATCAATTCAATATGTAATATAAAATTCATACATAAAAAAATATATTATATTATATTATTTTTATATAGTATATTAATTACATGTTATTATATAATTTAAATAATATAAATTTTAATTAATAATATATTCTATAATTAAGAATTTATGAATTTATATTTATATTTTATTTTAAGTTAGTTAAGTACAAATGACAAATGCATTAGTTGTGCAATAATAATGACTTTTTATGGAAAATGTCACTTATTTATAGTCACATCAATACAATTTTATTATTATTTTTATTTTGGTACAACTTTTGAATTGAATTTAACCATGGTTACATTGATTTTGGTGCAAAAAGTGAATTGCAAATTCATAAATATTATTTTATCGGTTTAGCTATTATTTTATTATTTCCTTAGGAGGCCCATTTTAGACCTCAAAATTCCCCTAATGGTTGTTTTTTTATTAGAAACTTATTTTTTGAATGTTTAGTAAAGTAAGACTAATTTTGTAGCAGAGATTCTTGTGTTGAGAGATTTCAGATATGTGTTTTCTTTTTTCTTTTTTCCTTCTATCTTGTTGTATTTGTATTCTTCCATAACTAACAAGAGTAAATAATCAAAAATAATATTTACTATGCTATATATATATGATCAATCATTCACAAATTTATGACTTATGCTTTATGGAATTCATCCTTGTGGTGCTCTTATAAGTATAACATTGCCTTCTTATTTTGCATTCCATCTCAACAGACTTAAATATCAGAGTATCTCAGCTACACTTCCTCTATGAAGGTTTTGGTTTGCTTCCTTGTTAAGGAAAATATTTGACTCCATTCCCAATGGAAATATATCAAACCCTTCCACAATATCGAAGCTTTGTTACAGTAGACCTAGTCTTTGGGTTAAGTACATAACCAATCATTTTAAAAGAGTTATAAAGGAAGCCCCCTTCAGACTGAAAGGGCTAGCTTTCAATTCAAGAGATTAGTTAGAGGTTACCTCAGTTATTTCCTTCCATAGCCTAGGAAATTTATATGTGATAACATTTGGTGTCAGTGGCGGGGAGAAAAATTTTCACGTCAAATCATCTCTAGGTAGTACATTAAAGAATCAATTTTGATTGTTGATGGTCAATAATGGTCAGACATAAATAAATTTTTTCATCATTCATCTGGTGACTCCATTCTCAACTAAATCTAGAGCTAAAAACTTTCATGACTAATCCACAATCTGCATGGTATATTCCTATCAATTGTGCTCATATTCTTGGATTTCCAAATCATATTCCTCATATAGATTGGAAATCATATTTTCCAAGATTCAAATATGAGGACGGGGATGATGCTTCTCTTCATTTGGCGAAATTTCATATGCATATACATAGGTTTTGGATTAAATTTCATGAAGCTTGTTTGATGAAAATGTTCATGGTCTCTTTGGAGGGAAATGCTAGATCCTGGTATGAAAATTTATCACTTGGTAGCCTATATTCACTGGATGATTTTCACACAATTTTTTATGAGAATTTTAAAGAACGTTATCCTCTTTTGTTGATGGTTGAAAACTGTTGTGCACATTTTGAAAATTTCATTGAACCTTTAGAAAGTCTTTATGGTGACGAGGATTTCATGGGTGAAGAGATTGTTGAAGCTTTGTATGAAAACCCTTTTCAGGATCATGAACAAAAAATATAGGTTAGTTGTCATATTCCGGAAACTTTTCAGCAAACAATAACTTCTCTTTTGACTGAAAAGGAAACCGATCTGGATCTTTTTATAGACAATCATGTTTCATCCCTTGAAATTGATAAAGATATGCAACACTTTTTTCATTCAACATGTGACAGAGACTGGGATGAAGAAAATAATTCAAGTTGTCCTTCATATCATTCATCCACAGAATTTTGGTCCTATGAAGAAGCTTATGAATGTCAGATCCCTATAAATAAAATTCATGATGGTAGGTATTCATAGTTGCAAGAAGATCATGTGCAAGAAGTTTTTTTCTTTATTATTTTGAAATTCAAAATGATAGTTCTCAAACAAGGTTACAAGAGGTTAATGAGACGAATTTAAAATTGTTTGATAACCAACAAGATAGTCTTCATTCACAAAATGCATATGTTTCATTTGAAGTTTCACAAGAAAGTAGAGAAAACTTCCCTGATATCCATGATAATATAGATAAAAATATTTCTTCCTTTCATTTTTAAAATGATCTTCAATTGGACGGAATAGGACAAGGAACAACAATTAAAAATGAAGGGAATGTTTTTCTTTTTGTTGATCGTCAAGAAGGGGTATTTTGTCATGTTTTCCAAGACCCCATGGCTAATATGTTGGAATCATCAGTGATGGTAGAGTTTGTTTTTTTCATCAATGGAGGGATTGGATTCAAATTCCAGTTTGAGTTTCCATTTCTTAAATTTTCTTTCTTCTTAAAGAAAATGTGAGGAGAAATCAGTTGAGTAACCATTTAATTACATGGTTGCATTGGAGTTTTGAGACAACTTGATTCAATAGTTGTCTCAGCACTTAGAGTATGTAGGTGTGATGAATAAGCTCAACACTTTGAGCATCCCTTTCAAAAGTGTGTGTTTTGATATTTCAGGAATGATAATTTTCAGCATTTGATTTTAAGTTTGACAGTCTGATTTTTCAGTTTTAGCACTATACAATTCATTTTTCAGTTTGCAGTGTACAATAGTTTGGTCTCTAGTTGCAAAGGCTTGGCTGGACATATCAGTTTACAAGTTGCAGTTGTTGATTTGACTCCATATCCTAATGGATCAAGCACATGGTCTATTGAGATTCTTGCTACCATCTATGGTCGAAAACATCCTTGCGGAGCCAGCTGTTATCACAATTTTAGTCAATATTTTTAAAGGGCTGATAGTTTTAGTTTCACCGTCGATATGTGAATAATAAAAAATTTAAAGTGTTGGAAATTCGAGTGTCATTGTTGATTTGTAATAAACGTTTTACTCTGTTTGTTTCTGTAAAAGGAAGTAACTTCGGCCATGTTTTAAGAACATATGGAAGAAAATTTTCCAAATATAGAGGAGGATTTTGTTGATGACGGACCCATTAATAAAAGACTTTCTCAATGTTTACACAAGTGTCACAGTTTGAGATATTCGAAGGGATCTCTGAAGCCTATTTTTCAGGATTTTGCAATCCTCTTTTACACTGTTTAAAAAATAAGTTTCCAAACAACTAGGGATGAATTTTTTAAAACCTTGTTACACAGTAATTTGTCACCGTCCCTACCTTTCCCCGTCCTGCACATTGGAGGGCCCATTCTGTGACCTGTGAGCAATGTCATGCCTTGAAACCACTATCATTGCATTCCTCTGAACATGATCTTCAATTGCCCTGAAGACATCTCCTTGCAAAAAACCATAAAAACATCCCTTTTTGCATTGGCGCAGGTATCCAGTTCATCACTCACGCCAATGAGGAAAATCCTACAAAGAGGTCGCGCCAACTGTCGCTCTGTCCCAGAGTCACAGTCGCGCCAGCCAATTTAAGGAGTGTTTTTTAAAATAAGAAGGCGGAAGTTTCATCCTAACAAATTCCTAGACTTATTTCTATCTTGAGTTGGGAGGTGTGGCTACGGATTTCCATAGAGAGGAAGTGGTTTGCCACCTCTCATGGAAGCTTCCTTGATGATAGGGCCAATCCCAAAATTATAGGGATCCCAACTCCCCTTCCTCCATCTATAAAAGCTTGCCCATTTCCATTGCAAGCTAGTCTTGAAGTGCCCAAGTCTTGAATATCCAAGTTCTCAAATTCCTAAGAGCCTTAATGCTGCAAGAGCCCTCATTCTTCCCTTAAGGCCAAACTCAAGCAAGGAGACTATCGTCGAGAGACTCTAAGAGAGGCTTTTCCTATCCCTGGCAGGCTTTGCGAGACGTGTACGACTGGAGACCCCTCCGAAGGAGACCTCAGCGTCAGAACATTGGTTGTACTCTCTTTCGATTGCTTATTAATGAATGACTACTGGTTATGGTTCCACTCTGTTTTTCACTTATGATAATGATGAGTTATATCCTTTCTGACTGATATATAGTTGCGTATTCTAGATTTTATGCTTGTATTCGTATTGTTTCTTGCATGTGCAGGTGTCCATTCACGGGGATTGTGGGGATCGTGATCTGCCGAGGCTGAGGAACGAGAACGTTGTCTCTTCTACAAATCATAGCACTAGACTCCAAGTAGGCCTCCATCGTTGGTCTGTTTATTCGCAATTAGGAACTTGCGCTGTAGCATTTGATGATTGTTGCTAGACCCATTCTGGGCTAGTAGGGATCGCATCTGTCCGCAGAGGGGATTTACCTCTTCAACAATTTGGTGACTCCACTGGGGATCGTATAGTTTTGATTGTCTCGTTTTGATTGTTTCGTGGTTTTCCTTGCTTGGTTAGCCTTTTGGGCTGGGATCTTTTGCTGTTTTTGCTTCTTGGTTTGCTTGGATATCATTGATCTACTTCTGGAGTAGTTCTTTTTTATTTTTGGCTGAGGAACTCGGCTGGCGCGCTTTTTAGCTCGACAGTCACGCCAATTGGCGCATG
This sequence comes from Pinus albicaulis, assembly GCA_034641835.2. Classification (NCBI taxonomy): domain Eukaryota; kingdom Viridiplantae; phylum Streptophyta; class Pinopsida; order Pinales; family Pinaceae; genus Pinus; species Pinus albicaulis. Next base: position 1,635,074,859 of record CM076579.1, on the reverse strand, counting down.
TTGCTTTTGTATTGCCCGCGCCAATTGCTTTCTGGCGCCAGTTACAACCTCACAGTCGTGCCACTCCTGTGAGGCATTGGGGTTTGCTCAGTTTTGAGCTCTCTGGGTTTGTTCAGTGTGTTTATTTTTGGTTTTTCGGCTACCTGAGTGTGTTGGAGTCCTGTTTGACTGGGAGTTTGCCTTCGTCCTTTGGTTGTTTGCTTTTCTCCATCAATTTCACGTTTTAAGCCCTAGGGCATCTAGTGGCTTTGTGTATCGAGCCCTCCTTAGGAGTTTTGGTGTTTTTTTAGTCCATTCAATTATCTGATTGCTCCTCCGCATTCTCTTAGTAGTTTTTCACCGTTTCGTTGTGATTTTTGGGTGATTGTTCTTCTCTTCACTCAAATTTCCTTCGGTCTTGCTTTGGGCCTAGATCACACGGTCCATTGGAGCCTTTGGGACTTTTTCTTGGTTTTGAGAGACTTTGGTTGATTTGAGATCTGATTGTTTGTGCCATTGAGTGAAATTTGTTTGTTTTGCGCTCTTAATATCGTTTCTCAAATTGCTTCTCTTTTGTTTTCGGTTTGTTTAGTGCATCTAGATATCAAACATTGAAATTTAAAATAAAAAAAATCTCTTTTTCTTTTGTTGATTAGTGCAAATTGAAATATTTTCAATTTTACTAGTATTTAGTGATTTGAATGAAAAATTTTTGATTTCATTAGTTGCATTAGAGATATCATTGATTGTATTCCGATCATTTTGTTTGTGTAAAAACTCTCAACTCTTCTGTAGCTAGTTTTCATCGAACAAAATGATGTACCGTGGCATGTAGTTTTGCATTTAGGAGATTTTTGAGACAACACATTTGTTAGGGCCTGAAAACTAAAACGTAATTTAAGATCAACTTTAAAATCCACTCAATTTACACTAAGGCAGCATTGAAATCTAACGAAACACATTTAGAGGTCTAGGCTAGAAACGTGTTCCGGCGTCTTTAAACCTAGTAGCTGTCGTTTGCCTTTTGGCTTTAGACAGCGCTAGTACGGACTTGTGCTCCCCGTACCATCGCGTATATAAAGGGAGACCCCTCTAGGTTTCAATCCTTTTTTTATAGGAAGCCGAGTCTGCCGCCCTATACCCGTGATACACCGGACACAGCATTCGGGGAGATTGCCTGCACGTACGGAAAGTCCTTGGTTAATTTCTCTTTCATTATTGAAACCAAGGTGTATATTGCAGTTCACGGTTATTTGGTACACCCTTTTGCCTAGTATTCCTGAGCAGTCATTTTGATCCTATCTGACTCCCTAAATTTGAAAGGATCACCAAGCGCTTGTCCTTTCACGCTTGTGTCAAATCTAAAAGAGATAGAGTCATCTTTTCAACCGTTTCTCGACTCTTGAAACATGAAACGGTGAAGTTTCTTATTTTTCAATGTGGTAAAAAATTAATCACCCACGATTACACGCCCTGTTAGATTTTGTTTTTTGACCGTTTGATCGTGTGTCTTGACTCTTTTTCAGTCCGTGTGTGTGTTTGTCCTTTTTTCTCTTGTCGTTTGCCACAGTGGCAGAACCTTCGGTTTCGTCTACGGGTAGTCCTTACACAGACGATTCTTCAGAGGTGTCACAATCCTCTGCTGAACCACAGCAGCCCATTGTTTCCAAGTTTCTTGACGAGGGACCGGTTCTTTCTGAGCAACCCTTTGGGGGACCAGTTGAGTTCGATTGGACCTTTTCGGACCCTGTGTCTGAATTGAGATTAGGAGCTGATTTCCTTTCTCTTACATCGGGTTCGCCCTTTATAGCTGCTGTTTTTCCTCCCAGTCCTCGCCGTCTCTTACGAGATCTAGCGGCGGGGCTCAACCATGAGTGATTCTGGTGAGGAAATCCCAACGTCTGGTGAAGACTATCAGCTCTTCCCACGAAGATTGTTTCTGGGAGACAACTCTGAAACAGTTGTTATGTCAACAGCCAGTCCCTCATTACCACCGGGGTACAAGTCTTTGGGTCAGATCATTTCTACCACAGCCTCTATGGGAGTGTCAGCTCCTTCTCCGAGGCCAGCTGCTCCTTCCCCCGGGGTGTCTCCTCAGACGCCCGTTACTTCTGTACCCGTTCGGCCCACTGTTTGTGTGGCTGCCTCTTCACCTTTTTTCACAGCACCCTCTGCCAGGGCGATGTCGTCTCCTAAAGATATCTATTTAGCGACTGCTATATCGGAGAATATCTCTCCAGAGGAGTATCGGTTGTCTCTGCAACAACTGAACCCCGAGGTTGGACCATCCTCCCAAGATCCCAACCGCTCTTACTTTTCGCACAATGCACAGGATGGTACACCCGTGTATGCTTTTCCAGGTCAGTATGATGAGCACGGGGACATTTTACGTCTGCCCGCTCCTGAGGCTTACCTTCATGCTCAAGGTTTACCTTATAACCAAGCTTATAACCCGCAAGGGCAACCTTTCCAAGGCCAACCTTCGGGCCAACCTGGCTATCTTTATGACCCACAGGGGCAGCCCATGCAAGGCTATCCTGCAGGCCAGCAAGGGCTATCGTACGGTCCGCAAGGACAGTATTACAGCCCTTCCGGTCAACCTGTTCAGCCTCAGCCGGGGTACCAACCGGGACCAGTCTATGGTCCTGGGGGGCAAATCCAACCTTCTCCACCAATGCAACCGCAGTATCCTGTTGTTTCTAACGTTGCATATCAGCCGGTACCATCCTATGGTTCTGCTCAAGGTCAAACCATTTTCCAGCAACCACCTGGCCCTGTTCCTCCACCAGGCCAACCGGCCCATCCGGCACAACCTGGTGTTCTGCCTCCAGGCCAACCGACCCATCCGGTACAACCTAGGGCTCCTCTACAGCCAGGTAAACCTGCGCAACTGGCGCCGCCTGTCTATCCGGGTCAACCTGGTCACTCAGGTCAGCCCTCTCAGCTGGGTCAACCTGTTCACTCAGGTCAGCCCTCTCAGCCGGGTCAACTTGTTCATTCAGGGCAGCCCGCTCATTCCATTAACCCTGCCCAGCATCCGATTCATTCGATGCCGCAGCCAAATCAACAGTTGCGCCCTAATTATCAGGCTCCGCAGGGTTCCACTTTTCAGCAGCCGACTCATCCTCAGGGCGGTTATTATCCTCATGGTCAATCTCAACCGAATTATAATCAGCCCTGAGGCTCTCAGTATTATCCTCCTCCACCCAGTTCTACCTACACTTAGCAGCCAAATCCAAATGCTGCTTATACTGGGTCGACGCATAATCAGGGTCCGTACTCTGGTTATCAAGCCCCACACACTGGTTACCAGCATCCAAATCAGTCTGGTTATACGACCTACACCCCCTACGGTAAGAATCCTATGGGGCAGAACCCATGGGGGCAAGGATATTCACAACCATTGTGGAGTATGGGTACCGGTCCTCATCCCGGGCCTGGCATGCCAGTCAATCCGCCATTGTCGTTCCTAGCCACCTTGGAGTTGCCGGATGTTTCAAAATTGACCAATGATCCGATTTTACATAATCCGTATTGGCCTCCAGTTCCTACCAAGATACCAAGTGATTGCCCCAAGTTTGAGGGAAAAGCTGGAGAGGAACCCCAGGCGCATGTGATGACGTATCATCTCTGGAGTTCGTCTAACTCTTGGGTCGACGATTCGATTCATCTGCGCCTCTTCCAGCGTACTTTAACTGGAGCTGCCGCTAAGTGGTACATCGAGTTATCCTGTGGTATCTTCCAAGATTTCAATTCTTTAGCCATGGCTTTTCTCACGCACTTTCAGTTACCGGTTCGTTATGAAGCCGAGACGCACCTCCTGACTTCTCTGAAGCAGGATAAAGCCACTCACATTTCTGATCACATTCATGAGTGGTGGCGCCGTCATAGACTGATCAAGTTTCACATACCTGATCAGATACTAACTCATTGGTTCACCACCTCCTTCGTGAATAAAATCGCCCAAGATATTGCGATGGGACCGTGTGTGACGGAGGAACAAGCTATTGCGCGTGCCCAATATCTGGATCTTGTATATTCTCAGTCCGGCACGCTTTATGATATCTTTCCTGATGCTCCACGGTCCGGAACCTCTAAGGCCCCACCTACCCCTGCAGTGGATGGTGTCATTGGTTATGTGTCTCAGAATTCGAATAAATCTTCGAATGGGAAGCAGAAGTCTAATTCTTCCAACAATGCTCCTGCTAATCCCGCCCCGTCCAATTCTGGCAAAACCACGGAAGTGAATGCCGTTCAGGCCAATCCTACGGAGAAAACTTCCAAGGGGAAAAAGAATGGCAAAGGCAAATCTAAATCTGATGCCCCAAAGCCAGAATCTAAATCTCGTACGAAGGATGGTTCTCAGCGTAAACCGAAGTACCCCTGCCTCATTTGCGAAGGAGACCATTATACTAAGGATTTTCCACGACGATCCGAAGTTAGTCAACTTCTCAAGGGCTCAAAAGGGACTCCGGCAGTTCTTAAAGAGCCATTCCCGTCTCAACAGACCCAGATGGTTGAACAGCTGTCACCATCTGCACCATTTGGGTCCCAATTTTTCATGATGAATGGTACGCGTTCGAAGGATTACAACGAATTGCGGCAGGCACCCGAGAAGGCAATTGCAGATGGACCGCCTCCCCCACCTGTCTCCAGTTCGTTGGAAATCGAGAAACCTACTCCTGAACCTGTTGTGAAGCCAGCTTCTAAATGTGTTCTTCGAAGATCTTCTTATAATCTGAATGCTCGTGCTGCTCAACACTACAGCATTGTTGAGGATTTGGCACAGGCACCTTCTGCTATGTCTGCGCTAGAAGTTCTTCAAAGATGTCCTTCACAATGGAAGGCTTTATTCTCTGCAATCAGTGGCATTGATCCCGCCGATTCGAGTCTTCTCACCTTCCATTTAGAGAATTTCACTCCCCGACTTCCACATCAAATCGCTCTTGTTATTCAAGTCGGGATTAACGGTCTTAACATTCATAGGGTTGTCGTGGATGAAGGTGCCTCTACCTGTGTTATGTCCTCCGCCTGCTGGAAGGCCATTGGCTCTCCAGCCCTTTCGTCATCTCCCAATGCCCTAGAGGCATTTGATGGTCGGGAATCCAAACCCCTGGGTGTTCTCGAGAGTTTAGCTATCACTTTACAGGGGAAGATTGTCAACGTGGAAGTAGACGTAGTCGACGCCAGGCTCAACTACAATATACTTCTTGGCCGCAGCTGGACCCATGCCATGCTATGTGTGCCGTCCACCGTCTTTCGACTTCTTAAGTTCCCTCACGAGGGAAAAATCGTTACGGTGGATTAGTTGTCCTTCTTCACCTCTACCTTCGAGAACAACGTACCAAACATGGATCAGATTCTGAATCCCCCAGACAGTGTAGGACCCGGTCTCTTCAAAGACCCCGTCCTCATGGGTATCTTTCTCGCACCACCACCGCACACCGCTCAAGTTAACATGATTTCCAGGTCCGATGACCCCTGGCTTATTCCTACGCCTGAGCAGGTGTTTGAGTTTGGAGAATCAATGCCCTTGACTCCAATAGAGATCAGCTACTGTGAAATTGTTGCCGCATCTGATCCTCCACCTCCTCAGCATGCTCCTTTGAGCATGGCTCTCGACGTTTACTCTCAATCCCCCTGGCTTGGTCAGGCTGATTCACCTGATCCTCTCAAAGAGACTTTTCCTTCCGATGAAGCCATCGTTGAAACTATGTCTCTTGAGGAGCTACCTTGGGGCGATGGACATCATCGCTCCTCTTTTATGCCTAGCTTGGGGGCAATGACTGATTTTCTGGAGCGTTATGCATCTCAGGTTCCTACCCCTCCTCTTCAAACGCCCATCTTGACGCACGAGGTTTTTTTGGAAGGTAACCTGAGTAACATCACTCAAACCATCCCGATCAACATCTCCGTTAAACTAGGGATCGTTGAGAATATTCACGTGGGAGTGACTTGTTCTCCCGATGAGATTCAAGTCTATACTGATCTTTTTAAAGAATTCAGAGATGTGTTCGCCTGGTCCTACGAGGAAATGCCGGGGATTGATCCTAGTATCGTAGTGCATGAGATTCCAACCTACCCTAGTGCGAAGCCCGTGCGCCAACGTTTACGCCCCATGCATCCTCACAAAGCCGCTGCAATTAAGGCAGAAGTTGAAAAACTTCTGAACGCGGGCTTTATTTATCCCATCCCCCTCACCGAATGGGTTTCTAACATTGTCCCTGTCGATAAAAAGTAGGGTAATATTAGGGTCTGTGTCGATTACCGCGACATCAATCGCGCATGTCCAAAAGATAATTATCCCACTCCGTTCATAGACCAGATTATTGACGAATGTGCCGGAAGTGAGATTTATTCCTTGATGGACGGTTTCTCAGGGTATAATCAGATCATTATTGCACCTGAGGATCAACACAAGACTACATTCATCTATCCGTGGGGTACTTTCGCGTATAAAAAGCTCCCATTCAACTTGAAGAATGTTGGCGCCATGATTCAGCGTGCAATGTCTTATGCTTTCCATGACATTCGCCATATCGTTCAGCCTTATCTGGACGACTTGCCAGCTCATTCAGCTAGGCGAGAGGATCACCCTAAACACCTCTGCCAGATTTTCCTTCGCTGTAGGCGCTACAATATCAGGCGCAATCCTCATAAGTGCGTCTTCGGCGTGGATTCTGGCCATCTTTTGGGATTCATAGTCTCCAAAGACGGAATTCACCTTGACCCTTTAAAATTCGAGGCTATCATCAACCTCCCATCACCCTCCTCGTTATATCAATTGCAGAGTCTGCAGGGAAAAGTGAACTTCCTTCGACGCTTTATCCCGAACTACGCTGAGGTGGCCAAAGGATTTACGCGCCTATTAAAGCAGAATGTTCCCTTCCATTGGGACGAAATTTCTCAGCAATCCTTTGAGAAGCTAAAGACATTATTGGTTAATGCTCCTTTGCTTTGTCCTCCAGACTATCATCGTGATTTCACTTTGTATCTCGCCGCCGCGTTTAGCACCATTGCTATGGTTTTGGTGCAGGATGATGATGATGGTAATGAACATGTAATTTATTATCTATCACGAAACCTTCTCGATACAGAAACACGTTACGCTCATGTTGAGAAGTTGACGTTAGCCGTAGTACACACCGTGCAGCGTTTTCGCCATTACATATTGTTGCGTACGATAACAGTGGTTTCGGATTGCAACCCCATGACATATATTCTCTCTAGACAATTGCTGGGGGGAAAATACTCCAAATGGATCGTTATCCTGCAGAATTTTGACTTAGAGTTCACCACTGCTAAGTCAACCAAATCACTTGTTTTCGCAGATCTTATATGCTCACTCCCGACAGACTCCGCTCCTTCACACTTTGAAGACCATATACCGGACGAAACTATTTTCCTCATCAGTACTCGCGATCCTTGGTATGGCGACATAATCGTGTATCTTCAGACCTCCACATTTCGGTCTGAGTGGACTAAAGATGCCCAACGTCGAATTCAGCATCAGTCTCAACCCTACCGCATCGTAGGGGATACTTTATACCGTGTTGGAGTAGATTCGGTGCTCCGTCGATGCCTTACCTTGGAAGAGGCTGAAAAGGCCCTTAATGACTTCCACAGCGGCGCCTATGGTGGAAATATGTCCGGATATGCTACTGCTCAAAATATTTTGCGAGCAGGATACTTCTGGCCATCAATATTCAAAGACTGTATTACGGCATTCCGAAAATGTCACGCGTGCCAGGTGTTTCAGCGCAAGATGTGCGCGCCACCTCTTCCTTTGCATCCTGTTGTTACCGTTGGCCCATTTGCGAAATGGGCGTGGATTTTATGACGTGTAACCCTCATTCGGCCGGGGGGCATGCGTATATAATCGTAGTTGTCGACTACTTCACCAAGTGGGCCGAAGCGATGCCTACACTTGCGGCCGACGGTAAAACAGCTGCTCAATTCATCTTCAACCACATCATCGTGCGTTTCGGGGTTCCTCAGGCCATCATTACCGACCATGGTACTCATTTCCGAGATTATATGATGGCCAAGCTGACATCGAGGTTGGGCTTACGCCACGATAGCTCAACGCCATGTTACCCTCAGGCAAATGGCTAGGTTGAAGCAGTGAACAAGGTTTTGGTCACCATGCTTCAACGAACAGTTGGGATTCATAAATCAAATTGGCACCTCCAACTATTCTCAACTCTTTGGGCTTACCGAACGTCTGCTAAGAGTGCAACTGGATTCACACCTTTTCAATTGGTGTATGGTCTGGAAGCCACTCTTCCGGTTGAATGCGAGATTCCTTCTTTGAAATTAGCTGTAGAACTTCTACCTGACACTTATGTTGAAGTAGAGTGTCTCTTGTATCTGTAACGGTTAGATGAAACCCTCCACTTAGCTGCCTTAGTCATTGAGGCACAAAAAAAGTGGGTCAAAGCCCATTTCGATCAATCTGTTTCACCACGTTCCTTTGTTGAAGGGGACCTTGTCCTCCTGTATGATCAAGCGCATGATAAGCTTGGGGCGGGGAAGTTCCAACCCATGTGGCATGGGCCCTATATATTTAAATGGGTATTAAAGAATGGGGCCTACGATCTTATAGATTATGAAGGAGTTCCGCTGGCGCAACCCAGAAATGGGCTGTACCTGAAGAAATACTACGCTTAAAGTCATTTTTTGTGTGGTGTGTGTACATAGGTGTGTTTATTCATTTGTGTCCATGTGTGGTGTGGTGTGCAGTGTAAACATATTTCTGCTGATCGGGTCTTCCTGATTGTGCAGATGTCCATCAATCCGTTTGTTGGGTTCGCGGATGGTGCCTCCCGCAGTACCAGGAATCTATCTTCAGCAGCCTGGGTAATCTACGATCCTGCTGGTGAGTTGGTCAACCTGCAAGGTGTGTGTCTGGGACGTACTACAAATAACATCACGGAATATAGTGCTGTATTAGAATTATTAACTGAGGCTGTAAACCTTGGTATCCGTGAATTGCTTGTGTATCTAGACTCACAACTTGTAGTATTACAATTGAACGGTCATTATTCGGTCAGAAAACCATCCATTTTACGTCTGTATCTGCATATTCATTTACTGGAAAGAAATTTTGGCTATATTACATATCAGCATATACCCAGGCACATGAATACATTAACAGATGCAGTAGCTAATTTGGTGTTAGATAGACATTTGCGCAATTTGTAAATCATCATCACATATAAAAGGAAAATCCATCCAGAAATAGATATGTATATATATAGATATCAAAATTTTTACATAGTGTGCGTCGCATAAAATCAAAAAATATACATGTTCATCTTATTACATCCGGAGACGACACGTCTCTCAAAAATATGCATGAAATAAAACCCTAAGAGGCTAGTCTGCGTGGTGCTCATGATAACAACTCACTGCACGCACTAGGCATCTCAGTAGACGGTGGAGGCGACTAGGCACTCTCACCATATGTCTTTGATATGCTAACAGTACATCCGCCAACCAGGCGTAGCCCGGAATCCCTCGAGCAATCCCCTTGAGGTTCTGAACCAACTCTCCTCCTTCCGCGCCCTCCTCATGAGGATCAACTGCGAGCTGAGTTCTCCGTGCGATAGGAGACATCCCGGCTGGTCTCTCTGGGCCAACATCTGTATACGCATGTAACTGCTATCAGAACGGACATGTATTAACAAAAAATCATAAAACATAAAAATAAAAACAAATCATACCTAGCTCTTCGTCCCAATCCTCTCCCTCCAACAGTGGGAGATCTGGGTCTCCAGTAAAGTCTGTCCCGGCATAAGGCCAGTCCTCAACTACAATCAACTAGCGCTGGAACCACCCAAAAAACTCTGGCCTCCAGGAAATCTGCTGGCCTCCTCCTGCTCTGGGCATTAGTGCTGCCCAGTGAGCCATTCTCGGCTCTCATGGTATCGGCTCCGCTACAACGGCCCCTTGGCCCTGGAAGATTGGTAATCGTTCCAGAATGAACGAGACCAGGATGGACCCATAGCCAAACTGCTTCAGCTTGGCTTGTTTTCATCTCGTCAGCTGTCTCTTGATGTTGATCATTACTATTGTGGCCCAGTCAAACAGTATGGGACTCATGCAGTCTGAAGCCAGTAAGAGTTGGGCTTTCATCGCTTCGTGCGGTGCCTGCGATCCCGCAGCCCGCGTGATGGTATGTAGTACTACTCGTAGTGCCAGATCGGGGATAGTGTGGATATCCACCTTTTTACTCCCTGATCCCATTTGTGCCCGTGGGCACACTCGTGCCATCACTTCCTCCATTTTCTCACCTGACGGTCTGCTCCTTGTTAGTATGGGTACCGGACCTCTACGCGACAGTCCGGTTATGAAATACACATCAGAAACGTCCAGTTCCAGCACCTGGTCTCGTAGCTTGAATACTTGTTCTTGTTCATCCCAAATTCTCACCAAGTACTGAAGTAGCTCAGGTTGGGCTCGTAAACAAGGTGTCACGAAGAATTTCTTGAGCCCAAATTTTCTGAGGGCATTCATACAGGCCTCATTTCCCATGGCCATTTCGTCCTCTTCCCCATGCTCTCTTTCCTTCCACTCAATCACCATTCTGCTCGGTTTCCTGCATCAACATGGTCACAAACCTTTAATTAGATCTCTGTTGAGCTTCAAAATCCATTCAAATTGATCAAAATGTCGAATTTTTAGGCGGAAAATTGGGTTCAGCCGTTGGCGCGGCTGTTTTAGGAACAGTCGCACCAGTTGGCACGAGGCTTTTGCATATAAAATCCCATTGGGGTGGGTCCGTGCCCGATACCCGCGCCAATGAGCAGAGCCCTAAAAATTCAAAATTTTGCCACAGAGGTCTATTGCATGATGGAAAACTATTAAAAAACGGACTGAAATGAAGTATGAGGAAGCGCCTTTTACCTGGAACTGACGGAACCCTGAATGGTGGCCCGGATCGGTCATAATCGCCGCCAGAAGTTTGCACAGTAAATGGACCAATGTTGCTCTTCACTCGGGTAAAAGTAAAAGTAATTTTAATTTTTACCATTTAGACTTATTTATAACTTTTTGAGCTCTATTTAGGTTTAAAAAGTCATTTTTTCATTAAAATTTCGTATGTTTTGTCGAAAATGGATTTTACACTTGCCTTTCCGTGTAGTAACAGGTTTTATGCAACGTAAACGGTGAAATGAGTTGTATTTTATACTTTTTCGAACTCGGTAAAAACACGAAAAAGTCACTTTGGAGTCATCTTTCAGCTCTTTTCTAACTCTCTAAACATGAAAAGATTGCCGAGGCCCTTGTCGTTTCGATCTCGTTAAAGTGGCTACGAAACGACATCTACCCAGTATATGTTTACCCCTTTTTCGAGCTGGGATGGATTATTTACGAAAAAGGAATACCCTAGCCTATCTCTACTAGGAGGTTTTCTCGGATATTTTTTTCTACCTTTTCGGATCTGAGAAACTATTACGAAAAGGGACCTTTGGAGTTTACTTTTCTGTTGTTTTTTCAAACTCTCTAAACATGAAAAGACGCCAAGTTCTTCCTTTGTCAGACTCGTTAAACCCTGATGACATTGGATTCAGTCGAAATGACGTTAACCGAGTTCCTCCTTCCTAGGGATCGTTAAATGTACTAGGATGGATTCGCCCGAAGGGTGGACTTATATTACAAGCATATGCTATCCCCTTCAAGCTTGTTATCAAAAATAATTGGGGTACTGGCCAGAAATGGTGGGGGAAAAATGGAACCATCATCATTATCGTGTCGACAATATGTCGCTCTTGAAAATGGCACTTGTCTGCATTCGTGTCGGGTTGGGAACATCTCATCTCGTTCTTCACTTTGCCGCCGTGGGTTTGGATAATCCCTTTTGACCTCTCATTTTCTCATTGCCTCGTCACCATGACCTCTGATCCGTTGATGTCAAATACTGCCAAAACCACTATTTGTGCCATTATATGTTCAAGAGAAGTTGACCTCTGCAAGTATCAACCTTCCTCTGATTCTCATATGATCCTGATTCACAAAAAAACATCATGTTCCTCTGTCTCGTGTTGATGATGTGGGAAACATTATGGCCCACCTTCAATCAAGGTCACTTGCTGTCGACTTCAGCTCATTATCCAGGAAGTTGATCTAGAGACTCCCTTATGGTACCTTGGAGCCTGCATGCCTCAATGGCAAGTTCGTCGCATTCGACGTGAGGTTTTCATCATTGGCCTCCGATCGAGTGAATCTATGGGTGTTCGACGCCAGCTCATTGATTCACATGCCGTAGATTGTACCTGTAGTACCTTGAGGGCCATCGTCATTATTGGTGGTTCCTCTCGCGTCTGTTAACAACTTTCATCATTGGCTGGTAATCAGACTATGTTCTTGCATGTTCGACTTCAGCTCACATATTCGCATGCTTGAACTTGTACTTTGTTCGGGTTGAGATGGAGCGCAAGACCCTGGATTGTGTCTATTGTAATCCAGGCTGTGATTTTGTGGATTATCATTTACATGACTTATTCACTGGATGGCTGCGACCATACTTGAGTCTATTTATCGATCCTCACTGGATGGCTGCGACCATACCTTGGATCTGGATTATTGTATACTCTATTTTGGATGGCTGCGTCCATACCACATATACATCATGTACTTGAGATATCAGTTGTATTTCTCCACGCAGGTTTTCCGCCAGTGGAGTTTCAGTTGGACACGTTCTCGTAAAGAATTTCACCCCTCTCTCTCTCTCGGGCCTCATGCTTTAGGGGGCATCTGTTACACAGTAATTTTTCACCGTCCCTACCTTTCCTCGTCCCGCACATTGGAGGGCCCATTCTATGACCTGTGAGCAATGTCATGCCTTGAAACCACTATCATTGCATTCCTCTGAACATGAGCTTCAATTGCCCTGAAGACATCTCCTTGCAAAAAACCATAAAAACATCCCTTTTTGCATTGGCGTAGGTATCCAGTTCATCACTCGCGCCAATGAGGAAAATCCTACAAAGAGGCCGTGCCAACTGGCGCTCTGTCCCAGAGTCGCAGTCGCCCCAGCCAATTTAAGGAGTGTTTTTTAAAATAAGAAGGCAGAATTTTCATCCTAACAAATTCCTGGACTGATTTCTATCTTGAGTTGGGAGGTGTGGCTACGGATTTCCATAGAGAGGAAGTGGTTTTCCACCTCTCATGGAAGCTTCCTTGATGATAGGGCCAATCCCACAATTATAGGGATCCCAACTCCCCTTCCTCCATCTATAAAAGCTTGCCCATTGCCATTGCAAGCTAGTCTTGAAGTGCCCAAGTCTTGAATCTCCAAGTTCTCAAATTCCCAAGAGCCTTAATGCTGCAAGAGCCCTCATTCTTCCCTTAAGGCCAAACTCAAGCAAGGAGACTATCGTTGAGAGACTCTAAGAGAGGCTTGTCCCATCCCTGGCAGGCTTTGCGAGACGTGTACGACTGGAGACCCCTCCGAAGGAGACCTCAGCGTCAGAACATTGGTTGTACTCTCTTTCGATTGCTTATTAATGAATGACTATTGGTTATGGTTCCACTCTGTTTTTCACTTATGATAATGATGATTTATATCCTTTCTGACTAATATATAGTTGCGTATTCTGGATTTTATGCTTGTATTCGTATTGTTTCTTGCATGTGCAGGTGTCCATTCACGGGGATCATGGGGATCGTGATCTGCCGAGGCTGAGTAATGGGAACACTGTCTCTTCTACGAATCATAGCACTGGACTCTAGGTAGGCCTCCATCGTTGGTCTGTTTATTCGCAATTAGGAACTTGCGCTGTAGCATTTGATGATTTTTGCTAGACCCGTTCTGGGCTAGTAGGGATCGCCTCTGTCCGCAGAGGGGATTTACCTCTTCAACAAACCTAAATATTTTTTTCTTTTGGAACGGGCCCATTAACAAAAACATCTCTTATATTTTGCACAAATATTATGGTTTGAGAGATACGAAGGAATATTTCGAGCCTAGTTTTTAGGAATTTTCCAAAATTAATATTTTCTATTTTTATAAAAACACCTAATCAATTTTCAGTTGGAGAGCCACCTCATCGAATTCAACTTGGGTATCATTAGCTTCATCCATTACTCCAACAACAACATGATATTCAGATACAAAATATTATTTATTTTGTTTTATGATGGAATAAATGTAATTTATTTAGTTTGGATTAGAGATGCACTCTTTATATTTATAAATTTGTAATTATAGTACATAGTAGAAACATTCTTTTATTATGTAATTTTTCTATAAAGTAAAAGTATTTAGATTGAAGAGAGGTTGGTTTTTAATCAAAAAATTGTTATTCTATATGTTTTTTTTTTTTAATTTTAATAAAGGAAGACTAATTCTATAGCAGAGATTCTTGTGTTGAGAGATTTTGGATATGTGTTTTCCTATTTTTGATTTCCTTCTATGTTGTCATATGTATATTCTTTTATGACTGATAAGAGTAAATAAACATAAATCATATTACTATGCTCTATTTATATGATCGATCATTCACAAATTTCTGACTTATGCTTTATGGAATTCATACTTGTGGTGCTCTTATAAGTATACCATTGCATTCTTATTCTGTATTCCATCTCTACATTGTTAAATATCAGAGTATCTCAGCTACCCTACTTCTATAAAGGCTTTGGTTTTCTTCCTTGTTAAGAAAAATATTTTACTCCATGCCCAATGGAAATCTATCAAATTATTCTACAATTTTGAAGTTTTTTTACAACAAACCTATCCATTGTGTTAAGTACATAACCATTCATTTTGAATGAGTTATAGAAGGGATCCCCCTTCTGAATGAAAGGGGTAAATTTCAATTCAAGATATAGGTTAGAGGTTACTTCAGTTATTTCTTTCCACAACCAGGGAAATTTCTAAGTGATAACATATTGGATGGCGCTCCATGCATGAAAAATATATGGGAACACTTACATCGTAAGATTACACATTAGACACCACTAGTAGTGATTGTGCTTCCATGTACCTTTGGGTATATTTTTTAAGTCCCCACTAGGTTGTTATCCCACCATAGGTAACCGAGTTTTCCACCTTGCACACTGTCATATATCGAACACAACATTTGGGGAGATTTCTTGCCCGTACATAAATCCTTGGTTTTCCAAGTTGGAATATTGCAGTTCACAATTTCTTGATAAACCCTTTTTCCCAGTTACCCCTTTGTTTTTTTTGTGACTTTAATTTCTAAAATAAATTAATTTACCATGAGACAACATCCTCACTATGGAATAACTCAATGGATCTTAGGTTGAGACTAATGGAGATAGTTCTTGATTTTTCCAATCAGGAGAACAACTCTAACGGGAATCTTGGTGTTGGATCACTAAGATTTCTATTTAAAAACAATCCTAATGCCTACATTAATCATCAACCCAGGGTAAATATTTTTTTTTAGGAGTGTTTAGTACAGTCTATGCAAGTGAAACTAGAGGTTATTAAATCGAAATCATTGAAGAAGTAAAATCTAATTCTTGAAGTTCAATCAAAGCAATAAAAGTAATCATTAAATAACTTCAACCAATTAAATCAACTTAATTCTAATATGTTCTATTAAAGCAAATGGAAATATAAACTTGAAGGAATTCACATTGAACCAGAATTACAGACTAACATATACATCAATCTATTAACATCTACAACAATCTTTTAATCAGGCAGGGAATACTGCAGTAAGTGAACAACAAGTAACACATTCACGTTCTGCAATTGAAATTCTCAATGGCTAATCAAAAAGCTCACTCGAAATGAACATCAACTTAATTATTCAAATAACTTGCGAGAAATAACAATCATGAAGAAAATGAAAGCAATTAAGACTTCAAATCAATAATATGCTAACCACCCGATGCTGATGAAATTCAAATCAATAAGAATTATATAAAACACAGAAATGATTAATTTTAAAATAGGGAAATGAAAAAAAAAACAAAAGACAACAGTAGAACTCCTAGTGACTGGGCCCAGAGTCTCCAGAAGTCTCTGCCAGGTGATCTTCAGAATACGATTATGGAAAAACCAATATCTCTTTCATTAAATCTAACAGTCAGGGTACAACATCGCTGAGCGCAAAAGCTTCTTGTTTAGAAGGAATGAAAATAAAACAAAATTACAACATATGGATAACAAACTCCCATTCTATTCCATCTATTGATCTTTTATATATTTACAAAGAAACATAACATATAAAGGTGAATCCTCAAGATCAGGAGATCCTTAGGATTTCACAGCTTTTTAACAGTTTGTGCTATAGAATGAGCGAGGCCCCCCTTGATTATTGCTAGCTTTTATAAACATAAACAAGATCATTTTCCTTTTCTTGGACAGTGTTATTCAATCATTTGAACAACAACCAATCAGTTTGGATTTCCTGCACCTAAAAACAACGGAAGTTATCCTTTTTCCCTCATAATTACATAATTTATTGATAATTAGCTTTACCCTTTATTTATAATGAATTATTCCATATTAACTCCCAAAATGAAGGTAAACACATGAAAGTTAATAATAAATCCAGTTAATCATAAGGGTCAAACTTTCCATTTTCGTGACCCAACATACTCCCCAACTTACCTTATTGCATGTCCTCATGCAATGAGATGATTGGGATGTAACAATGTCGAAGAATAAGCAAGGTATATTTCCTCCTTATACAGTCTGAAACCATGTTTTTGTTTAATTCTTGCAAAAGCTTGATTTTCATGACCCTATGGAAGCTCATAATTATGGTGGTAGCCTTCAGGAGGGTACCATATGACAAGACACTTGTAGCGGCACCCTATCCATGTAGGACCCATGCATAAAATGATGTTACTGTATGTGAAAACGCGAACAACATCTCCTTTAAAGTTTCTATAATTAAAAGGTTCCCGATTATTAATACTATTGGTGGATGCATGTCATCTTTGCTTAGCTGCTAACAAGGAATCTTCTTTGATCTCTTGAAAGTATTATGTCCCAGCTTGTACAATATCCTTTGTGGAAAGGGATCAATTTGGCTATAACCCCTTCCTATTTCATAAATATTTTGTGTTGAGTGAAGAGATGCAGAGGTTTAGTGGGCTCCCCTTTAACCGAGAGATCCATACCATGTTCTCTTTTCTGAAAAACGTTATAAGCCTTAGCCCACTTGATTTGATTATCAGCAAAATACATGAATGCTTGAAACTGGATGTCTCCTATAAAGGGACTTCGGTTACTGTCTCTTTCATCTTCCAAAAAGAAGTTGGGCAGATATAGTTCACACAATAGGCATTGAACTTTCTCATTTTGTTCCCCACAACACTGAACAAATTATGCAGTGGTCTTAAACTCGGTGGGTTTCCCTGCTCTAATGGATTTTACTTTCAATAACATATATCTTTGTAATAAGAACAGAGCATAATTAGTAGCAGGCGATCTACAAGATAGGACATATGAGTAAATTGAGAAAATAATGTTTGTTTTATTTTTGGCTTCTTCAAGATGAGCTTGAGATTTCTTTACCTTCTCCTGTTCACTTTTGAGGTTAGAAAAGGTCTCATCTTTAGTTGCAGTAAGATTCTTGAGTTTTTCCATCAGATCCTGATGTACCTGTAGTAGTACCACTTCCTTCTTATAGTTATCCAATTCTTACCGGTTTTGTGTCAATGTGTCTTGAAGTCTTGAAATAATGGCTTCTTTTACCAAAGGAGTATAAAAGGGTGTTTCATCTATCTGAGTTTCCTCTGTCTGTGTCTCCAATTCTATCTAAGTTCCCACTATCTGTGTTTCTAATTATGTTTGGGTTTAAGCAGTGTGTGTCTCTACTTATGTCTCAGTCTTAGAAATGTCTATTTCTTTCTTAGGCTTCCAAGCCTTATCTGCCTCTTTTAACCATTCCCTTAATTGCTTGACTGCTCTTTTAAAAAAATTGTACTTCTTTCGCAATTTCCTCAACTTAGACCTTGCTGACTTAATTTTCTTTGTAGGGTTTCCAATAGAAGAGGGCACAGTACTTTATTCAAGCACAGAGGGAGATGTACCAATTTCTAAGCCATAATCTGGAAAAACAATATTTTCTTCAAGCACTGAAGGAGCTATGCCTATATTAGTATTTTCATCCAATGGGATGACATTTTGTTCAGGAACCATGGGAATTGTGTCTATATCAGTACTCTGGTCAAATAGGATGGTGTTTTCTTCAGGCACCATGGGAATTGTTACCATGGGAATTGTGTCTATATCAGTACTCTGGTCAAATAGGATGGTGTTTTCTTCAGGCACCATGGGAATTGTGCCTATATAAATACTCTGTTCTAATGGGACTGTCACCTGACTGGTTTTTGGACTCAGGAGTTCTTTCTACAAAGTTTCCTTCCTCCACATATTCACCACGATAGGGTACTGAATCCCCCTGAATTTTTCATTTCCTCCTTAGATGGTTAAATCTCAGTGTGACCAAAACTATCATCAAAAGCAGCCTAGTCTAGAGGATCACTCAGTCCCTCAGAATTTCCGGAGGGGTTTCTTCATTAAATGCACTCATACTTTCCAGCACTCTGGCCATTTCCTCCTCATACCCCCGTTGAATTCCCTATTTTGTATTTAGAGGAGGTGAATGAGATGGTCCTACCTCGTCAGCCAAGGTTGAAGTGTTTTGTCATGAACTTAATCGCTCAAGGTGTCTTCGTTTCACCGACCCCGAGGTCAAGGGATGTGTTAGTCATTAGTAATTTTCAATATCTGTAGATGACTAAATATCAGTTCTAGATTTCTAAAAACAAGATTCCTGAATATTTTGAATTTTATAAATCTCACTGCCTTCATTATCCTTATATCAAAATTTTCATTATTCTACTATTTTTCCATTCCATGGTTAACCTACCACTCTTAAAAGACCCTTCATGAGCTTGTGCCACTCATCTATATCCTATTGTCCCACCTATAACCTCAGTACCCTATTCTGCTTTTTCCCATCACTCCACTTCACATCTAGGGTTACCAAACAACCTTTCCTTTCCATGTTCACCAGGTCCCTCAAGGGTTGATGGTCTCAAAACCATCTTTGTAGGCTCTTTAGATAAACCAAGTACATTGGATTTTGGATATTCAAAAACATTACTTTGTCAATACTCTATTTTACACTTAAAGCCTCTAAAACCAATTTCAATCAAAGGCCAAGTCAAATACTCCTCCCACTAGGTCAATTAGGGTTTCACAGGCTATAAGGTCATCATTGGTGTTCCAAATATTGTTTTTCTTGTGAAGAAGGCTGACTCAAATGTATTGGAATATTGAGACATGGTTATTCAAAGAAGATCTAAAAGTCCCCAAAGAAGACTACCTTATCAAAATTCAAGTTTGTGAATGCTAATATTTTGACACTCCTGCAGGAGTATTAAAGAGATCCATCAGCAGAAATTTGATGAGATAGGAGTTATGATCCTGGATCAAGGCAACTCATGGCAAGAAGACATGAAAGCACTTATGCTTAAATAAACCTAGGGTTTTGGAAATATAGTTAAAAGAGGTATAGTGAAGATGTTAGGCCTCCATCATGACAACAGAAAGAATATTTTAAAAGGCTACTATGTATGTCATCCCAGATTTTTCCAAGGTGAGATTCGTCCCTCTTTCAAAAGAAAAATAAGTAAAGAATATCAGTGAGAAGGGAAAAACCATGTTTTCAAGTCACCCACACTCAGAAATGTCAAAAGGGGTAAAAAAGTGATTTGAACTTCACAATGCAAGAAAAAGGGGCTTTGACAGTGCTGCTATAAAAATTCCTCAAAAAAATTTGAGAAACTTACCATTACTGAACGAGCTAAAGATATGTGGTAGGTTTCAAAATGGCAGTGAAGGCAGTTTTTAGGGTTCTGATATGTCAAAATGAGTAAAATAGACCCCCAGGCTAGAAAGGACCCTTTCATGTTTCCAGCAAGCTACCACAAAAAAGGGAAAAAGAGCCACTTAAAAATTTTCGAGTCACTGCAATAAAAGACAAAGAAATATCAGTGAAAAAGTGACAGAGGCTCAAAACATTAGCAAATTGGGTTCTCAAACTTTGATTTATTTTCCTAAGCATAAAGGACCATTTTTTCCTTCACCCAACTCATTATGCACTTGCAAAGACAACCAGAGCATCCAAGAGATAAATTTGGGCATTTCAGTCAAATTTTGGGCAAGTCTACCCAGCACTGCGCGTTCAGGCAGGCGCTACGCATTCAGTTTCTGGCACTGCGTGTTCAGATAATTTTCCAGTGAAAAATTGCACTGCACTGCATGTTCAGAGACACATGCTACACATTTGTGCAGGAGCTATGCTTTCATCTAGGAAAGCCCGACAAGCCTAGACTATGTTCAGGTGTTGTGCCCAAGAGAGCCCGACAGGCCCAAACTGCATTCAGCTACTACGCCTAGGAGAGCTCTACATCCAAAAATGTGTGCTGGCACTATGCGTTGGGCAGGGAGGACCTGACTCTGAGTGTAGGCACTACGTGTTGGGCAGGGAGGACTCGACTCTACGTGCAAGCGCTACGCTTTCTCCTGAAGCTCCCCCTTCATCTACAAGTGCCCAAAAAATGTCAAAAACTCCTTCAAGATGACATCAAAGGACTTTCAAGGGCATTGAAAATTGGTAGGTGGATGTCTTTCCTTTTCCTATAGTGGATTTTGATGATTTAATAGGAATTGACCAAACCCTAAGGAGTGAAAAACCCTAATCTTCATGCTAAAAAACCTTGTTTCAACCTCCATCATCTACAAACAAGGATATATCAGTCAAGTAGGGTATGAAGTAGTATGGTTGCAGTGATTTAAATATTAACCATTCATCAAATCTTAAAAATCTCAGTCATACACCTACACCTTCCTCTCACTCACTTGCAAAGGTTTCCTTTCATCACCATTCCAATTCACTTCTCATATCAAGTTTCACAAGAAGAGGTAGGGTTTTTTTAAAAACAAAAGTGATCAAAATTTCAGGAGAAGGAGGAAATGTTAGTAGTGAAGAAGGCCAAATGCCTAGGAGGAAGAAACACAGAGGTGGGAAGGTTAATAGGTTTGAACCCCAAGACACTATGGAGCTTAATTCCTCCCCTATGATTTTCACATCTTTCCAAAATATGGGATGTTTTCACTTTTGTGAAAAACTACAATAGGTACAAAGTCACCTAGAGCTCACAAGGTTGTTCATCCTTAACCTACATGACAAATAATCAAGCTTTGAAAGGGTGACCTTTGAACTCTCTTCAGATGCCATTGCCCATGCTACAGAGATACCCAATTTTGGTGAAAAATGGTTCAAAAGAGAAAATTTAGACATAAGCTGCTATGAGCCATTTCTTAAACCCAGATACAAAGAAGGCTGCAAAACTATCTTCCCTTTTCATATTTTCTGGAGAGGTATGCACCCTTGATGAGGGTCATCATGAAATACTTTACATGTGAGGGAAGGTACTCCAGAATTTACTCCTATCATAACAAATTACTCATGCACTTCACTAGGGTTAAAATGCTTCATTTACCCTACTACCTCCATAGGAGTATCAATAAAATGTCTTCTTTTGTTCAAAGGAGGAACTATTCCCAGAAAATGCAAATTTTGTTTCATCATTCTTTAATCAAGATGGTTGTGCTACATCAATTGGAGCAAAAAGGCATACCATGGGAAGTGTTCATTACTCATGAAGTGTTCACAAACCCTCAACCCCATCCTCAGCAAAAAATTCCCTCATCATCTCATCCTCCTCCCCCTACTTCCCCATCCTCTCCTACTGATCATGCTTCATCATCTACAAATGTATCCTCGCCTCAAGAAAACCTTCCTTCCTCACCTTCTCCCAATGCATTAGATCAAGAAGGAAGTGACCATGATGAGCAATCGAATACTAATGAAGGAGAGAGAAATAATGATGAAACTAGCATTGAAGAAAAAGAGAATGACGAGGAAGAGGTTAGCAATGAAACAGAAAACATAGAGGTAGATGACAATGAATATGAGGCAAATGATGGGGAGAGCAGCCAAGATAATGATGATGATGTTGGAGATGAAGAGGCAGAAGACAGTCTGGAGACAAATGAAGTAATTGATAGAGATACAGTGGATGATAATGATAGCAGTAAAAATAAGAGCCACAATGACACTAAAAACAGTGAGGTTCCTAATAGTGATAAGGGTATTGTTGTTGTTGGAAATAAAGAGGACAGTGATGAAGCAGAAAACATGGTAACTGATAGCAATAATGATGCTAATGACAACAGTGATACCAAGGATCAAAATGTCAGTGACGCTGATGATAACAAGGAATAAAATAAAGAGGATGATAGCAGCAGTGAAAAAGAAGATAGTAAGGAGCATGATAATCATGACAGTAGCCATGAAAGCCATAAGGACATCATGAATATCACTGATAATGACAGTCAAGATGGAAAAAATAATGAAGACACTAAAATGGTCACAGTCAAACCTCTTTCTTTGACTTACCAAAGAGGATAAAGGCATGTGTGTGATGCCTCTAAAAGGCAAGGGGCCATGCCTTCTGCATCAACAAAAAATCTTGACAAAGGCAAGAAAAATTTCACTATTGGAGATAATAAAGGCAAGCATCAAACTAAACAAGAGCACCAACTCATTGACCTTGATAGTGAAAATGAAGATGAGGAGAGGATTACAAGAATCTTGCTCCAAAGAAAGGATGCAGAGATCAGATACCTGCAAAGAAAACTTGGCATGGAAATGTATAACATTGATTATTATAAGAATGATAACAAGCAGTTGAGGAAGACACAAAGGGATCTTGGCCTACAAAAAAAATATGGCCAAGCACTATGCTTTGAAGAACAAATTTGCTAGGGCCAAGCTCAAAGGAGCCCTTGCCAAAATACAAGCACTCAAGGAGGAAAAATACCAAGAAAACCTTGGAATTCTTGCTCAAGTTTCTCTACAGGCCTCCCAAACCCCATGAGGAAGATAATTGCAAATTTTGGCAAGTCTTTGACATTTTTGGTTTTTTGACTGATATTAAGGGCTGAAAGCACAACACCCTTGGTGCTACGCTTTTCCTACAGACATCCAATGGAGGTAAATTTTACATTTTTGGATTCATCATCCCGAGGAAATCATGCACACCAAATTTTAGAGCATTTGGAGCAGTTTGGGTCCCTCAAAAGGCCCAAAAACATGCCAATTTTGACCTTTCTACCATGTTTTCGGGGTTGGCGTTGTGCCTAGAGAAGCCTTGGGAGATTTAATTTTTGAATAGGTTAATGAATCCCAATCAAAAAACCAAAGGCATTTTTGGAAATTATACTCAACAGGATTTCCAACGAGTCATCACGGAGCCAATTCCTACATTGGGAAGTCCATCAAAACTTGGCTGCAAGTGGACCCAGTTTTCCTGCGTAGGTGCTGCGCTTTCAGACCTATGAAGCTACCCCCTTGCAAAAAACTAAAAAAAACACACTGAAGGATATTTTTGAGATTTTTTTGGGCAAATCACTGCAACTTTGATTAAGGAGTTATGTTTAGGTTATCTTTCATTTATTACAATATTTATTATGTGCCTTGGGCCTTGCATGGCCTCTTTGGACATAAATGACATTTATGGTGTATTTATGGTTTCTATAAGCCTCTTAGGGTTTCCACCTCCTCATTTTTTGGTTAAATAGAGCCTTGAGGCCTCATTGTAATTATTGGTTGGTTGTTGAGCATAATATGATATAGAATCTGAGTTTACTCGTGAAATTGGCTTTGATATCTTGTGATGGATTTGGACTGAGCAGCTGTGGATTGAGCTCATTCTTAAGATTCATGAAGCTTTGTTTAATGGTGATGTATTCCACCTTTGTACATGTTTTCTTCAGTTCTCATTATGTTTCAATGATCATGGGATAGAAATCTTAGAGTAGGATATGTCTTGTTGGCACCCTGATTTGTCTGCATCCTTTGATCTTTATGTTTTCTTCCTTGAAGTTTAACTAATGAATTCTTAAGTTCTCTTTAGTTTTATTGAAATTTTATGTTGAAAATATAATTGTTTACAAGTAATTTTTCAGATAATACTTAACTGCTCTCTAAGTTTACTCATTTGCTTCTCTAATGTCTGCTTAGTATTGTTTGGTTGAAGAATCCTTCATTTCTCTTCAATTTTTTACTATGCTAGTCATGCTGAAAGCTTTTCCTTGTTGTTATTTTGTTAAAGGATCCTTGATTGCCCCGTAACCTACTATATTCTCTCCTCCATGTTCATTTCACTCACTCAAAACCTACTTATATCCATTTTGCCCTATTTACTTGCCTTATGAAGCACCCTTGAACTATTTTTGCACTCTTCAAAATATTTGCAGACTCCATAGCCCAATGGATTGATCCTCTCTTACTCTACCTATTCTTCTTGACAACTTATCCAACCAAACAAACAAACAAGAAAACCCTAATCCCTATAACTAGCCTAAAAATCAAACTCTAAAATTAAAAAAGTTAAATCCTTTACATAAGCATAGAGAGAGCCCTCTCTGAGTCCAGGAAGGCTAGGTCCTAGGACTCCAAATATTAGTTTGATGTTACCCCTGTTCATTTTTTCTTTCCAATCTGCAAATTACGGGGACCTAACATAATGGCAATCACAGTGGGACATTCTGAATAAATAACAACTTAGACATCCTTAAGACCTCAGATAACCCACAAACATCCTTAGATTGGCTTTCAGTTGGTGATGGTGGAAAAAAGTACATCCTTAAAACATTAAGCATCCTCCACCTAGCGACTCCACTGGTCTTTAGTAGCCCTGTTGACCCCACTCGTCCTCATAGACTCCCCTAGGAATTCTTTAGTCATGCTCATGGTGCAAAAAAAAGTCCAAACCCTCCACCTGGCGACTCCACAACTCTCAATATACCTAAAGAATCCACTGGTAGAGAAATCTAGATTGGTTGAAAAGATACAGTGACCCTTGTTGATTTACAAACATGGATCTAAGGATATAATGGAGATATGCTCTGATGAACAGAGATCATATCACTGGATTTCCACACAAAATTCCTTAGATAAATTGGTTTTCAAACCTGCCTATGTTTCAAGATGAAAAATTTGATGACCCTTTGTTACATCTCATCAAATTTCATATACATGTATGGAGGTTAAAAATTGAATGGCATGAGGACTGCCTCATGAAACTTTTCATGGGAACATTAGAAGGAAAGGCAAGAGAATGGTATGAAGGCCTAAACCCTGGCACATTTTTTTCTTTGAAGGATATCCACAAAGTATTTTATGAACACCATAAATAATATTGTCCATCTCTGTCACTAGCTGAAAATTGTTGTGATGAATCTAAAGACCTCATGCAATACCTTGTAAACATCAATGAAGATTTGGGAAATTGGCATCCTGAGGATCTATTAGAATAAATTCGTGCATTTCATACTCAATATAACTATTATGATAGCCAAGAAGAGTTGGTTGAGGATGAAATCAATCCGTAAATGAAATAGAACCCACAAGATCTCTCTAAAGGCACGAGTGATGACTCATCATCTATTCTAGGTGAGGCTCAAGAAGACATTCAGCCTCAGAATCGGCCTTTACAAGAGAAAGAGAACTGTTGTTGTGCTATCCAAAGAAAGATAAATATACCTCCTCTTTTAACTGAAGAGGAAATAGATCAGATTATAACCATGTATCCAGCCTCTAAACCTTCATGTGAGCAGAACATTTCTATTTTTCCTCATGCTAATCCTAGCCACTATAAATTATAAAATGTACTTGTAGATAAATTTAAATAGAAAAAATCTGATAATCCAATATGTTTGATTGGTGACATTACTTATTTTTATGATTTTCCAAATTTTGATCAATACGATGATGGCCATATTCTCCAAACAGAAGCCAATCTTGTAGAGCAATCAATAGCTAGTTTTTGGGAGGAAGTTCAGTTTCATCAGAGCAGTAATCAGCCAATACATGCTAGCTATGACACTGATGATGAAAGTATAGAAAACTTTGAAGTAAGTGAAGAATCTCTAACTCTTTGTTCTACTTCATTTCGGTCAATTAGAAATAACTTTCATATAATTGGAAATCAGCAGTCTTTCAGTTTTGATGTTGAGGTTGGGGAGAATGATGAACTTCTTGAGCAAGCTGTCAATGAGAAGCCTTTTTTGGTTGAGGAAATAATTTGTGACATATAACTCTCAGCTCCAGATTTTCAGCCACCAATTCCCATTGAATTTTAGATTGCAGATGAAGTCTTGGAAACTGATGATCCTATGAGAATTGATGCACTTTCTTCTCAAGGATATTTGTTGCCAAAAGTTACATCTGCTCATCAACATGATGACCTTCACACATATTTCAGCCCACTCAACCAAAATACATCAGGTTAGTTTGAAGACAACATTGCTATATATGATGAAGCTGCCAGCACAGATGAGCATGAGGAGGAGTTAGAGTTTATTGTTCAAAAGAATCTTGAGCATAGCCAAGTGGAGGAAGTAGTAGTCCTAGATGAAGCTTGTTTTTCAAATACTCAAAGCGAAGTATTGTTTCAAGATCCCTTTGCTGATTTATTGGAGACATCTAAAGATGGAGTAAAGTGTGTTAGAAGCAGCTTGATGCAAATTTTAAAGAAAATTTTAGGCACTACTGTCCAAAGACAAATGAGGTGTGAGTGGCCTTTTGATTTCTTCAGTATACTCAAAGATTTGAACCAAGATCACTCATGGAATCATCTACTTGACTGGTTATATTGGAAAAGGGAGTTCACCAAATGAATCTATATCCTATGTAGGTTAGATTATGATATATATGTATGCAAATAAGTTCAACACTATGAGCATCTTTCTAGTTTTTAGTTTTAGAATGTTGATCTAGAAAAATGAAAACAAAAAAACAAAGAAAAGATGAAAAAGAGGGCATATGAAAAGAAGAGGTACAGCCCCATACCAAAAAAGATTACTTATGAAAGTGTGCAAGTCTAAATGCCACTACTTGAGAAAAGAGAGTCTTTTTCATTCATCTAGCCTAATCATGACAGAACATGTTTTAAATTTCTGCTGATAGATTAGTGAATGAAGGCTTTCCAAACCAAGTAAACTTGGCTTGTCAGTAGATTAGATCAGGAAAACATTGCTGGTTCTCAATGCTCAAATCTGAACCAAGGAGAAAGAGAGAGATGCCTAAACAAATTCTAAATCATAGCCCTCATGTTTTCTATTTTTTATTGTACAAAAATAAATATATGTGTGCAGCTTGTCCAAAATTCCACAGCCCATGACAAATCAGATTTCTTAATCCTGGTGTGATCATGTTTTAAATTTTATGTTAGTAGGCTAGAGAATAAAAAACTATCAAAAAAATCAATCTTGACAGATAAATAGTTTCGGTAGAGAATTAAAGAGTTAATCAGCATAATCTGAACTCTTGGAAGTGATAAGGGTACAAGTAGTTAGTTTGTTTTTCTTTCAAGAGAAAATGAATGTCAAGGGTTTGCCAGTCCAAGTGCACCCAAAACAAGAAAAAATGTTAGGCAAGTTATGATGTGTAGGTAGAAATGAAGCTGAAGCAAGAATGTCTTTATGATTTTGAGATCATAGCTTCAAAGAGAAAAGATTAGAGATGAAAGAAAGAAATCTGCAAAGTGCAAGTCAGGTGTTGGTCTTCAAAACTCAGATATTTGAGCTCTGAGGTCCTGGACACCTCCTGAAAAGGAGCTTCCCTCCCCAAGTGGAGCCACTATTAGTCATAAGTAATTTTTACTATCTGTAGATTACTAAATATCAGTTCTAGATTTCTAACAACAAGATTCCTGAATATTGTGAGTTTTAGAAATCGCACTGCCTAATTTTTCACTATTCTACTATTTTTCCATTCCATGGTTAACCTATCACTCTTAAAAGACCCTTCATGAGCTTGTGCCACTCATCTATATCCTATTTTCCCACCTATAACCTCAGTACCCTGTTTTTCTTTTGCCCATCCCTCCACTTCCCATCTAGGGTTACCAAACAACCTTTCCTTTCCATGTTCACCGGGTCCCTCAAGGGTTGATGGTCTCAAAACCATCTCTGTAAGCTCTTTAGATAAACCAAGTACATTGGATTTTGGATCTTCAAAAACATTACTTTGTCAATACTCTGTTTTTACACTTAAAGACTCTAAAACCAATTTCAGTCAAAGGCCAGGTCAAAGACTCCACCCACTAGGTCAATGATCTGAAAATGTGTGAACAAAATATTTCTTATACAGAGATAGACAGTAGGGGCTTTTACTGGTTATTTCACCTTTACTAGAAAGGATGAAACCAGAAGCTTCTGACCCTCTTACTGGCTCTGCCTAAAGAAATATGAATTTAACACTAAATCGATATGGCAATGAAAGTATTTGTTTATGTTCGCAAAGTATTCATTAACCAAATTTTATGTGTGAATAAGTAAGTTCAAGTATTCTGCAATGGAAGTAATGTGGTTTGAAGTAAAACAAATGAGTTTTGATCACTGTATAAGTCTCATTGTGAAAAGTGGACTTATTAAAAATTATTATTTAATATAGAAATCTCTGGAAAATAGCAGCAAAAATACACAGCATAACAGTAAGCATTTGTTTAAGCAGTTCACCCCTCTCTTGGGCTACCTCTACTGGGTCCAAAAGCCTCCAAATAGGCTTTTCCCTCTTTCATTAATGCTCAAAATTAGTATTACACTATGAAGAAAGCCTTAAAAGCCTAAAATAGCTGCAAATTCAGAAACAGAGGACTGAAAACAGTAAAAATCGACTATTCATTCACCTCAAATGGATGAGTATAGTCCAACACAACTGATCTTTCACCAAGCCCTAGTGGCTCCACAAGAAAATTCGCTGATAAAATTGCTGACAGAGTGCCATGATGGCTCTGCAACCTGTCCCAACAACTCCAGAATGCTTCAATACCCCCAAATCAAAAAAAAAATCGCTCTAATTGGACTTTCCTAGCCAAATTTATGGCTAACTGAAGTTTTGCCCAGTGTCCCCTTGAAAAGCTCCACTAAATGTGGAGCACTGCCAAATAGCTCGGAAAAAACTAGAGACAACACTAAATTTGGGCGCTCCACCAAATATTCCGTCGGAATGCGGGGCTAAAACATAGGCCCATACGACCGCACCGATCGGAAGTTAGTTTGAGTTTTCCGCACCCGGCGCCTTGTAATGTGACCACTCCCCCATCCATAACGCGCCACAAGCACATTCAAACTTTAAATAAATTTTCGTTCGGATGTTTTAATAACAAGCATGTTTGGCCCAACGGTTAGGCCGCCGGGCTTTGAACGCGCCCACCCGGTTTCAAATCCTGCCGCGTGCAATAAAATTTTAAAACACAATTTCGTTCCACCTTGGGGCCACGTGGCGCCCTGTGATTGGCCGCCTTTGGAATATTTCGTAGAATATTTTGTGGAATATTCCACGAAATATTCCCAGAATATTCTGTGGAATATTCTTTTTTTAATAAAAAAAAAATTTATAAATTCAAATTGGCCATTTTTTTTACTGAAATTGGCAAACTTCAAAGCTGAATAACTTTCTCATACAGCGTCAGTTTTCAGTGTCGTTCACGTCTACCGGATCATTTTTCTGAGCTCTTTCCATTCGTTCTAGTTTGGACCAATTCTGAGAAACTTAATTTTTGGCATTTTTCTACAAGAGACTGGATCTCCTGATCACACCTCCCAAATGGGAAGCTTTTGGACCCCAAAAGCTCTCTAATTATTGAAACTGATGATGTGGAGAATGATTCTCCACTCTTCCACCCTTGAATAACTGAAATCTACCCGATTTCATCAAATGGAACTTTTGAGAAAATGATAAACTGTCTCTGGAATCAACTGATCGACCCTTGCTAAGATTAACGGAGTCATGATGCAAATGATTAAAATTTGCAGAACAGCAATTGTAATCCGCAGAAAAAAAAAAAAAAAAAAACTTTTTCTACACTGATCAAACTTCCAGAAAGACTTAAAATAACCTTCACCTTGCAAAATTTTCCCATGGTGAATTCTACCATTCTGAAACCAACTTTGTCCCATGCTGAATTGTGTGTCCTTCTTGCTTGCATTGCTTTTCTTTGACACTTCATTCTCTGCATTGGCTGACCCAAAAGGTAATTTATGCAACATAACATCATCTTATTTCAAAGACAAATTGTTATTAAACTGATACAAATCATTAGCAACATCATAAAAAGGTGAATGCTCAAAATCTGGTCGTTTCAACATCAACAAAGTTAGACTTTGACTTGCATTAACCAGTCTTTTCAATTGACTTGCATTGAGTAAAGAATATTCCAGCTTCTTCTTGTGTGCTCTCACAATGTACTCTTTACCATCTTTGAACAAGTGATACTTTTTTTCATGGCGATGAAAGATGGCCTTCCTATCAAATAAGTAAGGACTTCCCAAAACAATACTTGAGATATCAAACGGCACCACATCAAGTTCAATTGTGTCAATAAAATGTGCAGTTATTGCAAAGCGCAATATGCACTTCCTTGAAACTTGCAAATTGGCATCCTTGCATATCCACCCAAGTGGATAAGGCTTCGGATGTGGAATGGTCTCAACTTTAAGCTGCTTGACCAAGTCTTCAGATATAAGATTCTCTTGTGACCCACTGTCAAATAGTGTGTCAATTTTGGTATGTTTCGAAATTACCCTCACATGGAAGAGCTCTATCCTCCTCTTTTCTTCATGAGTATCTTTGTGACAATTCAAAGATATAGAACTGGGAGTTTTGTCTTGCACCACTTCTTTCCCCTTAATGTTCTTTAAAACCATGGCTATGCTTTTTGTCTCATCACCTGAGTCTGACCCTAAGTCTTGCTCAATTGTTGCTACAGTTTTCTCCTTTTCTTTGTCTTGCTTTTGTTCTTATATTTTTCTGGTTTTAGTTCAGGATGAAGCTTCCAACAATGATCTTCATCATGACTTGTCTTTGAATAGTTCTTGCAAAAGAACTTTCCTTTTTCTTTTCTTGAATTTGCAACTCTCTTCCTTCCTTTGTTTTTGAAATTACTATCCTCATCAAAAGTACTCTTTCCTCTAGCTTCTAAATGTGTAGCTTGGACATAGACTTCATCTAAGCTGGTTGGATTAAACATTAGAATAGTATGTTGCAGATAATTGTGCAAACCTCCTATGTATTTCAACAAGGTGTCTTGACTTTGTAAGTCTACTCCAAGTAGAAGTGCTATCCTTCTAAACTCTTGGGTATAATCTTCCACATTTTGACCCTTAAGTTTCCTAAAAAATTTCCAATTCATGATTGCTTTCTGAATATGAGCAAGAGGATAAAATTGTTTCTTAATAGCAGTAATAAACTCATTCCAAGTTAGAGTTATCTTACCATGCTTTTTAATTTCCTCCCTGGTCTTGGCTTCCCACCAAACCAAAGCTGCTCCATCCATTCTCAAAGAGGCTAATTGGATTTTTGTGTCATCTTCATGCAAATTCTGAATTCTTAGATAGACTTCCAGCTGTCTAATCCAGTTATCCAATTTTTCTGCATTCACATCACCATTAAACATCGGCAACTCAAACTTTACATCAAGCTTTAACAAAGGATTTATAAGAGATGTTTTTGTTTTGTGTGACTGATTAACAGAAGTTGAAGAGGATGATGTGGAGGAAGAGGATGGTGATGGAGATGGTGGATCACCATTTCCTCTATTCCCTTTCTTAGACTTATCATTGTCTTTCTTCCCTCCTGAAGAATCTCCTTCTTCTCTTTCGTTTCTAAACCCTTCTCCAGCAATCCTATCATTTCTTTCCTAGTATAGGATCCTAACCATCTCAGTCATGTCCAAGAAAGTTTTTCTAAAGACTCTTTCTTCTTCCTTGGGATCCATTTCCTCATGTACTTCTCCTTCTCTGGAAGACATGTTTGTGGCTGATTCTAAGGCTAATGAGGATGAAATTGAAGGTGGAGATAATGGCACCCTAGCCCTCCTTGGTTGAGGATTATCTTATGCTCTAACCAATTGACCTTCCCCTCTTTTCAATTTCAGCCTAGTAAGCATCAAATTTTGCAGAATAACACAATCTTCTTGCACAAATTTCACAAACTCTTACGCAAAACCTAGAGCTCTGATACCAATCTGATCTGAAATGTGTGAACAAAATATTTCTTATACAAAGATAGACAGTAGGGGTTTTTACTGGTTATTTCACCTTTACTATAAAGGATGAAACCAGAAGCTTCTGGCCCTCTTACTGGCTCTGCCTAAAGAAATATAAGGTAAACACTAAATCGATCTGGCAATGAAAGTATTTGTTTATGTTCGCAAAGTATTCATTAACCAAATTTTAGGTGTGAATAAGCAAGTTCAAGTATTCTGCAATGGAAGTAATGTGGTTTGAAGTGAAACAAATGAGTTTTGATCACTGTATAAGTCTCATTGTGAAAATTGGACTTATTAAAAATTATTGTTTAATATAGAAATCTATGGAAAATAGTAGAAACAATACACAGCATAACAGTAAGCATTTGTTTAAGCAGTTCACCCCTCTCTTGGGCTACCTCTGCTGGGTCCAAAAGCCTCCAAATAGGCTTTTCCCTCTTTCATTAATGCTCAAAATTAGTATTACACTGTGAAGAAAGCCTTAAAAGGCTAAAATAACTGCAAATTCAGAAACAGGGGACTGAAAACAGTAAAAATCGACTATTCATTCACCTCAAATGGATGAGTATAGTCCAACACAGTTGATCTTTCACCAAGCCCTAGTGGCTCCACAAGAAAATTCACTAATTAAATTTCTGACAAAGTGCCCTGATGGCTCTGCAACCTGTCCCAACAGCTCCAGAATGCTTCAATACCCCCAAATCAAAAAAAAAAAACACTCTAATTGGACTTTCCTAGCCAAAGTTATGGCTAACTGAAGTTTTGCCCAGTGTCCCCTTGAAAAGCTCCACTAAATGTGGAGCACTGCCAGATAGCTTCGACAAAACTGGAGACAGCGCTAAATTTGGGCGCTCCACCAAATATTCCGCCGGAATGGGGGGCTAAAACACAGGCCCATACATCCGCACCGATCGGAAGTTAGTTTGAGTTTTCCGCACCCGGCACCTTGTAATGTGACCACGCCCCCATCCATAACGCGCAAAAAGCACATTCAAACTTTAAATAAATTTTCATGCAGATGTTTTAATAACAAGCACGTTTTGCCCGACGGTTAGGCCGCCCAGCTTTGAACGCACCCACCCGGTTTCAAATCCTGCCGCATGCAATAAAATTTTAAAACGCAATTTCGTTCCACCTTGGGGCCACGTGGCGGCCTCTGGGCTGGCCACGTGGCACCCTGTGATTGGCCGCCTTTGGAATATTCTATATAATATTCCATGGAATATTCCCAAAATATTTTGTGGAATATTCTTTTTTTAATTAAAAAAAATTATAAAGTCAAATTGGCCATTTTTTTTACTAAAATTGGCAAACTTCAAAGCTGAATAACTTTCTCATACAGCGTCGGTTTTCAGTTTCGTTTGTGTCTATAGGATCATTTTTCCGATCTCTTTCCAGTAGTTCTGGTTTGGACCAATTCTTAGCAACTTCATTTTTGAGCATTTTTCTACAAGAGACTGGATCTCCTAATCAGTCAATTAGGGTTTCATAGGTTATAAGGTAATCATTGGTGTGATATTGTTTTTCTTGTGCAAAAGGCTTACTCAAATGTATTGGAATATTGAGACATGGTTATTCAAATAAGATTTAAAAGTCCCCAAAGAAGACTACCTTGTCAATATTCAAGTTTGTGAATGCTAAGATTTTGACACTTCTGCAGGAGTGTTAAAGAGATCAACAACATAAATTTGATGAGGTAGGAGGTCTGATCGTGGATCAAGAAAACTCATGGCAATGTTAGGGTCCTATAAGTATAGGATTCATAATTTGGAATTGAATTTTGATAGTCTTGTAAATATGTACATACTTTGCCTTCTGCAAGTTGTTTTCCCATATTTTGTAAAAATAAAAGAAAAATAAAAAAAATATAGAAAATAAAAAAGAGGGTAAAAAGTCCTAAAATAAAAATCAAAGGACTTAGAAAAAATGAGATACCCCAAAGAAAAAAGATGAATAAAACATGAAAGTGTGCAAGTCTAAATGTCACTACTTTTTACTTTTTGCAGTTGATTATGGCAGAGTGTCAATAAATGCCATAATTCATGATGATTTGAACTGTTTAATCTTGACTTGTCATGTTTCAATTTACTTCTTTTAGATAGAGAATAAATAATTTTCAGACAGTTTAATCCTGGCAATTCAGTAGATAGATATATAGTAAAAAGTAACCCAACACTTTAATCTAGGTCCTTGGATGAAATAAGGTAGAATTAGATAGTTTTTACTGCTTTCAAAAGAATAAAATTTTCAAGGTTGCTAGCTCAAATGCACCTGCACAAATGGAAGAAAAAATGTTAGACTAGAGATTGGGTAGGTAGAAGAAGGTGGGAAAATCATTGTAAATATATTTCACTAGGCTACAATAACTAATTTCCCTCCCCTATAGTTATTTTGCATTCTAGACTTTCAGTCAAAGAGGCTCAGAGCATTTCTCTGACTTCTATTGGGACCAGACCCAAGGCTCAATGACTGTTAAGTTAAAAATGTTTGAATTCCTATAATAATCCCTAATTTTCATCATTTATCCTTCATGCATTCATCACCATGCAATTTCGTAAGTAAAGACTCCATTTTTACTTAATGATACATAAATCCCCATTTGATTAACTGCTTACATCTCATAAAGCATAAAAACCCTCAAAAGGACATTATATCCTAAGTTAAAGTGATAAAATTATGATAATAAAGCTTTGCTTTGATTTTCACTTTCCTTAGTTATATTTGTGTATTTTGAGTATTTATTTTCCCCTTTGCCATATTAATTTCTTACTTATTTTATTAATTCTCTATAAAATAACCTTATCATATTTATATAATTCCCCTTTAACTAAATATCCCCTAAAAACTCACTATTTTAAATCTTTATCCAAAGTTTATTATCCCACATGTTTTAAATAAACGCCCATAGTAAACCCCCTTTGGCTAAACTAGCACTATGTAAATATCCCACCCCTATAGTTATTAAGCCTATTTGGTTAAATTAACTATATAATAAAACTAAAAAATATATGGAAAAGCGTGTTTTATTTACATATCCAATGTATTTAAAATAACACGAAAACATTACCCATTACCCTATTACATTCTATTATAAATATCTCACGCTTTCGCAAAATACATTTTCCTCCCACACAGCTTAACCATGGTCTTATATTAGCCTCCCTTTATTCATATCTAAACCCAAGGTTAACTCCTTATTAACTCGCCCCACGCACCATTTACCATATATATAAACTCACTTTATATATATAGATTTTCCCAACAAACCCCTTTGGACTATACATAGGTATACGTCTATTTTACCATTACCCCCGCGCATATAAACCTTTCTATACATAAATAAAACTTTGGTTATAATTGCATATTTCACAAAGTTTTTGTTATATATTAATGCACTAACTCTATAAAGTGCCCGAACCCCACCCATCCTTCACCACAACTCTTTGAAAGATCCTGACCGTTCGCATCATCCAAGAAGATCTAACGGTGCACGTTCACTTTCGCGCTCCGAAAGTGATCATTCAAAGTTTGATAAAAATTGTGCGATAAAAATTGTTTTCCAAAACCACCCGATGCTACGTGTCTTATTTTGATTAGATCTCGTTCGAAAAGGTTAAAACCATTTACCATTCAAATTGAATGCGAATCCCACTTGTTGTTTTCATAAATCCACCTCCCGCCATTGAATAGAACTGTAATAAATGATATTTACGATGGTAAAAATTGAAGGTTTAAACCATAATATATCATTGTTTTATATCATTATTTCGCACTCCCAACTGATTTAGCCTCCGTCCCAACTGTGTTAAAGAGATTTGAACCCCTGTTGGCCAATCTCTTGCCCTAAAGCCAATGCCCACTGCTCTATATATCCGAAGCGATTGAAGCCACCTATTGCACCAGTGGATTCAGTTTAAAGCTGAAGCCACCAAAAAACCCTCCTCTACTATCAAGATACCTATGAACCAGGTATTTTACTAAATTTTACCTACAAAATTCACAATTTGACTGCAAATTAAACCAATTAAGCTACTGAGACTAGAATTTCCTATTTTAGCATGCCCAAACATTGAAAAAACAGGGCAAACCCTCGCAATTTTGTCTCAGAAATTTCCCTTTACATAAAACTCTGTTTTAAAGCCATTTTCTCAATTTCCTGTCATTAAAAGATAATTTTCACGGTTCAAAAGATTTAAAAAGTGCACAGAAAGCCAAAAATCCCTTTTTTTAGTCCTCTACACCTAGGAAACCTGTGTTTTCTATCCTAAAACCCTTGCGCAGATTCCCAGATTCCCAAAATTATCCCAGATCTGCTCAATTACCCTCTGTTTCAAAATTAACTAAAGAAAACAGTTTAATCTTGCTTATTTATTCCCAAAAATGACTAAAAAATAGGTTACACCCAAAGCTGGAGGTCCCAAAGCCTCAAAACCTGTAATAGCCAAGCTTCCCAAGCCTGAATCCTCAAAGATCAACAAGCCAACTCCTGCTTTAATAGCTAATTCAAATGAAGTTGTTAGACCTCTCCAACCACCTATTTCCTCTAAAGAAAGCATTACTTTAACTGATTTAGATTACAAGATTGCTGATACAGTGGTAGAATTCAATTTTTTTGAGATTCATAACTGGTGTTGTGATAAATTTATGAATAAAAATAAAGATGACATACCTATTTGGGAATCCAATTTGCCCAAATATGTAGTTCCTGTTACTCATCCAGCCCAGGACTTGGTCAGACTATGTCAAATTCATTATGTTCCTGATCAGAGAGCCATGGTAGACAAAGATAGAGAAACTTTGTTTTTCATCACAGCAGAATCCATAAATGAGATGCTTCAGTTGAAGCTTGATCCTAAAGTAGTGCCCTTGTCAATTGAAGATTTAACCCAGTTATACTTATAGATATATTTTCCTAAAAAAAAATTAGTTTTTCATAATTTCATGCCTGAATATGTAGACCTTCCTAAGGTGAACCCACCATATTCTACTTCTGATTTTCCTGAAGCTTCTAGACAAGTGATCTCAATGCTATCCTTCATTATAGGATATTTTAATGATGAATTTATTGATGCATCTATACTTGGTTTCCTTTCTACATTATCCCCTGGGCAGCCTCTTGCCATGATCTTTGATTTTGCTAGATTCATTGTTGATAGCATACATTACCAACTGGCCAAATTTCCTACTGAGGGAGTGTTCAGATATTCATCTTATATATTCCATTTGTTTCTATTTTTCCAAGCTGAGCATTTTCCCATTGCTTTACAAAAGATGGATGTAGAGGGCCAGCCTCTATCAGTGATATTTTGGACATCCTTGCTCAAAAAGGAAGGAAATGAATTCAGTTATAAACAGTTTTCAGACTTATTCATCGGGACATGCATGAATTTGATTTACAAGTCTGAACAGCCCAGAGTGAGTGAAGAAATGAAAAGAATATTACAGTTATCTGAAAAATGCAAAGTAGGAGACTGATACTTATATCAGAGACACACAGAATTAGGAAAATTTGGAACAAATTTGTCCCCATATAAGTTACCTAAATTTTTAACCATCAGGGTTTTTGCATTGGAATATTTGAGACAAGTCTTGAATGCAGATGCTATAAACTTCATGGCATCAAAGAAAAAGACTCAATTTAAGTTGAAGAGCCAAATTGGCCCTTTCATAGTAAACAACAAGGAGGCTGACAAAGAAATATCTAGACAATTATCAGAGTATCAGTTTCAAGAGAGTTTTAAATGGAATTATGATCCCCAGGGTTACCTTAGTGCTATAAGGGTAAAATGCAAGCTTCAACCTTTTATACATGACTCAAAACCACATATTGAGAAATTTTCAAATCAAATAGAATGGGTGGAAAATACATTGGTAGACCCTACTTCTGATACAGAAACAGTGAAAGGGACAGATAATTCACAGACTATAATAGGCACCAAACAGTCAAAATTTTCAAACAAAAGGACCATGAATGAAGAAGGTTATTCAGCAGAGACCATTACAGAAAAAAAAAATTCAGGATTATTTACAACAAAAGGGCAAAAATGACTTCTACTGAGAAAGAAAAAATAATAGAAATAGATGACAATGATCAAGAATTGAATAATAATCAGCAAGTAGATAAAGAAGATGCCACAAAAGGGCAAAAATTACTGCTACTGAGAAAGAAAAAATAATAGAAATAGATGACAATGATCAAGAATTGAATAATAATCAGCAAGTAGATAAAGAAGATGCCACAGTAATTGTTACTGAAATTGTAACAGAAATTCCAAAAGGACAGGTTGCGGCACAAGAGCAGGACAGTCAAATGATTGAAAAACAGGTCAATATTGAAATTCCCTCTTCCTCCAAAACAGCAGATGAAAAAGATTCAAATATCAAACAAAGGTACAAACAAATTAAGGAGAAAAATGAGGAGATCAAAAGAGAAATTTACTCTCAATTTCTCGAAGAAAAGCCAGGTAACAAGGACAGACTATTAACAGCATTTGATTAGTCTACTAATAAAATGATCATATCCTACCTCCAGCCAAAGGTTGCAGATCTAAAGACAGTCTCAGACTACAACAAGATAGACTTTGAAGTTGATTCAGAAAATATCCATGAGCTGGATCAAATTGAATTTCATAGGCATACATCTGAAATGTTGTATTCAAAAATAGTGGATAAGACTAGGAGTACTACTCAATTGCAAAACACCATTTTTAATATTCAAGACCAGATGAGGCTAGACAAAGCCTCTTTACAGGCAAAAGAACTAAGGATTAAGTCCTTAGAAGATCTAGTCCTTCGGATAGGAGTAGATCCATCAAACATACAAGTTGCTCAGGCCTTGATAAAGCAAAAGAATGATGATATCACTGCTTTGAGGAAATGGTTAAAACTTCCTCCAAACGAACATCCTCAAGCAAAGGAAATCCTCCAAGAACAAACTGAAAAATAAGAAATGGCCAAGTTAATACTAAAACTAACTGCCCAAGTCAAAGAGATGGAAGATCATATGGGCATCCTTATAAAAGAAAAAGAAGAAGTAAAAGAAGCTAATGTGCAATCTATTCCCACTGTTATTCCTATAGTTAACACAACTGTCCCTTCCACATTGGCAGAACATTTAGCCCCAAAAGTTCCACTGGCAACTGCAGTGTCAGTGCAATCTATAGATACTTCTGCCACATGATCATCCACCAAACAGGTACATCAAGCAGGTGAAGCAGCATATATAGTAAAAGCCATGGAGGAGATGTCCCTAAAAAATAATGAGATAATCAATTTGAAAAATACCATTCAAACTCTTGAATCATAAAACAGGAATACATTGATTACATCAAAAGGACATGAACAAAGAGCAAAATACTTGATGAACAGGTAAAGATCTTGCAACAGCAAGTAAATCTCAGTGAATAGGTGTCCTTAATCAAGAACTATATTTGGACAAACATAATTCAAGGCATACATCTACAATGGCCTTCAATTCAAATCATATATGAGTAGGGAGATTTAGTTAAGGTAGCACAGGTGGAAATTCAAAAAAAAAAAAAAAAAAAAAAAAAAGGAAGAACTGCCTAATAAACCATCTCAAGCTTTAAATATTATTACATTTTTAAACAGCAAAAACATAGAGGAGCTTGAATAATTGAAAATACAATATCGGACTGAAACAATTCTTCAAATCAAAAAGGTCCTAAATAAAAGGAATATGATGAAAAATTTGAAGGAAAAGTGTGAAGCCATGATTTGTCAATAACAATTTTTTTGGCAAAATACACAATATTGAGACAAGAAGGCCTCCCAGAAATTCATGGCTTTAATGAAAAGCTAATGGTTCAAACAGATTATGACAAGAAGATCAAATCCCATGCCAAAGAAAAAATAAATAAGCCTCTGCCACAAGGTTCCCCAACTAGTAAAGTTGTCTTGGAGTACTTTGAAAACTTATTTTTTCTACAGAATGAAATTAAACATATTTTCATCATCAAACCAAATTTCTCAAAGCACACCAATGCTGATGAAAGTTACCGAAAGTTGAAAAGTATGAAAATACCAAGTGATCAGCAGTGGCACGAATTCAAAGATTTGTTATAGCAACATTGGAGGAGAACAGCAGAAAAAGTACAGGTAAAATAATGAAGTTAAGAGGAAAAAAACAACAAACAGTTTATTTTATTTTGGGATTTTTTACTGCTGATATAAATCTTTACAGCAGTAGAAGAGTAAAAGGAAAATTCAAGCAAGACAGAGAAATGATGGGACAGTTTTTTTACCACAGTGAAAATTTTATTTTACAGCTATCCAGAGGTAAAAATAGCAGTCGAAAGTGTATCAGATCAAAGTAACAGGGTCAAAGTGTATCCGAGTAGAAACAATCAACTAGTTTTTACTATGGTAAATTCTACACTTTACTAGTAGTAAAGTGACAGATGAACAGAGTAAAAGAGTATCAGGAAGAAAAGCAGCGTTAAAGTATATAAATTGAAAGAGTATCAATCAAGCAATCTTCAAATAGATATCTTCCAAATGTGCCAGCAAGCATGTACACCTAGTCAACAAGTTGTTTTGATTAGATAATGTTAGTCCTATTTTTTCTAGATAAAAGGACAGCTTGCTAAGTTGTTAAGCAGTTGTCCCTCTTAGTGTGTTAAGATATTTTATTTTCCTAGAGTTATTCCTAGATGTCTCTAGGATATTTTGTAATAAACATTTTGTATAAATACTTCACTCTTTGAAGAATTAAGTGTGGAATAAAGTTGCTGAGATTATTATAAACGATTTTGCTGGTACTTTGGAGGCTCATGTGTTGATTTCATAGCAGCATTCTGAACAACAGCCAACGAAACTTCATAACTCAGGATTCATGCAATAAGATAATGAGTAAAGTGATTTCTTACTGTCATTGTTTCCTCTTTTGAAGTTTCATTAAATTTCATATATGTTGTTCGATCCAAATGATTAATTAGGACTATTATTTCAGGATAAGTGTAAAAAACTCCTTGTCTTAACTACTTGATCATTTCAATGTTTTCTGCTGATTTCCAGACTTAGGAATTCTTAATTGCTCCCAGTCCCATTTGATCCCTACCTCCTTCCTCTTTTTCCGGATCAAATGATCCTTCACTGCCCTTTATCTCGAAAGCAAGCCATCTCATCAAATCAAACTATTCAAATCTCTTAGGGTTATCTACCTTGCCCTAAGTACATTAGCATCCTTTTGGCCTTGCCTTCCAGTCTTGCTTGCTACATCTTGACTCCATAGCCCAATGGACTAGTAGATCCCTCTATATGTTGTCTCCAAGTAATCTTATTTCCCACCAAACTTTCCAAACAAAAAACCAAGTGCCCAATACCTAGCCTAAAATATCAATTCAAAACAAAGTTAAATCTGAAAGAGAGAGCCCTCTCTGAAATTTAGGAAGGCTAGATCCTAAATTTCCAAAGTAGGTTTTTGGTTACCCCTATTTTTCTTTAACTATAAATCACAATCCCACAACCTAAGAAAATACTAGGGTGATAACATACTGGAAACTCCACTGGGGAACTAACCACTCTCCAGTTTTAAAATTTAATCTTGAAGGAAGATTTTTAAATCTATCTTTTTACTTTAAGATTAAATTTAAAGGTTGTGGGTATTTCATAAATAGACATTATGGCTTCTAGGAAAACCTACTATACCAGGTCTAACCCGGATCCTAAGCCTGCAGTAATAGTAGATAACCCAGAACAAATCAGAAAAAATAAAAAGAAAAAACAAATTGATAGTTTAGAAGTTGAAGTGCCCTTGAGAAAAGCTAATTCCTTACCCAAATAATTAGTGAGCTTATATGATATTGATTTTGATTTCAAGTTTGAAAATTCATTATTTATAAACAAATCTGAAACTGATTTAAAGGAAACTGTCATAGATCATGTTTTTACTTCTTTTGTGAATGAGAAACAGAAAATTATTTTAGCATCAATAAAATTAAACAATTCTGAAATTCAAAGTCCAGTAGAAAGGGTTAATGTTACACGGATTAAATTTGTTGATGAAGTTGTTAAATTAGCTCAATTTTTATCTCACTTTAAGCCTCCAGTTTCTCAATTACACACAACAATCTTTCCAGCAGCAGATTCAACTCTATATGCTGCCACTACTTTTTAGACTCCACTGTTACTTCACCCATAGAACCTTTTAGCCCTGAGTTGCCTTTGCAGCCTAGGATTATATTTTCATCATATCCTCAAGCCACTGCAAGTACATCCACAGAACCATTTATTCCTGAGTTGCCTTTGCAGCCTAGGATAGTATTTCCATCAGTCACTTAGTCCATTGCATCCACCAGTTTTATAAGCACTACATTTTTTCCATCCAGTTCCATATATATACCAATATCTTTTCCAAGTTCTTCGAATACAGTTTTCAGCACATCAGCTATTATAACCAGCACATCTTCTATCATTTCTAGTGTACCCCCTAGCTCAGGAAAACTTCGAATCATGGTTGCAAGATATGCCCCTCTATTTTTACCCCAAAACCTCCATGATATGCCCCAAAATTACCAAAGGATATCCCATTATTTGATAATTTTTCACAATATACTGCACAACAACATGTCACCAGAATGAATGATTTTTGTGAAATTTATGAGATAGATGAATCTGATGTCCGAATGAGGTTGTTTGCTCAAAGTTTAACTGGAGAAGTAAAAACATGGTTTAGAAATTTAGGTGCTGGTATTATAGCAGATTTAGCTGCATTTGATAGAGCATTCATAAATAAATGGGAAAAGAAAAAGAATCTCCTGCAAATTTTATCTGAGTTTGATTCTTTAGAAAGAGCTCCTAATGAGTCTGTTCAGGATTATTACACTAGATATAACAGTGTTTATAATGCCATCCCTGTTGATCTTAAACCTACCCCCTATTCAGTACTTCTTAAATTTCATGATGGATTTGATCCAGATATGGCATACCAATTAAGAGAAAGAAATGTTGAAACATTAGAACATATGCAATTAGATGTTGTTGGTGTAGAAATTAATATCCTAGCAA
Organism: Pinus albicaulis; assembly: GCA_034641835.2. NCBI lineage: Eukaryota > Viridiplantae > Streptophyta > Pinopsida > Pinales > Pinaceae > Pinus > Pinus albicaulis. The sequence goes on along the minus strand of CM076579.1, from coordinate 1,635,031,722 downwards.
AAAAATCCAGACTTAGGAATGAAAGGAGAGTCACAATCAAATAAGAGAGTTCAAACTTAGATAGTAAATTTGATCTTTTTGCTAAAACTTTAGAAAGAGTAGTTGAGAGATTAGACAACATTAAGAAAAAACCGCAATGGGATAACCAATCCTAAATCAGAAATCCCGACTACAAAAAAAAAACAAAAATCCTGGAAAAGGTAAAGAACCTTCTCCAGATCAAAACATTAGGCCCCCTTTTCAAGAGAACTATGATGAAAGTTCTCAAAACAATGTTGAGGATGAGGAAGACATCAACATAGTGATGGGGATAGATGAAAGCAATACAATTTTCCTCACTCGGGAGGATCAAGAACTCTTTGAGCTTCAACAGTTCAAAGTAGAATCTTGTGAATCCTTTGACTATAAGCAAGGTTATGACTTCACAATCAATGAAATTCACAGCCAGTATAACCTTAGGAGAAATAAAACAAATGAGCCTTCTACAAAAAACAATGCTCCAACTCAACAAAATCAAAACAAAAAGAATGTAGACGATCCTAAAAAAAAAAATTTGCAAATTCTTCCAAGAGAAAACAAGAAAAATTCAAACCCACCCAGTCTTAAAAAATAGTCCAGTCCAAAGATTTTTGATATCACTGATGAGGTGGCTCAATCCTCCAAAGATGCCCAAAAGGCTAATACTACAAAAGCCACTAATTCAGCAAAAACAACAGTTCCTAATCCAAAGAAGAATCCAGCTGACTCTAAATCATCAAATCCTAAATCTTCTGCTGAAAATTCCAGATTTGACAAAGCCTCTGCTGCCACTCAAACTATTCATGAAAAAATAATCAAAGACAGTAGAAATCAAGAAACTCAAACAGAAGATAAAAGAAAAACTCAAGCTAAAGGTAAAACTGTTGAACCTCAAGAAAAACCCACTCAATTAACAATCACAAAAGATGAACTTCTGTAGATTAGTAAATCTCAACCAGCATTCAACAATCAAGATGAAATATCCAAGTTAAAAATACCAATTCCTTTAACAGAAAGGGTAAATAATGACTTGTATAAATCAACAATCAATGAAACTTTAAAAATGAATGATAGTGAGGATTCAATTAACGATCTGAATGTGAGAACTTCTTATTTCTAATACACAGATGGACTATAAGGGAATTTACAGGATATGTCATCTTTCAAAGAAAGGATGAGCTCCCGAAGCTACCTAGCCCTTTATAGACTCTGCCTAAAGAAATAATAGAAGTAATCACTAATGATCTGGAAATGAAACTACTTGTCTGCTGGTGCAAGGTATTCATTATCCATTAACATATGTATGCAAGCTTTTAAATGTGTTTTGCAATTGGAACAAAGTGACTTTGATGAGTTTATGAGTCTTTTTTTATGTAGGAGGCTTATTTTTGTTTAATGTTTAACATATTTAACTCTGGAAATAAGCAGCAAATAAATCACAGAATATAACTCAGCATATGATAAGGCATTTCACCCCTCCTGGGCTACATCTGCCGGGTCCAAGGCCCCCAAATGGGCATGTCCTTACTCTTATTATGCTCAGAAAATGGTTATACAATGTGTAGAAAGCCTAAATAGGCGAAAATAACTGCATAATTGAGTTCAGAGTGCAGAAAACAGTAAGAAATGACTATAGTTTCACCTCCAATGGATAACTATAATCCAATACAGCTCTCCAATCCCCAAGCCCTGGTGGCTCTTCAAGCTCTCTCGCTGATAAAACACCTGAAGAAATGCTCTAATGGCTCTAAAACTTGCTCCAGTGGCTCTAGAATGCTCCAATTACCCAAAAAAAAAACAAAAAATTGCTCTAGATGGACTCTCCTAGCCAAAGTTATGACCAAAACAGCTTTTCCCTAATTAGGGCTAGAAAAACTCCTCCAAAGATGGGAGGACTGCTAGTTAACACCCCTAATTTAGGGTCTGCACCAAATTTGGGCTCTCCGCCAATATTTCCACCAGTAGTTGGGGGCTATGGATAAGGTTTATGTAGATCCATAGGACTGTGCCTGTTGGAGATTTCATTGGCACTTTGGATTATTAAAGTTCAAACCATATTGTATAACCGTGCATTAACACCAATCCACGATTTCATATGACTGTTGTAAATTCGTTCAACCGCCAGATGTAATAGCCGTGGGTTCTGGGCGTTCGGTCTTGTGGTAAAGGGGCTAGCCCCTTTACCGCCCTGCTCAAACGTATTTCAAACTTTATACACGTATTAAAACCTTTGACTATTAAGAACTACATGTGGAGCACCTAGTCAGGCCATCGGGCTGGTAGGGCTCCGACCCGGGTTCGAACTCGCCTGAACCATAAAAGTTTTGAATGCCATTCATTTGAAGATCTGGGCCACGTGGCGGCCTCTGGGCAGGCCACGTGGCATCCTGTGATTGGTCCCCCATAGAATATTCCATGGAATATTCTGTAGAGTATTCCTAAAATATTTCATGGAATATTCCTTTTTAATATTTTTTTAGCCAAAGTCAAACTTAGTCAAATCGGGATTTTTGCCTGAAATTGAGAAACTTCAAACTTGAATATCTTCCTCATACAGCATCGGATTTGAGTGTCGTTCACGGCTACAAGATCATTTTGACGAGATCTTTCCTGTTGTTCTAGTTTGAACCAATTCTAAGCAAATAAATTTTTGAGCATTTTTCCAATTAGGACATGATCACTTGATCACACCTCCCCATTGGGAAGCTTTTCGACCCACAAAAGCTCTCTGATTACTGAAACTGAAGATGTGGAGACTGATTCTCCACTCTTCCACCCTTGAATAACTGAAATCTTCCCGATTTCATCCAATTGAGATTTTCACAAAATGATAAATTGTCTCTTGAATTCACTGATCGACCATTGCTAAAACTGACTGAGTCAAGATGAAAATTCTTAAAATTTTCAGAACAGAAACTATAATTTGTAGAAAAAAAATTGTTTCTACACTGATCAAACTTCCAAGAAGACTTAAAATAACGTTCACCTTGCAAACCGTTCACATGGCGAATTCTTGCTGAATGATCTCTGCACTTGTGCCGAATCCCGACCAAGTTTTCTCGCCATATAAATTTTCCATTCTGAAACCAACATTGCCCCATGCTGAAATGTGTGCCCTCTTTGCATGCATGCCTTTCCACCTCATGGAATTTTACACTGCTTTGCACTAACACTTCATTCACGGCATCGATCGACCCCAAAGGTACCTTGTGCAACATAATGTCATCTTCTTTAAAAGACAAACTGTTATCAGACTGAGACATATCATTAGCAATATCATGAAAAGGTAAATGTATAAAATCTTGTCATTTCAACATCAACAAAGTCAGATTTTGACTTGCATTAACAAGCTTTTCAACTGACCTGCATGGACTAAAGAAGATTCCAACTTCTTCTTATGTGCTCTCACAATGTACTCTTTTCCATCCTTAAACAAGTGATACTTGTTTACATGGCGATAGAAGATGGCCTTTCTATCAAATAAGTAAGGACTTCCCAAAACAATTCCTGAGATATCAAGTGGCACCACATCAAGTTCAACTGTGTCAATAAAGTGTGCAGTTATTGCAAAGCGCAATATGCACTTTCTTGAGACTTGTAAATTTTCATCCTTCCATATCCACCCAAGTGGATAAGTCTTTGGATGTGGAATGGTCTCAAGTTTTAACTATTTGACCAAATCTTCTGATATGAGATTAGCTTGTGACCCATTGTCAAACAATGTGTCAATTTTAGTATGTTTTGAAACTACCCTCACATGGAATAGCTCTATCCTCCTCTTTTCATATTGAGTATCTTTGCGACAGTTTAATAAGCTAGAACTGGGAATTGTGTCTTGTACCACTTCTTTTCCCTTTATGTTCTTTAAAACCATGGTGATACTTTTTGTCTCATCACTTGATTCTGACCCTAAGTCTTGTTCAACTATTGCTACAGTTTTCCCCTTTTCTTTGGTCTTGTCTTTGTTTTTATATTTTTCTGGTTTCAGCTCAGGATGAAGCTTCCAACAATGGTCTTCATCATGACTAGTTTTTGAACAATTCTTGCAAAATAACTTTCCTTTTTCCTTTCTGGAATTTGCAACCCTATTTCTTCCTTTTCTTTTAAAATCACTGTCCTCATTCAGTGCATCAAAAGTATTCTTTCCTCTAGCCTCTAAATGTTTAGCCTGTACACAGAATTCATCTAAACTAGTAGGATTAAACATAAGAATAGTGTGTTGAAGGTAACTATGCAAACCACCTATGTACTTTAACAAAGTGTCTTGGCTTTGTAAATCTACCCCAAGTAAGAGTGCTCTTCTCCTAAATTCCTGGGTATAGTCTTGCACATTTTGTCCCTTAATCTGTCTAAAGTTTTTCCAATTCATTATTGCCTTCTGAAGATAAGCAAGAGGATAAAATTGTTTCTTGATAGCAATAATAAACTCGGTCCATGTTAGAGTTAGCTTACCATGCTTCTTGATTTCCTCCCTGGTTTTGGCTTCCCACCAAACCAATGTTGCTCCATCCATCCTTAATGGGGCTAATTACATTTTGGTGTCATCATCATGCAGATTTTGAATCCTTAAAAAGACCTCCAGTTTTCTGATCCAATTATCTAATTTCTCTGCATTAACATCACCATTAAACATTGGAAATTCAAATTTGACATCAAGCTTTAATAAATGATTTTTACCAGTTGTTTTTGTCTTATGTGACTGATTTACTGAAGTTGAAGAGGATGATGTTGAGGAAGAGGATGTCGAAGGAGATGAAGGATCACCATTTCCTCCATTCCCTTTCTTAGACTTATCCTTGTCCTTCTTTCCTTCTGAAGAATCTCCTCCTTCTCTTTGGTTTTTAGACCCTTCTCCAGAAATTCTATCATTTCTTTCTTGATAGAGGATCCTTACCATTTCAGTCATATCCAAGAAAGCTTTTCGAAATACCCTTTCTTCTTCCTTGGGATCCATCTCTTCATGAACTTCACCTTCTCTTGAATACATGCTTCTGGCTGCTTCTAAGGCTGTAGAGGGTGAGATAGAAGGTGGAGATAATGGCACCCTGTCCCTCCTTGGTTGAGGATTATCTTGTGCTCTAACCAATTTTCCTTCCCCTCTTTTTAGTTTCAGCCTAGTAAGCATCAAATTTGCAAAACAGTAAAATAATTCTTTGCACACAATCAATACTCAATACAAGTTTTGAGTTAAACCTATGCTTTGATACCAATCTGATCTGAATGTGAGAACTTATTATTTCTAATACAGAGATGGACTATAAGGGAATTTACAGGATATGTCACCTTTCAAAGAAAGGATGAGCTCTCGAAGCTACCTGGCCCTTTATACACTCTGCCTAAAGAAATAATAGAAGTAATTACTAATGATTTGGAAATGAAACTACTTGTTTGCTGGTGCAAGGTATTCATTATCCATTAACATATGTATGCAAGCTTTTAAATGTGTTTTGAAATTTGAAAAAAGTGACTTTGATGAGTTTATGAGTCTTTTTTTATGTATGAGGCTTATTTTTGTTTACTGTTAAACATATTTAACTCTGGAAATAAGTAGCTAATAAATCACAGAATATAACTCAGCATATGATAAGGCAGTTCACCCCTCCTGGACTACATCTGTCGGGTCCAAGGCCCCCAAATGGGCATTTCCTTGCTCTTATTATGCTCAGAAAATGGTTATACAATGTGTAGAAAGCCTAAATAGGCGAAAATAGCTGGATAATTGAGTTCAGAGTGCAGAAAACAGTAAAAAATGACTATAGTCTCACCTCCAATGGATAATTATAATCCAATACAGCTCTCCAATCCCCAAGCCCTGGTGGCTCTTCAAGCTCTCTCACTAATAAAACACCTAAATAAATGCTATAATGGATTTGCAACCTACTCCAGTGGCTCTGGAATGCTCCAATTACCCAAAAACAAAAAACAAAATTCGCTCCAAATGGACTCTCCTAGCCAAAGTTATGACCAAAACAGCTTTTCCCTAATTAGGGCTAGAAAAACTCCTCCAAAGATGGGAGGACTGCCAGTTAACACCCCTAATTTAGGGTCCGCACCAAATTTGGGCTCTCCGCCAATATTTCTGCCAGTAGTTGGGGGCTATGGATAAGGTTTCTACAGATCCCTAGGACCGCGCCCGTCAGAGATTTCGTTGGCACTTTGGATTATTAAAGTTCAAACCATATTATATAACCGTGCATTAACATCAATCCGCAATTTCATATGACCGTTGTAAATTCATTCAACTGCCGGATGTAATAGCTGTGGGTTATGGGCATTCGGTCTTGTGGTAAAGGGGCTGGCCCCTTTACGGCCCCACCCAAACGTATTTCAAACTTTATATACGTATTAAAACCTTTGACTATTAAGAACTACATGTGGAGCGCCCGGTCGGGCCACAGAGCTAGCAGGGCTCCGACCCGAGTTCGAACCCGCCTGAACCATAAAATTTTTGAATGCCATTCGTTTGAAAATATGGGCCACGTGGCGGCCTCCAGGCAAGCCACATGGCATCCTTTGATTGGTCCCACACAGAATATTCCATGGAATATTTTGTAGAATATTCCTGGAATATTTTGTGGAATATTCCTTTTTTAATATTTTTTTACCCAAAGTCAAACTGAATCAAATTGGGCTTTTTGCCTGAAATTAAGAAACTTCAAACTTGAATATCTTCCTCATACAGCATCGGATTTGAGTGTCGTTCGCGGCTACAAGATCATTTTGACGATATCTTTCCTGTCGTTCTAGTTTGAACCAATTCTGAGCAAATAAATTTTTGAGCATTTTTCCAATTAGGACATGATCACCTGATCAATTAATCTAAATGATGATCAGCCTGAATTAATTTTTGGTCCTGATGTAATTGGTACACATGCTGATGGAGAAATCCCTCCTTTTTATAATAGTCTTACTATTCATGATCATATATTACATAATGCAATGTTAGACTCAGGAGCTTCCCACAACTTAATGCTAAAATCTTTTATGGAAACTCTGAATCTAGAAATAACTAGGCCATATAAGGACTTGTTCTCATTTGATTCCTCTAAAGTTAAGTGCATTGGATTAATAAAATATTTGTGTGTCAATTTAGTTCAATACCCAGGTAAAAGTAGGATCATGGATATTGTAGTAGCTGACATCCCACCAAAGTATGCTATGCTTCTTTCTCGCACATGGGGAGCTAAGTTGCAGGGATCTCTACAAATAGACATGATTTTTGCTACTATCACAGTATTTGGACAGCCCAAAAAACTTTACAGAGAAGCTCTAATGAAATACATGGTCAGTAATGTAGAAAGGTCCATAAATTATCCCATCTATTCAACCCCAACTGACCTTGACTCTTTCATTTTATGCAACTCTGATAATGATGATATCCAAACTGAATTGATTGACAGAAAACCTGAACCAAACAATGATAATATTGGTCATGAAGCCCTTTTTCACTTAGATTTTGATGGCTCAGTGAACATGACAGGTGCGGGAGCTGGATTATGAATCACCAACATGGAAACCAGTCATTCTGAAGGACATGCCTTTAGACTCAACTTTAAATGCACCAACAACATGGCAGAGTATGAAGCATTGATCTTAGGCCTCCAAATCATCAGAAACTTAGGAGGTAAAAGAATTTTAATCATGGGTGATTCAGAATTATTCATTAAGAAAATAAAAGTTGAATATTCTGTTCATAATCCTAGATTAGCCAGATATAGAGATGCAACAATTGACTTGGTTGATGATTTACTAGAGTCTAAGTTTGCTATTGTTCCCAGAAATTAAAATTTGCAAGCACATTGCCTAGCAACTTTTGCTAGCACATGTAATTTACGTTTTCAACCAACACATAGATATACTATTGAAGTAAAATACAGTTCCATTGTTCCTGACAATGTTAAATACTGGCATATTTTCTTTGAAGATGAGCAGATTTTCAATTTTTTGAATAGCAAGGAAGAATTCCAAAACTGTAAGATAGGCACTGATGATAATTTAGATTCAAAATGTAATGTAGATGATGATTTTAATTGTGAAATAAATAATGTAGATGTCTCAATCATATATAGATAACTTAGAAAAAGTATACATAGAGGAAATAATTGAAGAAGAAATAAACATACTAGAATTAAAAGATAATATTTTACCTAAAGGTTTAACTCGTTTAAAAGACTTGTTTGATTCCAATGATGTGCCCAAGAAGCCTAAAATGGAACCAGTCAAATCTGATATTGAGGAGTACAATATAGGAACAGAATTACATCCTAAAATGATAAAGTTGTCTAAATCTTTACCACAAGAAGAAAAAGTCAAATACATTGATCTGTTAAAAGAATATCAAGATGTATTTGCATGGAGTTATGAAGATTTAAAGGCTTATGACACAAATATAATTCAACATAAGATTCCTGTAAAAGATGACCATAAGCCTTTTAGACAAAAATTAAGAAGGATTAATCCTGTCTTGTTACCTTTGGTAGAGAAAGAAGTCAAACGAATGTATGAGGCCCAAATAATTGCACCAACCAGATATTCTGATTGGGTTTCTAACTTAGTACCTACTAGGAAGAAAACTGGAGAAATAAGATTATGTGTAGATTTCAGAAATCTCATTAAAGTGTCTTTGAAAGATAATTAACCTTTGCCAAAGATGGATCACATCTTGCAGAGAGTAGTTGGATCTTCAAGAATTTCTTTATTAGATGGTTTCTCAGGTTATAACTAGATACTTGTTCAGAAAGAAGACCAACCCAAGACAGCCTTTACTGCTCCTTGGGGCACTTTCATGTATGCGAAAATGCCTTTTGGATTAATGAATGCTGGAGCTACCTTTCAAAGGGATATGGATATATCCTTTGCTAAAGAAATCCATGAATTTTTGGTTATTTACTTAGATGATATTACTGTGTTTTCTAAATCTAATAATGAACATTTGGATCACTTGAGACAAGTATTCATTAAATGTAGGAAATATGGCATATCCTTAAATCTCAAAAAGAGTCTTTTTGGACTTGAAGAAGGTAAATCATTAGGACACATAATTTCCAAGGAAGGTATTAGGATAGATCCAGCAATAATTGAAGCCATACTAAACATTCACCCACCTAGGAACATCAAAGAGTTACAAGCATTTTTAGGTAAAATAAATTTTTTAAGAAGATTTATTTCTAATCTAGCTGAAATCATAAAGGAACTTAATAACATGTTGAAAAAAGACTCAGTATTAAAATGGACAGTTGAAGCAAAACAATCTTTTGAATCTATAAAACATGCTTTAACCAAAACACCAGTCTTAATTAGCCCAGACTTCAAAAAATATTGTATTAACTTTTTATTTTCCTCTGAACATACCATAGTTGCAGTTCTTTTGCAGAAAAATGACCAAGGTTTTGAACAGACCATAGCATTTTTCAGTAAAACACTTAGAGATGCACCTTTGAGATATAACATCATGGAGAAACAAGCTTTAGCCTTGGTTAAAGCCATAAAATATTTCAGAGTGTACATTCTTTACTCCCACATTATTGCCTATGTTCCCAATTCTGTAGTCAAAGATATTCTTACACAGGATGGAACAAATGGTAGAATAGGAAAGTGGATTGCCACTATCCTTGAGTATGATATCAAAATCAAACCAACTAAGCTCATAAAATGACAAGGGTTAGCCAAATTAATGGCTGAATCCAACTGTAATGCCTTAGATATAAATTTCATTGCACAAATTGATGACCAAGAAGAGATGGCAACTCCATTGATCAGTGAAGCCTTTCTAGACTCACCATGGTACTCTGATGTTATCTTTGTACTCACACATTTACAAGCTCCTCCTAGTTTAACTAGAACTAAAGCTAGATTTGTCAAACTTAAAGCAATGAGATATTGTATTCTAGATAAAATGATTTATTGGAAAGAAAAAAGTGGGATTTTACTTAATTGTTTACAGAAATCAAAAGCTAACAAGATTCTTGAGGAATTTCATGCAGGTGACTGTGGAGGCCACTTATACTGGAAGAGTACAGTAGATAAAATTCTTAGAGCTGGTTTCTACTAGCCAGCATTGTTTGCTGATGTCAAAAAATGTGTTACCTCCTGTCACCAATGTCAGATTTTTTAAGGGAAAAATAAATTTTTACCCTTACCCTTAAAACTTGTTTCTATTGATATTCCTTTTCAACAATGGGGTTTAGACTTCATTGGAGAAATTCATCCCCCATCTTCTGGAAAGCATAAATGGATTTTGACTGCCACGGATTATTTTACCAAGTGGATAGAAGCCATTCCTACTAGGCAAGCCACAGACTCAGTCATAATCTCTTTCATTGAAAACAATATTTTATCTAGATTTGGATGCCCACGCAAAATTATTACTGATAATGCAGCTGCATTTAAATCCAAGAAAATGATTGCCTTTTGCCACAAGTATCACATTACCCTAGGCCACTCTACTGCTTATTACCCTCAAGGTAATGGCTTAGCAGAATCCTCTAATAAAATCCTGGTAAACATCATCAAAAAATTACTTCAAGAAAACAAAAAGACTTGGAAAAAAAAATTGATCTATGCCCTATGGGAAAATAGACTTACCACCAAGAAGTCAATTGGTACTTCACCTTACCAGCTAGTTTATGGAATGGATGTAGTTTTTCCTTCATCCTTGGGAGTTTCAGTAATGAATATTATTCAGGAATCACAAGTTGAGATTAATTACATTCAACGAAGAATAAATCAAACCATTCATTTACAGCAGACAAGGGAGGAAGTATATGAAAAATATCAAGTAATTCAAGATAAGATCAAAAATATTTTTGATAAAAGGAGTAAGAAGGATGATTTTTACATAGGAGATAAAGTGTTAAAGTGGGATTCCAAGAGAGAGGAAAAGGGAAAACATGGAAAATTTGACTTTTTATGGAATTGACCTTATGAAATTTATGGGTACAGAGGTAATAATGCATTTTTTATCTGAAATTTGGATGGAACAGACATTCCAGAAGGCCCAGTGAATGGTAGGATGCTTAAACACTACTATTATTCTGAGTTAACTAACAACTAGTTCAAGATTGATTCCTTTTATTACATCATTGTAAATATTCATTGCAAGTGAGTAGATTGGATTGGATGTTTTCTTTTCAAAAGTTGAAGCCCGGAGTGAAGGCCCTAAGCTCTGAAGAGTAAAATATCATAAGTATGAGTTGTTGCAGAAATCATAAGACAGTTACAGGATCATCAAGGTTAAAAATTCAAGGCTACTGATCTTAGAGTTCTTGACATTTCACCAGGAAATGTCATCCCCATGTGAAGCCGCTGTTAGGGTCCTATAAATATAGGATTCATAATTTGGAATTGAATTTTGATAGTCTTGTAAATATGTACATACTTTTCCTTCTGCAAGTTTCTTTTCCTATATTTTGTAAAAATAAAAGAAAAATAAAAAAAATATAGAAAATCAAAAAGAGGGTAAAAAGTCCTAAAAGAAAAATCAAAGGACTTAGAAAAAATGAGATAGCCCAAAGAAAAAAGATGAATAAAATATGAAAGTGTGCAAGTCTAAATGCCACTACTTTTTACTTTTTGCAGTTGATTATGGCAAAGCGTCAATAAATTCCATAATCCATGATGAGTTGAACTGTTTAATCTTGACTTGTCATGTTTCAATTTACTTGTTTTAGATAGAGAATAAAGAATTGTCAGACAGTTTAATCCTGGAAATTCAGTAGATAGATATAGAGTAAAAAGAAACCCAACAGTTTAATCTGGGTCCTTGGATGAAATAAGGTAGAATTAGATAGTTTTTACTGCTTTCAAAAGAATAAAATTTTCAAGGTTGCTAGCTCAAATTCACCTGCACAAATGGAAGAAAAAATGATAGATTAAAGACTGGGTAGGTAGAAGAAGGTGGGAAAATCATTGTAAATATCTTTCACCAGGCTACAATAACTAATTTCGCTCCCCTATAGTTATTCTGCATTCTAGACTTTCAGTCAAAGAGGCTTAGAGAATTTCTCTGACTTCTGTTGGGACCAGACCCAAGGCTCAATGACTGTTAAGTTAAAAATGTTTGAATTTCTATAATAATCCCTAATTTTCATCATTTATCCTTCATGCATTCATCACCATGCAATTTCATAAGTAAAGACTCCATTTTTACTTAATGATACATAAATCCCCATTTGATTAACTGCCTACATCTCATAAAGCATAAAAACCCTCAAAAGGACATTATATCCTAAGTTAAAGTGATAAAATTATGATAATAAAGCTTTGCTTTGATTTTCACTTTCCTTAGTTATATTTGTGTATTTTGAGTATTTATTTTCCCCTTTGCCATATTAATTTCTTACTTATTTTATTAATTCCCTATAAAATAACCTTCTCATATTTATATATTTCCCCTTTAACTAAATATCCCCTAAAAACCCACTATTTTAAATCTTTAGCCAAAGTTTATTATCCCACATGTTTTAAATAAACGCCCACAATTAACCCCCTTTGGCTAAACTAGCACTATGTAAATATCCTGCCCCCCTATAGTTATTAAGCCTATTTGGTTTAATTAACTATATAATAAAACTAAAAAATATATGGAAAAGCGTGTTATATTTACATATCCAATGTATTTAAAATAACACGAAAACATTACCCATTACCCTAGTGCATTCTATTGTAAATATCTCATGCCTTTGCAAAATACATTTTCCTCCCTCACAGCATAACCATGGTCTTATATTAGCCTCCCTTTATTCATATCTAAACCCAAGGTTAACCCCTTATTAACCCACCCCACGCACCATTTACCATATATATAAACTCACTTTATATATATAGATTTACCATATATATATAAACTCTCTTTTCATCATTGTACAGATCAGATTCAACATTTGGGGTTTTCATAGCATAGATAAAAATCTTTATGCAATGAGGAGTTTGGTCACCATAGTCCAAATCAAATTTTCATAGCACATTTTTCAGGACCAAGACGTTGGGGTTTCTGTTACTACAGTCTAGTCCCTATTTTCGCATAATATTTAGTAGTACCAAGCTCTCTAGAATTCGGCCACTATAGTATTGATCAGATGGGAGTAAAACTCCTTTCAGAGTTTTTAAAAAAAATGTATGGGGCTATTTCGAGACGTTGTCCAATGATTTACCCATAATATTCAGAATGATGAGATGATCGTATTGGTACCATTCACCTGTAACCCCATAATTTTTATATCGTGCCAATTTTTTCTAGAATCAGCTTCAAGTGAATCATATCTCTAGCTCCCTAAGATTTCCCTCTCTCCAATGATACTACGCTTAAGTAAGCTTGAAAAACATCTAACGAGGCTAGTGTATGTGTGGTACCAGGTATCAAGTTATAGATGCAAATAAGCCATTAGAGAGAGTTGAAATCCTTGAAGAAAAAATAGATGAATTCAACACTACCCTTTCTAGCAAAATCATAGAAGCATTGTCTGCCATACAAATACCTCGCGGACCCATAAGGGAAGAACCTAGTGTTGATTCACATGTACAAGGAGAATCTAGCCTTCACATTCACTTCCATGGAGGTCCTGAATTATCAAGCCAATGGACACCCAAGCTGGACATGTACAAAGTTGATGGCTCTAACCCGACAGTATGAGTGACACAAATGGATCAACATTTCCATCTTCATAATATCTGTGAGGATGGAACTAAAATACATGCAGGAGCCCTTTAATTGGACCAAGAGAGATGGAAGTGGTGGTAGTGGCATCAAAAATTTTATCCAGGGAGGCCAACTTTGCACATTTTCTCATAAGCCATTTGTGACCACTTTGACCGGGATTCTCACTTTTTGGTTCGTCTCACTAAGCTCATGAAAATAGGTATAGTAAGGGACTACATTGCTGCTTTTGAAAAATTGGCCATAAGAACTGAAGGACTAGGAGATTAATTTTACTTGGAATTTTTCATCACTGGCCTAAAGGAAGCCATCCAAGCCCTTGTTTGAAGGGATCACCCAACTACTTAGTTAGACGCATGCTGCAAGGCCTTAGAGGTAGAAGTAACCTTACAGGCCCAATCTAATCATCCAAATTTCGTCGCAAAGGCACATCCCACCCAGGCTATGGGCCCCACCTAAACACGTAAGGTTAAAAAGGTGTCGCTAGCGAAAATGGCCGAAAGAAGGAAACAATTAATCTACTACTATTGTGATGACAAGTACTCCCCACGACATAAATGCAAGGAACCACAATTCTTTCAGATTTATGCCACTAAAAACAATTCATCTCATGAAGCTCCATTCATTGAAGTTTTCGAGGAAGAAGAAGGCGAACCCCAAACATACCTAAGTAATGATCTCACAGTTATGCCAAATGAGTTAGTTATATCACTACATGCCTTGGCTGGAATTTCTTCACCCCAAACTCTCAAAATTCATGGTTTCCTTAAACATCGATCGATAGTGGTGTTGATTAATAGTGGTAGCGATCATAAATTTGTCCATAAGAGAGTAACATAAGTTTTTCATTGTTTTATATGGGAAGTATCTAATTTCCAAGTCCCTATCGCTAATGGGGGGACCATGAAATGTGAAGGACATTGTGAAAATATTAAGCTTCAAATAGGGGATTATCACCTCAAAACACACATGTTTTTCACTGAAATGGATGGTTGTGACGTTGTTCTTGGTGCAGGATCACTCCGCACACCAGGCCCTATCGCAATGGATATCCAAGAGTTATATATGAGCTTTAGGGAGAACAACCACACTCATACATTGCAAGGACTACAAGAAGGTGATTCTACTATCATCAACTCACATTAAATGGAAAATCTTTTTAAAAAGGTCCATCATGGGGTAGTAGCCCAATTTAATGCCATCTAGGCCATTGAATCCACTCTGCCTCATATTAATCCAGATATGCAACTGGTATTATATCGCCACCAATAGGTCTTTGACAAACCTAAGGAGCTCCCACCATCTAGGGGTGAACATGATCATATCACCCCTTTGGTCCCTAGTTACCAATCACCAAATGTGTGCCCATATCGATATCCTTTTGCAAAAAATAATGAAATTGAAAAAATCATCAAGGAGCTCCTCGAAGGCAGTGTTATTCGTCCCAACACCAACCCTTATTCATATCCCGTAGTCATGGTTTTAAATAAATATGGAGAATGGCCCATGTGTCCCAACTTTAGGTCTCTTAAGAGGTTCACTATCAAGGAAACATTTCCTATTCCAATATTTGATGATATGCTTGATAAACTACATTGTACTAATTTTTTTTACCAAGCTTGACCTCCGCTCGGGCTATCACAAAATACACATGAAGGAGGTTGACATTCCCAGGACAACCTTCTAAACTCATGAAGGCCATTATGAATTCTTATTCGTGCCATTTGGTATCTATAATGCTCCATCCACTTTCTATAGCCTCATGAACCACCTGCTGAAACCCTAACTCATAAAATTTGTCCTGGCCTTTTTCGATGACATTCTCATCTACAACATAACATGTCACAAACACCTTCATCATGTTGACCAGATATTGCAATTGCTCCAAGATCAAAAATTATTTGTCAAATTATCTAAGTTCTCCTTCGGCATGGAAGAAGTAGAGTATTTGGGACACATTGTGGGCCATGACGGAGTAAGGGGCGACTCGAGGAAGACTCGGGAAATTCAAGATTGTCCCCAACCAAAAACCTTGAAGAGTTTGCAGGGATTCTTAGGTCTCAAAAGATACTATCACAAATTTGTTAGAAATTATGGACGCATTTCCCAACCCCTCACTAATATTCTCAAGAAAAAATAATTTCTTTAGAAACATGAGAAATCTTGTTAACATTACATGCCTCACCATGATATTCAAGTCGACGAAGATGAGAGTTTGTATTGAAAAATGTTTAAATGCATAGTAGATATGTATCTCACAACTTTAATGTGCTCATATGGGCTTTGTAAAGTTTCCATCAATTTCATATTTTAATTACCATTAATGCAACAAAATCCAAAGTCTACACCATTCAAAATCTCTGACAAGGGTTCAACATTACTTATTCTATTCAGAGATGTTGTGCCAGTTGTTTCCATATGAAAAGTTACAAAAGTCTCTCTAAGTTCAGCCAATTCAAATAATAGCTCGAGATTTTTCTCCTTCTTGTCCTTCTCCTCAATTAAAGTCTCATAGAGTTGGCCTCCCTTTGTAAGGTTATTTTAGCTGGCAAAAATAAGCTACAATAGTAACACCTAAAAAATATTTGTTGTTGATGATAGATACTTTAGTGTTGAATTTTTGGTATAGTTCAAGTATAAAATGGTCATTTCAGTTATGTATTATGTATTCCAAGTCTTTCTTGCAACACCCTATCATTATATTAGATCACTCATTCATCTGAAGGTAAAAAAATAGATATTTCACCTCACCAAGTTGTAATTAAGGATTTAAAATATCCTAAGCATGTCCTTGCCAACGTAATATTTGATGATATTACTTAGTTGTACAATTTTGACAACTTTTGGCCATCACCCTTTTTTTCAATTTTATTATTCATAGTGATAACTTGAGCAAAATTTGGCATGAGAAATTTCATTATTTATATTGTAGCTCACTACAACAAATATGTAATCAAAATATGGTGATTGTTGTTCCTCTCATTTCCTGTAGAGATGGTGTTTATGTTGGTTGCATTATCAATAAACATCATTGGGACAGTTTCGAAAAATGTGACACTTGGTATGCCTCAAACCCTTCATAGCTTGTTCAGATTGATTTTTGTATTCCACTTTATTCTCCTTCTTTTTTTGGTTTCAAGTACTTCTTAACCTTCATTGATGATTTCACCATATGCACTTGGGTTTATTTCTTAAAACTTAAGAGTGAATTTTTTGACTTATTATTAGCCTACATGGCCCTTGTAGAAACAAATATTGGACAATAGTTGCAAAGCTTCACATATAACGGAGGTGAATATGCCAATAATAAATTAATAAATTACATCATTACATGGGGCATTCAAATGCAGCATATTTTCCATATACACCATAGAAAAATGGTATTGTTGAAAGAAAGAATTGTACATTAAAGGAAATGGTTAATTGTATGATTCAATCTAAAAAATTAAGTTTTCATTGTTGGGTGGAAACAATCAACTATGCAAGTGACATAGTAAATCACACTCCCATGAACATTTAACTAATATAACCAAAATAAGCATGGAATAATATTAATAAATATTTAAATCACTTATGTATCTTTCTTAGTGTAGCATGGGCCAACGTTCCTAATGAAAAAGGGAAATTTTTATAGCCTATAATTTAGAAGTGTATTTAGTTGGATATTTTAAATACATACAAATTTATAGACTTCTTCGACCTCACTCCAATGAAATAATCATTAGAAGAGATGTTACATTTAATGAAAACTTCTTGGCATGCAAGCCTAATTTGGTGATTGTGCCCTCTTTGACCTATAAGCCATATTCATCATTTGTATTATATTCTATTCCTATTATGGTTTCTTATTCAAATGATGGCATCGAGTATGAAAATCCACCTTAAACCGCTCACATTTCCACAAATGAATATGTTCAATATGAACCTCCACAAGAACAACAACTTCTCAAATTGATTATATTCAACACGTGAAGCATATAGTGATCTTTCTCACGATACTATAGACCAAAATCATACTCGTTCTCAGTTCTAGCAAGCCTCAACTCTTTTGGCTCATGTTTTAGAGACTCATGATCTAAAAACATTTGTAGAACCTTCAAGCCATCCATATTTGGAAACAACAACGAATGAATATTATCACTCCTTGATGGCAAATGATACATGTAAACTTGGACATCTTCCAAAAGGAAGAAAATTTTTCAGATGTGAATGTGTATATAGAACTAAGTATGCATTAGATGGAATTGTTGAAAGACATTAGGGACACGTAGTTGCTAAAGGATTCTCTCAAGTTGAAGAAATTGACTACAATGAAACCTTTTCCCTTGTTACCAAAATGAATTTAATTCTTGTTGTTTTAGCCCCTGTTACCTCACATGGATCGTAGGATCATCAAATTAATGTCAATTTTTCCTTCTTGCATGGGGATCTACAAGAATAAATCTACATAAAACAACCTCCTTTCTAGGTTTAGAGTAACTCTAGCCTTGTTTTATGCCTTAATAAATCTCTCTCTGGTCTTAAACAAGCCTTTTGAGATTAGCATGCAGAAGTAGATATCTTTCTTCTTGACATTGAATTTTATAGTTGTCATTCTAACTCTAACATATACAGTAAGAAAGTAGGAATCCATCTCATAATCCTTGTTTTTAGGTTGATGAACTTATCCTCACTAGTAGTGACCCTTAAATTTTAACCCATGTGAATTCAAGCCTCAGGAAGTTTGAAATGATAGAATTAAGATATTTACAGTATTTCATTGGCCTCTCAATATTTCGAAAAAAGGAATGGATTTCTCTTTCCTAATCTAAGTATGCATGTGACTTTATTCACCATTTTCACATGCCAGAAGATTGTAAAATATCCCTTTCTCTCTTTTAGTATGGAGTCAAACTTACTACCACTACACTACACAATAAATTGTTGTCACTTTGTATCATTGGTTAGTTGGTAGTCTCTTATATTTGAATCATACCCATCCTGATATTTCCTTTATTATAGGTCTTGTTTCCTTATATATGCAAACACCAAATAAAAGTCACTGGAAAGTAGAAAAAGGGATACTTTGATATATTCGGGGTAAGTTATAGTTCAGGCAGACTCCTTTATCTGTTGGTTTCACTAATTTAAATTTGGTTGATGACCCTAATGATCAAAATTCTATTGCAAGTTATGTTTTTAGTCTTGGTACTAGACCTATCACTTAGACTTGTAAAAGGAAACAAGTTATTTCTCTCTTTTCAGCAGAAGCAGAGTACTGGGCAGTAGGTAATGAAATTCAAAAATTGTTGTATCTTCGATAAATCCTTTCAAGTTTTGGATTCCACCAACAACATCCAACCACCCTCTAGTGCAATAATCAAAGTTCTATCAATCTCACCAAATTTCTAGTTTTCCATCAACAAAATAAACATAATGAGTTGCAAATGCACTTCATCAAAAATATCATTCATCATCGAGTTTTGGGATTTCTATTTTTCCCTACATATAATAAATTTGTAGACATTTCCATAGAGTCTCTTATAGAACCAAATTTTTCTAAACTTAGATCCATGTTTGGAGTTCAAGAAGTTGTCCTTCAGGGGGATAGGCTCTAATACTTCCTTCCTTATCCTGTTGTGTCACCTTTTCAAATCCTTAAATCATATCCCAAGTTGTTCTTAATGGGGGATATTAGGATATTTAGACACTTAGGAGTTAGTTAATTTCAACATGGTCTAGTTTTTATATTATGTAAAAGTGTGTTTCTTTAGTATGCATTAGTTGCATTGTAATCTCGTAGTCACAATATGTGCAAGACATAGAGTGATATGTTGAATAATATTCTCCTTGATACTAATGACTATGATCCGTGGCTTGACACATGATTGGTACATTATATTTATTTAAAGAGCATGTAGGGTCATCATCGATGATTTCTTGTGATAACTCTCTTATGAAAAAAAATATTATGATTGCAATAACCTTCTTATTGTCTGGCTATGTTGGTTGAGGTTGTGGATTGTTTTTCTGTTAGAGGTTTTTAACCATGTAACAATATTGGCTTTGTGATCCTTGATCTAGTTGTGTGAGTATTTATTGAAGGTGTTCGTCCTATATGTAATACCATTTTTTCCAAAAAACAAATATTTTAGACAAAATCCACCATTATCAACTATTAAATGAATAATAAGACTTGTAGACACTAAAAGGTCTGAACTTGAAGTATGGGAAACCTATAAATTCAACACGGGGAAAAATAAATTACTTAATACAACTTCCCCCCTTAATTTTTTCTAACTAAAAAAGATGATCAAAACATGGAACAATAATACTCTTGAAGAAGTCTGAACATTGTCACCATCAACACAAGTAATGAAATACTATCAAGGAAATCAACAACAAGATAGTGAGACAGCAAGGTCCAATCCATTCATTGACTAGACAACAAAGCAACAACCACATAAAGTCTCTATCCATAAAGACAGTCTATGTCATCATCAAAATTCCCCTTCTTAAAAACAACTAAGGGAGTAGCAGAAATCAAAGCTTTTTCAATAAACAACCTATTCAATAATCATTTTTTTTCAATCCTCAATCAATCATTTCCAAGGCGATGTAGCATATTTTGACTCAACTAAACGTCAAGAGAGATTCTGAGAAATTAAAGGTTGTTGAGGAACAGTTGTTAAAATTTCAAGAAGATCTGCAACATGCTCAAAAGGATAACCACAAGCTCAATGAGGATTCAGCATGCACTGAAACCAATATCAGGGAAGCAGCAACATTGGAGGTGTAATCTAAGCTATAGGAGCAGCAAAGAAGAAAAGCGTGCAGAAAGGGTCAAGTCGGGCTTATTCGCGTGCAGAACAATTTAGGAGTCAGGCCAATTGATGTGTTCATAACAGTGCACATAGTTCAGGTTCGAGTTGTGAAAATATATGTGCATAATAGCATTCAGAGGCTTAATTTCAATGGCATGTGAAAGGCCTGATCGCATATCACAAATCGCAATTGCAAATCTCGGGAGAAATATAACAAGGTTAAAACCATCGAAATAAGAAATGTGATACAAGGATTGGATGTGATATAGTTCGGAGCTCGAGTCTAAAGTATTTAAAGTCCAATCGTGGGACCCTCTCGCACATTGCACATTGCAAACTCAGGAAGAATGGCACTAAGGAATAGGTTATAAAGGCCGAAATGCGAAGTGCGACAAGGTTTCATATCGCCGATTGCGATTCATGAACGGCCCCACCTCCACTTGCACGTCATCCCTAAGGTTATCGCACATCGCACATCACAAGCTCAGGAGGAATGGCGCGTATGAATTTGTTATGAATGCTGAAATATGAAATGCGATAATGAAGCAGAAGCGATGGAAGTCATCACTAAATTCTAAAGGTTTTTAAGTCTGGGTACATGCTTTTTTCCTTTGTAAAAATCACATCGGAGGGAAAAAACGAATTATAACGTAGAACGTTGGAATGCTGAAATGTAACAGAGAAGCGGACGCGATACAGTTTTTCAAAGGTAATGGAATATCTTTCAAATTCTATTCTTATAACAGTTACAAAGAAAATTATGAACGCAAGTCAGACTTGGGTAAGAAAAGACCCAATGCTACGTGTAAAACAACGATATGTGTTTATGGCAGTTTATTAATCAAAGACTAAACATTGCGATCACAAGAAGAAACGTTGTGGGCACGAGAAGAAGAGGCAGAGTCGGGTAGTAGGTGACATGATGACAGTGTTCGAAACGCAAAAGAATGGCCAGAGTTGGGTAGATGTGCGTTTATGCAGACTGTTAGGATATCACAACAAAAATGGAAGGAGACACATCAACAAAAATTCAGATTCAGCAAAAGGATTATATTTCAAGTTTTATTTTGTTTTCTTTGTTAATATCGAAGCTACAATGATGTCCTTGATTACAATGTAATAAGTAGTTTAACTGTTTAGACAATCTAGGAGTTTCAAGAAGCTCGAGCAATTACAAACTGCTTTTGTTTGTATTTAAGGAAGAGAGAAAGAGAGAGGAGAGGATCCGAGTTCTGAACCTCTTGGGGACTACATTTTTTACTTCTTTTTCTGATGGGTGAATGAAATAAGCAGCAATTTTTCTACAATTGTTGATGGCGATTCATGTTTCTTGTGCTATTTTATGTGGTTTCTTCCTTGAATGAAGTGAAGTAAATAAGAAACTAGTCTCTGATTTACATTTGTAAGTAAGAGTTAAATAGCCTTAATAAGTGCTCCTTCATTCCATCTCTTCTCCCTTCACAAATTCTCTCTGAAACTTAAAAGTAATATATTTTGTGTTTACAACATATTTTTTTTAGTTTCTTCTCTCTTCACAAACTCTCTCTGAAACTTTAAAGTAAAAAATTGTGTTTACAGCATATTATTTTGAGTTTCCTCTCTCTCCATGAATTTAATCTGAAACTTAAAAGTAATATATTTTGTGTTTACAGCATATTACTTTGATTTTTCCCTACAGTTCTTCTTTTCCATTCAGATATTAGCAGTCAATGGCATTGTCAAATTTTTTATTATTCCAGATCATTAAGGTTTTTATAAAACTAGTTTCCGGTGGGATAGAACCGAGACCTCATGATAAAATTATTTTTGTGACACACTTTTAAAATGTTTTAAGCACTGATTCCTTTCACAACCGAGGGATTTTCTCTTAAGATACAACATTTTTTGGCGTCATTTCCATGGACGAAGGCACGAAGTTATTTTTCCCTAGGTATTGAGATCTATTTATTGACGGTGGACAAGATTTAGATATAAAATTTGGTTGTTTATTATTCACCTCGCGACTCCACTGATGAAGATTTAATTAGATAAGGAATTTTTCTGTCAAGAAAATGAGAAAGCATTGTGGAAAAAACGGGTATCAGAGTTTGAAACTGTTAAAGGAATTTTTATTTTTCACTATCCATTCAGTGGTCTATTTTCCCTTGCATATCAAGAAGATTTTTTCCTGCTTTATATTCTCATAATATTATAAGGCCAAAAAAGTACATTCTTTATTGGAGAAAGAATATTTTTCTTCTCCTTGTATTATTGATCTTGACACAACTTTATCTCCTAAATATGAGAGGAGAGATGATTTTTGCATTACAATTCCTAAAGATAATCAGTCACGGTCCGGACATGATCTAGAATGATTGTATTAGTTTTGTTGTGTTAAGTGTCTTTTCAGTTTATAAACATGTGCATGCTTGTATCATTAGTTTTCTAAAGGAATGAGGATTTTAACCATGAATTTTAGATGATTTTAGGTGAATTATAAGAATAAAACAAGCTTAAATAACACTAAACAGCAGTGTAAAACAGAGAAATAAGTCACCACATGAAATTTACACAACATGCATGCTGAAGCAGTTCACCCCTCCTAGGCTACATCTATTGTTCCAGCTTCCAATGGCATGTCCATCTTTCATTATGCTCAAAATTTTTCAAATACATGTATTTATAGGCATTTAATGGTTATTTTCTCTGCACCAATGGCTCCAGAATGCTTCAATTAGTCAAGAATGACTCTTCATTCACTCAGAATGGGCGAAAATTGATTCTCCTACTCTTTTGCCTAGTTACACCTAAAAAAACTCCACTAAAAGTGGATAACTCCACTTCACTGGAGTTAATTACGTAAATCCGCCAAAACGCCCTCCAAAAGTTCCACAGGAACTAATCGTTACATTAAAGGCTAGTGGTTGGTGTGGCCACATGCCAACCCCAAACCACAGATTGCAAACCATAACTGTTGGCAAGAACTCGAGCATATAATTGTGGTTTAAACCTTGTTACCGTGGTTGCTATCAGAGTTTATGCCTTAACCGCGAAGTTAACGTTAGCAACTAACATTGTTTTGTGACAGCTGTTGTGAAATTCTAGAGGGTTGTTTTAACTGTTGATTCGATGATTCGTATGGACTGCAGGTTGTAACATTTATGTTTGGAGTTTTTTGTTGTAACATATGACCACCATGCGGGGACTGTTGGTGGGTTGGGACTGCCGGCGGTTCCCAACACCCAAACTATATTGCAATAAAATTGAAATAGAACCCAACTCCAATGATAGTTAAGAACCAATGTGTGGCTCGTGCAGTGTGGCGTGTGCATGCTCTGCCGAAGGTCGCAAAGTCAAGCCCTACGGACCTCACCCAAAATTCTACATTGTGGTTCAAGGGCCATGTGGCACCTCCCAATTGGCCTTCAAAAAATAATCGTACAACCATTCAACCAATAAAATTGCTTCATTTTTCATCCTGGGGTTGGTTCTGAGGAAAGGAATATTCCTTAAAATATTCCCTTTTGCTAACTGTGCATCCATCTTGCTGACTGGGCATCCCATTCAAACCTGGTCAAACTATCGCAAAATTTACATGTTTGGCATTTCGATCAGAATGCGATATCTCCCTCATACGACATCATTTTTTCGAACCATTCATGGCACCGGATTCAGGAAGACGAGATCTACGCAACCATCCTAGTTTGAAACCAATCCTATAACTTTTAATTTTGAGCAAAATTTATGAAGCTTTTGGGAAGCTCCTGGACCCCAAAATACTCCTCCCCATTGGGAAGCTTTTGGACCCCAAAATACTTGATTACATGTTTAGTAGATGAGGGTAAAACTCCCTCACCTTTCCAACCTCCATCAATCTTGCCTTGCTTGGTTTAGTGCCTTTGAGCCCAACTCGAAGGTAGTCAACACTTCCCCTCTTGGATGTTCTTGTCCTCCTATCAAGAATTGTATCTTCTTTGAGCTCATCCATAAATTCTGGAGAGAAGTCTTCAATTTAAGGTAGTTGAACATCAATTCCTTGATCATCGATAAAAGGTGTCTCATACAAACGTAAGTTTTCAACATTAACAACTGAATACATTTGCATATAAGAGGGAAAGTCAAGTTGAAATGCATTATTACCAACTTGCTTTATGATCTTGAATGGACCATATCGAATGGGTTTGAGCTTTTTACCTTCCCCTTGCATCCTTTCTTTTCTAATGTGCAACCATACCTCATATCCCTCTTGCAACTTGTGATCAACTCGATGTTTATCATGCATCTCTTTGTATTTTCTTTGAATTTTCTCAAACTATTCATAAACTTGTTGATCTATAATCTGAATTTTCTCAATGAACTTTCGAGCCTTGTCAATGTCATTATGGCCATCAATAGCAACATCCTTCCCAAAGATGAATTATAATGGCGATTTTGGCAAATACCCAAAGCATACTTCAAAAGGTGATGTTTGAGTTGAAGAGTGCTTTGCCCGGTTGTAAGCATGGTTAATGTAATGCAGTTGTTCATCCCACAACTTAGGATGTTTGCTGCAATATCCTCTTAATGGATGCACAACGATTATGTTCACCACCTCGGTCTATCCATCTGTTTTTGGATGAAAAGCAGTACTCTTTTTCAACTTTGTGTCCATCATTCTCCATAGATTTGACCAAAAATACCAATGGACCTAGAATCCCTGTCACTAACAATAGAATTTGGCAATCCAAAATGAACCCAAACATGTTGAAAATAAATTTCAACAGTTTGTTTAGAAGTAATGGTTTTCTTACATGGCATAATTATACACATTTTACTGAATCTATCCACAACTACATAAATATAATCATGTTGTTTTCTTGACATAAGTAGACCTCCAACAAATTCCATGGAGACACTCTCCCATGGCCTTGATGGTATCGGTAGTGGCATGTACAACCCAAGCTTCCTATTACTAGGCTTACTTGTTGCACACATAGAACAACCTCTTATAAAACGTGACACACTATCTACCATGTGAGGCCAATAGCAATACCTCTATAGATGTGCCACTATTTTTCTTACCCCAAAGTGTCCGGCAATAAGAGATGAATGAGCTTCTCTCATGACACTTAGCCTCTCTCCTTGTGGTATACACATCTTGCCCAAATGAAACAGAAAATTGTTATGCATGTGATAATATTTTTCTTCAACTTGATTCCCTTCATTCAAACTAGCATACACATCTTGAAAATCTATGTCATGTGCATATTGTTATATGTAACTCTCATGTACAATAGAATAATTTTTTAGTAAAGTAGATGCACTAATGTTCGGTCTTGAAATCATATCAGCAACTTTATTGAAAATACCTTTCTTGTACCTTATAACCAAGTGAAACTGTTGAAGAAATCCCATCCACCTGAAATTTCTTGTTTGCTGCAATTTTGTTTGTGACTGTAAGTACTATAATGGTTGGTGATCAGTATGTACAATAATCTCTTTACCCATCAAGTAGTGTTTCCACTTCTTGAAACTTTGTACTAACGCATATTGTTCTTTTTCATGTGTAGGATAATTAGTCACAACACCATTAAATGTTTCAGAATGAAAAGCGATAGGCTTACCATGCTGCAAAAGAACTGCGCCCATGGCATAATTACTAGCATCAGTTTGAATCTTGAATGGTTGTCTCAAATTTGGTAATGCAAGGACTGGAGCTGAAATGATGTTGTCTTTTAAAGATTCTAAAGCTTGCTATTGTTTTCCTCCTTCACACTTGTCACTACATGCATAGGAGCTGCAATGGAAGAAAAGTTAGCAATAAACTTTCTCCAATATTGAGTTGCGCCTAAGAAAATTATTACCTTGGTTACTGTTTTGGGTGTGGGCCAATTCACAATGGCTTCCACTTTATAAGGATCAATTCTCAACTCGCCTCCTCCTACAATATGTCCCAAATAGACCAAATAATTCTTTCCAAACTCACACTTTGACATCTTAAGAAACAATTTCTCTTGCTTCAAAATATCAAGCACTCTATTCACATGCAAGACATGTTCTTCTCTTGTTTTGCTGAAAATAAATATGTCATCTAAGTACACAATCAAAAAATCATCAAGGAATGGACGCAAAACACTATCCATAACACGCATGAAATTTGTCAGTGCATTACAAAAACAAAATGGCATAACTAGCCACTCAAGGAGTCCTTGTTTGGTTTTGAATGCAGTTTTCCATATATCACTTTCTGTAATTCTTACTTGATGATATCCACTTCATAAATATAACTTAGTGAAAAACTTTGATTCTTTTAGCTGATCAAGCAAATCATCTATTCTTTGGAGTGGGTAACGATACTTTACTGAAATCTTCTTCAAAGCTTGAAAATCTACACACATGTGCCAAGTCCCATCTTTCTTTGGTATCAAGACTATGGGTGAACCGCATGGCGAGGTGCTTGGCCTTATGATTCCTTTGTCCAATATCTCTTTGATTTGCCTCTTTATTTCAGCATTATCCATTATCGACATGCAATACATACCGATGTTTGGAAGAGGACAATCTTGTTGCAACTGAATCTCATGTTGAATCTCTCTTTTTGGAGGCAATCCTATTGGCTCCTGAAACATCTCATGATGTGCATTAACTACATCATATAAATCTGATTTCAACTTAGGATCACATCCCTCAAATGATTCATGATTAACATCATCTTTAGGCTTAATCATAAGAATAACAAAATTCTTACTTGAATTTACCAGCCTCTTTACCTGTCCAACATTTACCATAGCAATGTTTGTCTTCTTGTGATGTGCTCTAACAATGTACTCCTTTTCATCTTTGAATAAATGATATTTGTTCTCATGGTGATGGAAGATCGCTTTCCTGTCATACAACTAAGGACTTCCCAACACAATACCTATTATGTCAAGTGGAATTACATCTAATTCAATTGTGTCAGCAAAATTTGCAGTTATTGCAAACTGCAATATACATTTCTTTGAAACCTCTAAGGTTGCATCCTTACAAATCCAACCTAATGGATATGGTTTTGGATGTGGTATGGTCTCAAGGTTAAGTTTCTTGACCAAGTCTTTAGAGATTAATTTTTCTTGTGACCCACTGTCAAACAATGTGTCAATCTTGGTATGCTTGGATATGACCCTCACATGAAACAGTTCAATTCTTTCTTCTTCATTTGGAGTATGTATGTGACAGTTTGATGTACTGGTGTTGGTTTTTGTTTCAATTTATTTTCCCTTCATGTTATTCAACCCCATGGGTGTAATCTTAGATTCATCACCTGAATCATGATCTCCTAAATCATGTTGATTTGTAGTAGAAGTTTATGTTTCCCTTTCTTATTGGGTTTCTTTGGCCTTATTTTAGGATGTAATTTCCAACAATGAGTTTCATCATGGCTTTATTTTGAAAAATGTTTACAAACCACTTTTTCTCCCTCTTTCTTAATAGATGCATTCTTTTTTCTTTTAATTTTTTAGGTCTTCTCTTTTTTTTTACCCTTAAAAGGTTTCTTTCTACCCTCTTCAGAAATGCTCTTCCCTCTAGCTTCTAGATGTGTGGCCTGAACACATACTTCATCTAGACTGGTGGGGTTAAACATGAGAATAGTATGTTTTAGGTAGCTATGTAATCCTCCTACGTACTTGAGCAAAGTATCTTGGCTCTGCAAATCTACCCCTAATAAGAGAGCTCTTCTCCCAAATTCTTGGGTGTATTCTTGCACATTTTGTCCCTTCAATTGCCTAAAGTTATGCCAGTTCATTATGGATTTTTGCATATGATCTAATGGATAAAATTGTTGTTTTATAGCAGTAATGAAATCTGACCATGATAGAATAATCTTACCATGCTTTTTTATCTCCTCCTTTGTCTTGGCTTCCCACCAAGCAAGTGTTGCACCTTCCATTCTCAATGAAGATAATTGGATTTTGGTATCATCATCTTGAAGGTTCTGGATTCTCAAATATACCGCCAATTGCCTAATCCAATTATCAAGCTTTTATGCATTGACTTCACCATTAAACATTGGCAATTCAAACTTAACATCAAGTTTTAAAAAAGAAATTTTACCAATGTTCTTTGACTTGTGTGGTTGATGTACTAAATAATAAGTAGAGAATGGTGATGATGAGGGTGAGGATGATGGCTCTCCATTGCCTCCATTTCCTCCATTTCCCTTATTTGACTTCTCTTCATCATTTTGACCTCCTAAAGATCTATTTCCTTCCTTGTAAAGTTTTGATCCTTCTCCTTCTAGTCTCTCATTCCTTTCTTGATAAAGGATTCTAACCATCTCAGTCATGTCAAGAAATGTTTTCCTGAACACTCTTTCTTACTCTTTTGGATCAACTTTTTCATGGATTTCTTCTTTCTCATGAAGCATACGTAATGTAGCTTCTGCTTCCTTAAGAGATGAAATAGGTGGTGGAGATTGTGGCAATATTTCTCTCCTTTGATTTGGCTCTTCTTGAGACCCTTCTACTTCCACCAATTTTCCTTCTCCTCTTTTGAGCTTGAGCCTTGTAAGCATCTAAAACTTGCAAACAGTTAAAAAATTATTTTCACTAAACAACACAAGAGAATAAACTCTAGCTCTGATACCAATCTGATCTGAAATGACTATATTAGTTTTGTTGTGCTAAGTGTCTTTTTAGTTTATAAAAATGTGCATACTTGTCTCATTAGTTTGCTTAAGGAATGAGGATTTTAACCATGAATTGTATATGATTTTAGGTGAATTAGAAGCATAAAACAAGCTTACATAACATTGAACAAAAATGTAAAATAGAGAAATAAGTCACCACATGAAATTTACATAGTAGGCATGATGAAGCAGCTCACCCCTCCTGGGCTACATCTGCTGGTCCAGCTCCCAATGGCATGTCCATCTTTCATTATGCTCAAAATCTTGTAAATACATGGAGTTACAGACCTCTAACAGTTGTTTTCTCTGCACCAATGTCTCTAGAATGCTCCAATTAGTCAAGAATGACTCTTCATTCACTCAGAATGGGAAAAATTTGAGTATCCTACTCTTTGCCCATTTACACCTAGGAAAACTCCACTGAAAGTTGAGAACTCCACTTAACTGGAGTTAATTTAGTAAATCAGCCAAATAAAATGCGCCCCCCAGAAGAACTAGTCGTTACATTAAAGGTTAGTGGTTGGGGTGGCCACATGCCAACCCAAAACCACAGATTGCAAACCACAATTTTCAGCGGGAACTGGGGCATATAACTATAGTTTAAACCTTGTTACCGTGGTTTCTGTCGGATTTTACGCCTTAAACGCGGAGTTAACGTTAGCAACTAACGTTGTTATGTGACAGCTGTTGTGAAATAATGGTGGGTTGTTTTAATCGTCAGTTGGATGATTCGTATGGACCACGGGTTGTAACATTTATGTTTGGATTTTGTTGTTGTAACATATGACCACCACGCGGGGACCGCTGGCGGGTTGGGACTGCTGACGGGTTGGGAATGCTGGCGGTCCCCAACCCCCAAACTATATTGCATTAAAGTTGAAATAGAACTCGACTCCAATGATAGTTAAGAAGCAACGTGTGGCTTGGGAGGTGTGGTGTGTGCATGCTCTGCCAGAGGTCGCGGGGTCAAGCCCTTCAGACCTCACCCAAAATTTTACACTATGGTTCAAGGGCCACGTGGTGGCCTCAGGGCTAGCAATGTGGCACCTCCCAATTGGCCTTCAAAACATAATCGTACAACCATTAAACCAATAAAATTGCGCCATTTTTCATTTTGGGGTTGGTTCTGAGGAAAGGAATATTCCTCAAAATGTTCCCTTTTGCTGATTGTGCATCCACCTTGTTGAATGGGCATCCCAATCAACCTTAGTCAAACTGTCGCAAAATTTAC
Organism: Pinus albicaulis; assembly: GCA_034641835.2. Lineage (NCBI taxonomy): Eukaryota > Viridiplantae > Streptophyta > Pinopsida > Pinales > Pinaceae > Pinus > Pinus albicaulis. Next base: position 1,635,001,390 of record CM076579.1, on the reverse strand, counting down.
CTATTTGGAATTTCTATCATAACGCGATATCTCCCTCATATGACATTGGGTTTTCAAACCGTTCATGGCACCGAAATCAGGAAGACGAGATCTATGCAACCATCATGGTTTCAACCTAATCCTATAACTTTGAATTTTGAGAAAAAATTATGAACTCCTGATCAAGACATAAAGGTGATGATTCATCATCTTTAGGTGATAATATTCTATCCCACAAGCAATCGACTGCTTTTCAACTCAAAAACAAAGAAATCTTTAAACCCCCGAAGCTGCCCACAATTCTCCATCAGTATCCTTCAAAAGGATTAAAATTTTTGCCAAGTTTCTCGGGAGAGGAGGAGGATATTTCATCTAAACAACATATCTTGGAATTTGAGTACATTCTGGACAAATTTCAAATTATTTATGAAGACATGGCTTTAAGGATGTTTTGTCATTCATTAAAGTAGGGTTCTCAGCAATGGTTCCAGTGTTTGGAAGCAATTTCAATTAGTTCATGGCAAGGTTTTCAATGGTATATTTCTTAGATATTTGGGCGAGCGTAAGTCATATGAAAAATACCTTTGGGAATTATATTTTATCTAGAGGCAAAGCAATGAATCAATCCCTGAGTTTTATAGGAGGTTTCAAAAAAAATTATTTCAACATGCCAAAATAAATTTGACCTCCTGAAGTTGCAGCTATTGTTTACTATTTGAGGGCTCTTTCTATTCTCTTAGATTTTTATCTCAAGGAGAGAAAGCCTTGAAATCTAGAGCTGATGTTTCTTTATGCACAAGAAATTGAATATAATGTGCGGGCTTGTAGAAATTTTTCCTGTCATGTTGAAAGAATAAGTTTTGCTAGGAATTTGGCTTCTTTGATCCATAAATTGTGTATAAAATATTTCGGTGAAAATCACATTCAAGCAGATTTTTTTGACGCATTTCAAACCAGCGAGTGTGGTTCATAATCAGGACAAGATGAGAAATCTGATCTAGGGCCCAGTTTAAATAGATAGAAACTCCAACTAGCTGTTGTGGAATAACGGCTAGTTTGACTGGAATAAAAAAATACAAAGACTAATTTATTTATTTTTATTTATTATTATGATTATTTATTTATTTATTTATTATTAATATTTATTTATTCATTTATTATTTATTTATTTATTGATTTATCATCAATATTATTATTATTTATTTAATATTATTATTTTTCATTTATTTATTTTAATTTTATTTATTTATTTATTATATATATATATATATATATATATATATATATATATATATATATATATATATATATATATATATATATATATATATTAATCTTATAATTTTAAATTATTATTAATTAAGAATATATAAATATTTTATTATATTCAAAAAAAATTAATTATTAAATAAAAATAATACTTCAACTATTATTTGTCTTTGTATTTTTTTATTCCAATCAAACTAGTCGTTATTCCACAATGGCTAGTTGGAGTTTCTATATATTTAAACTGGGTCCTAGATCAGATTTCTCATCTTGTCCCGATGATGAACCACACTGGCTGGTTCGAAATGCGTCGACAAAATCTGCTTGAATGTGATTTTCACTGAAAGATTTTATATAGAACAAGTTTTTTTTGAAGACAAGAGGGTCTGTCAAGAAAACATTGGGATATCTTTACAAGAGAATGACAATTCAAAGATGAACAAGGATTTTTAAAAGGTGTCAAAGGATTCTTGTATTGTTGAAACACAAGAATTTAAGCATTCTGAAGATTTTGGTCAAAAATTCATTGCAACAACTGAGCTACACGTTGAAATCCTGGAAGATCATTACAATTTTCATAATTTTAATGATTGTGAATATATGAGAGACTAGTGGAGCTCCTCAGGTGTGTTTGCAGGAGGGGGAATATTTTCATCAAGAATTGGCATTATACGAAGAACATCAGCATTATGAGGAACAAACCTTAGATTTCTATTTTCGGCCTAAATGGTTGTCAGTAGAAAACAACAATCAATATTCTCACATACAACCTCAAATTGAGGAGTCAAACAGTGAAGGAAGCTGCCCTGTTCAAAGAAGTCTAAATCAACAAGATGTTCAAGAAAAGGAGGCAGCAGAAAATTGGTCTCATCAGTTCTATGATCCAATAGCTGACTATATGAAAACTTTCTTTTCTCAACAACAAGCATTTATGAAAATTTATGTGCAAAGCTTTGTATCTGGAAAAATTTCATGGAACCTCCCTATTGTGATCTTCAAATTTCAACAGTATGGAGGCATTAGGTCTAACATGCAGATGTTGTATTGGTGCCATTGGAAGGTTGACTTCACATGATTAAGTTCAGGCATGAATACATATGTATGAGTTGTGCATAAATAAGCTCAAAAATTGAGAATTTTTAGTTGTAGTACTTCTAGTTCAGTATTTTCAGTTTAATAATAAAGGAAGAAGTCCAAAGTGTAGCAGGTTTCAGGTGGATTTCATACTTGATCAACTCCAATTTGGGATTGACTCCATGCCCAATAACGACTACTGATCTACAAGTGCTATTTGACTCCATGCCCAATAAATGCTACTAGTCTACAAGTTCTTAGCACTTTGCTACCAAAAAATTGTCCCCAATTAAGCCGAGCAAGTTGTAGCATAATTTGACTTAGCTAAAAGTCAAGAGAGGTTCTGAGAAATTCAAGTTTTTTGAGGAACAGTTGTTAAATTTTCAAGAAGACCTGCAACATGCTCAAAAGGATAACTACAAGCTCAACAAGGATTCATCATCACATGGGCACTGGAACCAAAATCGGGGAAGCAATAGCATTGGAGGTGTAATCTAAGCCAGAGGAGCAACAAAGAATAAAATTGTGCAGCAAGGGTCAAGTCGTGCTTATTCGCACGTAGAACAATTCAAGAGTCAGGTCAATTGGTGCGTTCAGAACATTGCACACAGGTCAGGGTCGATTCGTGCAAACATACGTGCACAACAGTGTTCCGAGGCTTAATCACAATCACATGTGGAAGGCCTGATCGCATATCTCAAATCGCAATTGCAAAGCTCAAGAGGAATAAAACAAGGTTAAAACTGCCAAAATGAAAAATTCGATACGAGGACCGGATGCAATATAGTTCGAAGCTCAAGTCTAAAGTATTTAAAGTCTGGTCATGGGACCCTCTCGCACATCACACATCGCAAGCTCAGGAGGAATGGCGCTAAGGAATATGTTATAAACGTCGAAATGCGAAGTGCGATAAGGTTTTATATTGCCGATTGCGATTATTGATCGGCCCCACCTCTACTTGTCACGTAATCCCTACCATTATCGCACATCGCAAGCTCAGGAGGAATGGCACTTCTGAATCTGTTATGAATTTCGAAATGCGAAATGCGATAACGAAGCAGATGCGATGGAAGTTATCACTAAAGTCTAAAGGTTTTTAAGTCTGGGTACATGGGTTTTTCCTTTGTAAAAATCACATCGAAAGGGCAAAAGCGGATTATAACGTAGAAATTTGGAATGTTGAAATGTGATATAGATGCGGACGCGATACAGTTTTTCAAAGATAATGGAATATCTTTCAAATTCCAGTCTTAGGTAGTTACAAAGGAGAGTCTGAACGCAGGGAAAACTCGGGTAAGAAAATACCTAACGCTATGTGTAGAACAGTGGTATGTGTTTGCAGAAGTTTAATAATCAAAGACTAAAAGCTGGAGGCATGAGAGGAAGAGGCAGAGTCGGGTAGTAGGTGACATGATGACAGTGTTGAAATGAAAAAGCATGGGCAGAGTCGAGTAGAGATGTGTTTATGCAGACTGTTAGGATATCACACCACAAACAGAAGGAGACACATCAACAACAAATCAGATTCAACAAAAAGATTATATTTCAAGTTTTATTTTGTTTTCTTTGATAAGATCGAAGCTACAATGATGTCCTTGATTGCAATGTAATAAGTAGTTTAACAGTTTAGGTAGTCTAGGAGTTTCAAGAAGCTCGAGCAGTTACAAATTTCTTTTGTTTGTATTTAGGGAAGAGAGAAAGAAATAGGATAGGTTCTGAGTTCTGGACCTCCTGGGGACTACATTTTGTACTTCTTTTTCTGATGGGTGAATGAAAGAAGTAGCAAGCTTCCTGCAATTGTTGATGATGATTCGTGTTTCTTGTGCCATTTTATGTGGTTTCTTCCTTGAATGAAGTGAAGTAAAGAAGTAGCTGGTCTCTGATTTACGTTTGTAAGTAAGAGTTAAATAGCCTTAATAAGCGCTCCTTCACTCCATCTCTTCTCCCTTCACAAATTCTCTCTGAAACTTAAAAGTAATATATTTTGTATTTGCAGCATATTATTTTGAGTTTCTTCTCTCTTCACAAACTCTCTTTGAAACTTTAAAGTAATAAATTATGTGCTTAAAGCATATTATTTTGAGTTTCCTCTCTCTCCATGAATTTCCTCTGAAACTTAAAAGTAATAGATTTTGTGTTTACGGCATATTAATTTGAGTTTCCCCTGCAGTTCTTCTTTTCCATTCAAATATCAGCAGTCAATGGCATTGTGAAATCTTTTATTATTCCATATCATTAAGGGTTTTAGAAAACTAATTTCCAGTTCGATAGAACCGAGACCTCATGATAAAATTAGTTATGTGACACACTTTTAAAATGTCTTAAGCATTGATTCCTTTCGCAACCGAGGGATTGTCTCTTAAGATACAACACAAGGGAAATCAACAAATATGAAATATGTACAACTGCATAGCCAATGATACACAATGATATGAAGTCCATAAACACTTATTTAAATGATTCCAAGAGCATCCATCAATCCATCTAAAATCAATCATGATGGTTGATATTGGTCCATGATTTAGCATTTCCTTAAAATTTTGCAATGATTTGAATGTGAAGCTACTAGGTTTTTAATTCCTGGTAAGCTCCTCTGATTGGTATGAGGGTGTTGATGTGGTTATGATTCATTTTCTACATAATCCTAGTGTAATTAAATTGTCAAATGCAATGATATATTAATCCATCTAATCAATTTTCACAAAAAAGTAAACAATGGGTTGTGTTTCTAGCAACTAAGTTGACTTCACTAGTAACAAATGACACCTTCTTAGATTCAACAAGACCATGAGCCAACAAAGACTCAATAAAAACAACATATCCAAGACCTTCTCTAGATGTATGTACTTTAGGGTAAATAGGAACAACAATTTGTTTTTCATTCTTTCCAAGTCCTCCTCCTATATAACCCATTTTGCTTAGTAGTCCAAACCCACTAGTGGTAGTGTCGTTTTCAGATCGAAGTGAAACAAAAGCATGTGATGAGAAACAATTACTAACATTAGAGCTACAATCAATATCATCATAGCTAGAAGAAAAAATAGGTAATTTGAAAACTCAACAACAATATTCTTCTTAATGTTGTGTAGTCAATTGACTTCCAACACAATATTTTGTTTGCACTCCTGTAAGCCCTAAAATATCTCATTTTTCTTGGTCAGTTACAATAACAAGGGATTTTGATCTTCTTACAAACAATATATCACTCTACTGGAAAAGGAGCAACTTCTTCACAAGTCACTCCTAGTTAGGGATGTAAATATGCAACTTCATTATCTCACTTGGAATTTTCTCCTCCAACCTACAAATTTCTCCTTCAAGACAATGATTTTATGAATGAGAGAGATCCTTAACTTCCTCCTCCAAATCATCAAGAAGGTCAAACTTGATCTCAAATTCATCTACAAGATTCTAAAAAAAGGTTCCCATGGTTGTCTCACACTATCAAACTTCCTAATTTTCTTGACCATAGTAGTATGGAACAATACAACCTTAGAATGAAACTTATCTTTTGGTTCTTCATTCTTTGTCTACAAAAAATCAACAACTGACTAAAATTTAATGACCTTGTTACAAAATTTATTAGCTACATTTTTCTCACAAAGCTCCTATAATCTCTTACACATTGAGAAAAATGGTTCACAACACAATAAATTAGAAAATAAACTCAAAAGTAATAACCAACAAATAACTCACAAGAAAAGACACCCTTTAAATTAAATTCCATAGAGTACATAAACAACCAATATGTGTTACCTATTGGTATGATACTATTTTCCCACTCTTCATACACGATTATCTATAGTAGATCCCTGAAAATATTTTTTTGCTTTTCACCCACATCAAGAAAATAACCATTCAAGCTTTCATTCACAAGCTTTACCAACGTCAACAAAAGCTTCCCTAAAAAAAATAGACCAAACCAAACTAGGCCACACAATTGCAATTTCCCACCAAAGTAATTTTTCTATGTTCAGGAGTTCCCATGCAAACAAAAAATGACAATCGAAATTTCTTTGAATATTTCAAATGATGCATTAGAGATATATTCAATTGGAATAACAAGTTCTTTTTCTTTACTACCTAGAGAATTGGGATCTCAAAACATCATATAGGAACGAGTGGGCGAGAACAACCCGCATCCATGACTAGACTCAACTGCTCCTCCCATCTATCCCATTATGACAGTAATCTTACTAGATTCTATATTAGTTAGATCCAGACTAATTGGAATGGCATAGTGGTTGTGCAGAGTCCCCAATATCATTAGTTCCTCTCACCCAAATTGTGATCATTGACAGTATATAATGAGATCTATCGTCAAAATACCAAATCTGTAACAAGAAGGGAAAAAATTCTCATGCAGACACTGGAAAAATTCCCCGTTCAGATATTGAAAAAATTAAGTTCCTAAGGAAACGAGGTAGAGAATATTTTTGTAATACTATATAAGAGTATATTACTCAGTGGAAAATATTTGTTGTAATACCATAGAAGAGTATGGTATATTACTCATGTGTGTGTGTTAATAATGGACGAGACCCAGTGTTATCTAATAATAACTATAAGAACTGTATTTTAAATAATATTACTAACTCATTAAAAGAATGTATATTGAAAAAAACCAACATTAATAATCATAAATTTTTGTATCCATAAAAATAATGGCCCTAACTAATCTAATAGTTGTTTACTTTCAAATTGATTATACATAATTATATATATATGAACAAATAGTAATAGCGTAGTCTAAAGAGCCCGCTACACCCAAATCTCGCCACGATTTAAAATCCACAAAGATTTGGCCTTAAACTTGTTTGTAGTTGTTAAACATTAGTATTTTGAGTGCCCTGTAAGTTTTTACAGGGCCGAATCCATTTCCACTATCAAAAATGGATTCCAAGCACCGTGAACTACCTATTTTTGCAAATTTAGTTGACCGATTCCGAATAGATTGGCCAAGCCAGCTAAAACGCCGTGCTCTAGACAACTCCAATAGTAATATATGAGAAAACACAATAATAATAATAGTAATGAAAATGTAATATATTCTAAACAATATGTACAATTATTTACATTCAACCTAATAATATTGAAAATGTAATATATTCCAAACCAATATATATCACTATTTACATTCAACCTAATAATTATAGATGCATATTTAATTATTCATATTTTTAATTTTTTTTTTCATATTCATATTCATAAACAAAACAAAACAATAATAGTAAACCATCACAGTATATCTCAAAACAATGTCTACAACTATATGCTTTCGAAAAAAACATGAAAATCAATGAGTACCAATCAAGATAATAATGAATATTCAAGATAATAACGAGTATTGGATATATTTATAATAAATGAATATTCAAGATAATAACGAGTATTGGATATATTTATAATAGACATGGAAATCCATAAGTATAAGTACTAATGAGGATAATAATAAATATTGGATATGTTTATAATAATTGTTTACTTACAAGTTGATTATGCATACTCTCTTGACTTTCCTTTCTATATTTATCTTGTACTTAAATGAGCAATTGACTTTCATTTAGATATTTATCTTGTGTTTGTACTTAAATGAGCAATTGAATTTTCTTTTTATATTTGTGTTTGTACTTCGTAATGTAACTTCCTTTATTATTATTTATGTAAACTTTCTTTAATATATTTATCTTGTGCGTGTACATAAATGATATTTATCTTGTGCATTTACATAAATGAATAAAGAAAATAATAATGGTGGACAATTTAATATATCTCAAAACAATGTATACAACTATTTCCATTAAAAAAAAAACTTGACAATTGATAAAAACTCCGAACAACATACAACTATTTTTAAAAAATATAAAAAAATGGCAATTGATAAAACACCAAACAGCATAGTAATGAATATTGTGTATTTTCATTAATGTATGTATATATAATATAAAGTGTAAGTGTTTATTTCAATGTATACAACATTTATAAGTATTAGTACATTTTGCATATTTTTGTTCATATTTAAAAGAAAATATGTTTTACATATACACATATAAAGTGTGTATTCACTTGGTTTTGCTAAAATTTATGAGTGGCTAAAAAAAGACACATAATTTACATAACAAGTGATCTGGATTTATATAGAAACACAACATAATATAGATATAAACATAAATATAGAGATGCATCAAAAATAAATATTCATTTCATTAATATTAAAGAACTGAAAGATGCTTGCAAACAAAATGGAAATAAACTATCTCGAAGATGGTAGTTTATCTTTGAGGAGAGATGTGGAGGCTACATGCCTCCGAGCTATGTTACGATGAGGCTCAAGGGCCTTTTTATTATTAAACAACAAGGGAAAACCCTAAACAACCAAAACCCTAACCCCAAGAGATGGAACGCCAAGAGTTTGTGGGCCACGTTGGGGTTAGTTGGGTAGCCAACTTCCCGAGGTCGTAACTTGGTCATATGATCCCTGTTTGGCGCGTATAATAACTCATTGGAAATACCTCAAAAAAACATCATTTTGGGGGTCAAAACAACTCCAGAAGTTCACAACTTGAAAAACTATTAAAAATAGTAAATGTTGTTATAATCAAGGTTACAGATGAAAACAACTCGGGGTCTAGGTGGAATAGGCAGGTGTCCACCAATATCCACCTGGATTAGTCATCCCCCCTTAGGAATCAATGGTACCCATAGCGTGTAGAGCTTCCATGAGGTGAAGAGATTTTTGTTGACCCTGGTCCCGAGTGAGCCACTTGCCCTAGTGAAGGAGTTGGCCTTATTTAACAACTCGATATGGTTAGATCTTTTGCTGGCAAGTATTCTTGATCTATGTGTCCATGATCCTGTCAGTTGTGTCATGTTCAATGCAGCTTAGGTTGAGATTTGTTGGTGTCAACTCCTCAGCAACGTTGGATGATCCAGAAGGATTCTTCAATTGCTTAAAATTTACAAGTCCCATTTGTTTTCGAAAATGGCGAAAAACTATAGAGTCCATTGCTCTGAATCTAGAACTTCTTTCAATTTCTCAATTAGTCTCAGGATGAAAGGGAAATCATCCATCAAATTTTAGGTGTCGAAGGGGCCTTGTTGGCCATGTGGCATTTCTGCAATTCAGTTCAATACGTGGCGACGGTAAAATCAATGAAATTCAGTTCATCTTCGGTACAATTCTCTAGTTGATGGTGATAATTTCTGGGTTTTGGTTGATATTTCATGGCAAGTACATTAATATGGTTAAGGAACACATATTAAACATGTGGTTTCAAAACCTAAAGCGCATATCTATTAATGCAAATAGATATCAAATAAAACCTAAGGTAAAGTTTGAGCGGAAATATTTATAGACCAAACATTATGGTGTGGATATATGTAATTCCATGGATCGGAACATGTTAACATATGGTAAAACATTTGAAGCGGATTACTAAGGTTCATACAGGGCAGTTAATGTGATGGCACAAGTGGCGTGACGGGTACAACAGTCACCATGTGACACGGAGGCCCAGTCAATGCAGCGCAGTTTGGGATTGCAACGATAGCCACGGGAGCCATCACCGTCGGGGAGTCAGCTTGCCACGAGGCAAAGTTTCTGTCCACCACCGGACGCATATGCAGTCACCGTCGGACCCTATGCGAGGGTGGTAAGTACAGGTGGCAGGGCAGCACGGTGTCAATGGCGCAGTGCAACCAGAAATAAAACCTAAGTTTAAACCTTGGCATATAAATTTGCGGGTATTAAGTTTGCAACGAAACTTTGGTATATGTATTAAATGATGTGTTATGGTGTATGCGCCAAAAACTTAGGGTAAGTTGGGTTTTGTAACAGTTGGATTGGGCGTTGTCTATTCAAATGGTTTTCATATATTTTTAAAACTAGCAATTGCATTATATATTGCAAAAGAAATGTTATAAGGAAATAGCATAGGAAAGAGTAGCTTAGAAGAAATAAGTTGTTGCAAAGAAGGAACCATCGTGAAAGAATGAAACGTAAATTTTGCTTACATGGAAAGAAAGAAATTTTAATGTCCACAAGGCTAAAAATAGCCTATGGGACAGATTGCTTCTCTATCTGGCTTTTGTATTCGGCCTTTTTCTTGTGAAGTTTTACAATAACCGCTCCCAGCTTATCGACAAACTCTTCACTGAATAGTTTATCCCAAGAACTAGCTGCCAGAATACCTACATAGTTCTCCCTGTTGTCTTTAAAGGCCTTGCATTCTAAAATGAAATGTTTTTCTGTTTCCACTTTTCCGGAGGAGCAAAAAATACATACTCTTTCCTCCCACATTTCTTTTGGCCTTTTCTAGCGCCCTGTTTCACAACGGAGTTGATGAGAATTAGTCCTTAATTGAGCAATAATAATTTTAGATCTCCAAGAAATATTAGCCCCTATGTACGTCTTTTGTTGATGGTTATGCGTGGGGTTAAACTCTTCAATGTAGTACTTCTTCTTTCTCTCTAGCTCTTTCTCCCAAGTATGTTTGTGGAACTTATCCATAACAAAAGTTTTTATCTCTTTACTGTTTGTAGGACACATGCTCAAGAAAATACCCCATTTACTAAACCATTTGTTATTTTTCTGCATCCAAGTCTTCTTTCTTTTGCACAATCTATCACTAAACACAACCTTAGGCCATCTACCCTCTTCCATTTGCTCAATTTTTTTCAGATACCTTATGACTCGCACCATAGCAATTGCTTCAATAGGAGCAGCCCCTGTTTCACTTAACATGATAGCATAAGGAACTACACTTTTAATTTTGAATTTGTTTGTAATCAAACGCTTTTGAATTTTCTCAATTTGTTTCCACTGCATCTCGGTTGTGCTACTGGCCCACAGTTCACAATTGTAGAAAATCACCAGAATCACTAGAAGCTCAAAAAGAGTTAGAGTGGTTTTCCAGACCCACAGCTCTACCTCTCTACACTGTTTTGAAGAGCATAAAATGCTTTCCAACCCCCTAAAATTCTTATTCTTTCTACAAACATCCCAAATTAAATTTATATTGAAGTCAATTCCAAGGTATTTGTAGTTTGCAACTTCTTCCAGAATGCTGCCTTCAAAATAGAACTTATGTTGGTTATGCTTTCTTTTGTTAGAGAAAACCACTACTTTCGTTTTGCTAATATTGACTTGCATCCCAACCCTTCTACAAAAATGCTCAAGGGAACGTAAATTCTCTTGCAAACCAAGAGCCGATTTAGCAATCAATATAAGGCCATCTGCGTACAAAAGAAGCCTTATAACGAACTTGCCCAAATGGATACCGTCACCCCCTTGCGAATTTAGCCACTTTTCAAGCTTGTCAATATATAACCCAAAAAGGGTAGGAGACAATGGGCAACCTTGCTTGACCCCGATATCGCTTCTAAAACTTTCAGAAATCTCTGCTGAAGTTATGATTTTGACTTTCACCTCTTCATACAACCTATGCACAGTTGCTCTCAAATGCCTGGGAACCCCGAGTTCCTCCATTCTGCCCCAAAGCTTATCCCTAGGAACCATGTCAAAGGCTTTTCTGAAATCAACAAAGCAATAGAAAACTTCTTCCTTTTTTTCCCAAACTTTTTCAATGATGTGCTTTAAAGTTATACAATGATCAACTATGGAATGTTTAGGTCTAAAACCTACTTTCCCTTTAGCACGTTTATCTCTTTCTTCTTCCCACTTGCTAATTTTCTTTTCTAACATGCTTCCAAATAACTTTGCAAACAAGGGGTTTATCATTATGATTCTATAATTGGAGGGATTATTGACATCACCACTCTTGAAAAGAGGTATTGCCATACTAGTTGTCCAATCTGTGGGGAACCCCTGCTGTAAGATGTTGTTGAAAATTTTTGTGATGTGAGGTGAGAGAAATTTTAAGCCCCACTTTAGATACTCTGCTTGGAGTTCATCTAAGTCTTTTGCTTTTCCAGTGCCCAACTTCTTGATACCCATCTCTACCTCTTGCACCGTGAAGATTTTTGTGTCTGTGTTGACCAAGGGAAGAGGGTCAACCTTGGGATCTTGCTCATAAAGTTGTCTTGCATAGTCAAACCATTTAGAAGCTGTAATGTTGTTTTCAGTTTGCACCTTTTTCAGTTGGAGCTCCTTCCAGAATAATTTGGGGTTATTTTTCTCGAGGAAGATTATTTCTTCTCTCCTTGAAACCATGAACTCGGCCTTTTTCTTTTTTACTATCTGCTTGTAAGCTTTGAGCTTTATGTTATCCATGTCTGATTCCTTCCACATTCTCCTTGCCTTTTTGCATTCCTCGTCAAAACAAGCATTGGAGGTTTCAAAGATATTGATTATAAGAGTTATCAACCAAAAAATTTTGTTATAGATATTGAAATAGAAAATTGTGGGTGAAAACATATATGTAAACCAACATAATGAAATAAGTTGTTGCAGATAAGGAGCCATTGTGAAGGAATGAAAGGAAAATTTTTCTTCCATGGAAGCAGGTCGTGGAGGTTTCAAAGATATTGATTATAAGAGTTATCAACCAGAAAATTTTGTTATAGATATTGAAATAGGCAATTGTGGGGAAAGCATATATGTAAACCAACATATTATGTTCACATATATATAAATTTTGTTATAGATATTGAAATACGAAATTGGGGTGAAAATTTTTTGGTGATTAATAATCCTGCGAAACAAGCATGAAATCAGCATGTAACTCAAATAAGGTATTTTAAATACATTCAAGACAATCTGTCTAGCATAGATGTAAATAAAGAGAATTTTTATTAACAAAAATATAGTTTACTCCAAGTTCATCTACATATTCGAGCACCAATTGTATTTTTAGGATATATATTTGATGATAATTTTTTTTTTTGGAAAATAAGACTAAGTTGGAACTAAATGGATTTGGTGAATTGCATAGAGATTTAACACATTAGGGCACATTAAGTGAAGGGGCGTAAGTGTTCCTTACCTCCAAATGTAGTATAGTGTGATGCATCAATATAAAAATCCCTGCACCTACTTAGAATTTTTAGTTCAAAATTTTAGTCGTTAATATATATATATATATATATACACTAGTGAAACAATATATCATAAAATGTATTTATTTTAAATGAAAAAAAATGATGATCTATTATAAAACATAAGAGCATCAAAGGAAAATAGTGAGCCTAAAGGAATGTGGAGGTACAAAATAGAGAGCATGAAGGAGATGTATAGGTACAAAACAGAGAGCTTGAAATAGATGTGGATGTACCTTGAAATGATGAGGAAATGAGAGACGTAGAGGAACTTGTCAATAAGAATATTGACCACACAAATGAAGTCACCCTTTTAATATTTAATTTTTGTCAATGTACATGTCAAGTTCAAATTAAAAATTAAAAATTTATATATTTTTTTATGTAGGGAAAACATTTGACCTACAACAAGATCTTACCACACGTAGAAAAACATGGACATTAATCAGAAGTTGCAAGAAATTGTCTTTGATGATAATTTTCTAGATGATATAGAATCAACTAAAATTGAAGAAATGAGGCCACTAATTCATGAATGACTAGTTCAAGATAACGTAATTTAGGTGATCAAAAATATTTTTCAAGGTATATCTATCATAGCACAAGCTCAGCTCTTAAATATATTTTGAAAGCACAAATATCTAAGAAATATAGTTCAATTATTGGGCATTAGAAATTCCAAAGAGGTGAAGGTAAATGGGTTAGTATCAAGAAATATGACATCAACCTTGGGAAAAATTGCAAACTATCAATCTCAATATGGCATAAATGCTAGTAGGGAATTATTGATAGGTGTTGTTGGAAAAAGAACTACATCATATTGGTTGATGTTAATGAAAACAATAATGTACAAAACATTAAGCAAAAGTTTATGGAGGCATTAAACATTAGGATTCAATAACATAAGAATGATGAACTTGCATGTTGGGCTAATATATGTAGGAAACCTTATCAAGATAGACTTTCGTATAATGTGAGCGACAATGTGAAAGTGTTTCGGTATTGGAATTTCCATGTGTCACCAAATGAGGAGAATATCATGAGACATTGTATATCTAGAGGGGTGTATTGAGATCATTTCCCCTTTCGGTGACTATTATTATTAAAGAACATTTCTTACTACCTAATATGTATAACTTGTATATAGAATTATAAAATAAAAATAAAACAATTGGAAAACAGTCACAATATGGTAACGCTTGGGGGGAATGTGTATCCATATCATAGTATAACTGTATATATATCAACTTATCCAAATGATATAAAATATTTCATAAGCAATGCAACTGCTACATGAATTACTCACAATCCTTAATGATATACTCCAAGTTCTTCCACAATACTAATCAAGTGTGTAAAGAAGCCATCATCACTCAATCACCATATAGGTAACACCAGGGGGAAATGTGTTAGAATTGTAGATACAATAGCTTATACAAAGGATATAAAAATCTATTATAAGTAATGCAATTGTGACATGAATTACTCACCATATAGGTAACGTCTCAGGGAAATGTGTTAGAACTGTATATACAATACCTTATACAAATGATATGAAAATATGTTATAAGCAATGCAACTACTACATGAACTACTCACAGTCCTTAATGATATAATCAAAGTTCTTTGACAATACTAATCAAGTGTCTAAAGAAGTCATCATCACTTCCAAAATCACATATTTAAACATACAAGTTGTAAAAAATGAATTTGTTTCATAAATTTTAATAGAATCACGTGCTCAAATCTAAGATATAGTTCTTAAACTCTAAAGCCTCTTCTTGATTGAAAACATACTAAACTGATAAGATATAGCTAAAGAGAAATAATTTAAAAACTTCTTGTCACAATCGTTACATAATAATTTGATGCACAACTTGTATAGCAATAAATATCAGCTTGCAACACGTCGAAATAAAACAACTAAAGTAAATATTGCCAGTTGGTTTTCAATACATTTATGTAATTAAAATACAGCTAGGAACTTTTGAAGACTACTTCATTGAAAATTGGAAGCATCTTCATTCCTGGTTTTCCAAGTTGGCTGTGAATACCTCTCTGGATCATTTGGATTAGCGATGTATTTGTTTCACTATTATCTAGCAATCTCGAGACAAAATGAGTAAGAAATTTATGAATGGAAACACCTACAGACGTGTCACAAAAATCAGTTCATTTGCAATATCAATTTATTTTGTGAGTTGTTGTGATTTTTTTCTTGTGGCTAAAACCTAGTTTTGGTTGTCACCTAGTTATCATGATTCAAAACTTTGTTATCACCTCACATCCTTATAGAATTAGATATATGTTGTGAGCTAATGTGATGTTTTTTTTGTCACAATGATTTAAAAATCAGTTATTATACTAAAATATTGACTTTCTCATTGTTTGTTTTGTTTATGAACCCTTTAAAAAGACCACAGGAACATTTGATTTTACACTTTGATCTCCTCAGCATGGGTGGGGGTTTCAAAAATTGGAGAGTAAAATGAGTGGTTATTGTTAGAAATTGTTGTATAAGATAGGAAATTTGGATGGTTTGTAGACAATATGGATGTCATAACAGATATCTATTTTAAATTTTTTAGTGTTTCTGGCCACCATGCATCTAATATGATCCATTTCAATTGATAACTTCAATATCTATTTTGAAAATTTTAGTGTCTCTGACCACCATGCATCTAATAGGATCCATTTCAACTAAGAAATTCAATAAATTACTATGTGAATGATAACTTGTGACATCCCTAGCCATTTTCTTTGATTGTGGATCAGGTTACAAACTAATAACTTGTGAAATCCCTACCATTTTCTTTGATTGTGGATCAAGTTATAAACTAGAATACACTCTCTCTTCATAATACTCTACAATAAATATTGGACGGAGGGAAATGTTATGATAAAACATGTACAAAAAACCCTTTAGGGTTGTCTCAAATTACTCTATTGTTAATCACATAGTGTCCATTTTGTAAAACTATAATCTACAGTAAGTACTGGGTGGTTTTTTTTTTGGTAAGTTTTGTTTGGAATTGAAAATTTTTTAAAAATTATAAAAGCTAAAATTATGTAGTGAAAAACTTTGTTTAAAATTTCAGAATAAAAACTTGAGTAAGTTTGACATCATATAATGTGAAATTAGTTTATGATTATAAAGTAAAAAACATGTAAGTTTTTTAGCCACAATTAGGTAATTAAAGATATGTATATAGTTTTTTTTAACAGAAGAAATTTGATATTCTTTATGTATGTAGTTACAAACTATTACAATTAAGTAATTAAAGGTAAATTTAGTGTTAATTAAGAAGTGAGAATTATAAACATTCATCATTATTGCTCAAGATAAATCATGTCCTCTGAAATAATTTGGAAATTTAAAAAAATATCACATATTTTAAAAAAATTCATTATTAATTTAATTTTTTATATATTAAGAAATGCTACCCATGAATAATAAAAAAATTGTAACATAAATAATATATAACAAAAAAGCTCATGTATTTTTGGAATAATAAATTAGTTGTAACAAAAATAATATAGAACAAGAAAAACTATGTATATTTGGATGTATGAAAATTTAGATACATTTTATTAAGTAAAATTTTAAGAGAATAATGGTTATAAACAATTAAAAATAACTTTATTAAATAGTTAGTTTAGATATATATTATTTATCAGAGGGATCAATTCTCTTTTCACTCTAAAAGAGGTTATATATCAAGACATTTGATCCCTCTTGGCTCTTGGTAGATAAGTTAAGATTGATCTAAGCCATCTTAATTTCCCCCTTTAAATAAACTATATTCCACATGAATAGCATGGGTCAATACTATGGGTTGTTTTTATAGTTTATTATTATTTTATTTTATTACCTAAATTCAATTTAACTTATTAAAAAGAAAAAAACAAATACTATAAAAAAACATATATAAAACTATTTACATTTACATATAAAAATATAACAAATAATAAGAAAAAAAAACTAACATTATAAAAAATATATATATAAATATTTACTTGTGGATCTAATGGCCTAAAACATTTCAATCCTCTAACATTTGATCCAATGGCTCAGACATGGACACAGTGGCAGCTAGGGGAGTTGTTTTCAAATAAGAATGCCTTATGGCATAAAAAAAGGTTCAACCCTTGAACCTGTCGAGAGCCACTATAAAAGGATAACCATTGCACCAGTGTTGGGGGAGATGAAATGTGATTTGCAAGACAGAATTTTGTTCATGATAGCATAAGTTCATTTGCGTGTATTTTGGGCATCGTTGAGCCAAATTTGGAATGGAGACAGACGTTGGAAAGCTGAGATAGAGGGCTTTGATTTTACAGTAACTAGAAATGCCTTCGTGCACACTTTAGTTGGTGAATTTTGATGTAAATAAACTCTTGGATCATTTCCTAATAAAACAGACGCCCACTTGGAAGTAGACCCAGAGACGTAGTCCATGAGGAACAAACTTCGTAATCAATGTTTGTTGTGTCTGTGGCTTTCTTTGCTATTGTTTAATTCTTCATTTCAGTTCTATAAGTTTATGTTTAAGGCATACAAACAATTAATTTCCTTCGTTCGTTCACATAAACTCTTCCTTAGTCAAATGTGCAAGTAATAAATCCTGACGTTTTTAGAGCATATATTTTCGGTATCAGAGCGAGGTTGATCATGTTAAGCAGGATATTTGCTAATGAATGTTGACTAGATCCAGGTCGTGACGTGGAGAAGGGAAACTCGAGGAGACAGATCCATAGATTGGAAAGAGTAAAGGTTCTCGAAAGATGGCAGGTGAAACTGAAGGACAAACTCTCGAGCCCAAGACCAACGAGTAGTTTCAGAATATTTTCCTCAATATGCAGAGGATGATTGCAAAACTCTATGAGGATAAGAAGACTAGAGATGTAGCATACTCTTTTAAGGCATTAAAAGAGAAAAGGGGCAAGGGAAAAGAGGATGGTAATGGCTCTCCTTCTTCTTCTTCTTCTTCTTCTTCTTCTTCTTCGTTATTCACTTATAAATCTAATTCAGATTTTCATTTCGAATCAAAGAAGAAACATAAGAAATATCCTTTTATGAAGCTTGACGTTAAGTTTGAACTACCCATATATGATGGTGAAATGAATCCTAAAATTTTAGATAACTGGATTAAACAACTTGAAGTGTATTGTAGAATTCAGATTATTGATGATGATTCTACGAAAATTCAGTTAGCTACAGTTAGAATGGGGGGTACAACCTTGATCTGGTGGGAGAGTAAAACTCAGTGAGATTTACGGCATAAAGGTAAAATTATTTCCTCTTGGTCTAAGTTTATTAAATCTCTTAAAAAGCAATTCTATCCTTTAGGACACATGCAAAATACTATAATAGAATGGTAGAATTTGAGATAGGGTAATAGACAAAGTGTGAAAGAGTTTACACATGAATTCAGGAAAAAATCCTTAGCACTTGATATTCCATTGAACACACGGGAAACTTTGTTAAAGTATGTTGGAATTTTGCATTCTTATTCGCATCATACATTGATTATGTTTAACCCAACTGACTTTGATGAAGAATGTGTGCAAGCCATTCATGTTGAATCGGGTGGAAGACCTTTTGAGTTTTCAAAGAAACCATTCAAGCGTTCAGAGAAGAAGGATTCCAAAGAATACAAGGGAAAGAAATCAGCAACATCTAAACACGAAGGAGAAAGGCCTACATGTACTCAGTGTCATAGGGTTAGACATGATGAATCTAAGTGTTGGAAGCTTCATCTGGAACTCAAGCCAATGAAGTTCCTTAAGAGGAAGGGTGAAATGAAGGCTAATGCAATAGTCCAACAAGATTTAGTATCTCACTCCAGTGATGAAAATAAGATAACTGCTATGGGTCTTACAAGTAATCCTTCTTAAGCTAGTTGTTTCAGTTCTACTTGTTCTACATCTTCTTCGAAATCTAATAATGTGGTTTAATATAAGAAGAGGATTGAATTGTTTCACATAAGGATAATATCCAAGCACACTAAAATTGACACATTATTCAACAGTGGATCACAAGAAAACTTAATATTTGAGCAATTATCAAGTAAATTGGAATTTGAAACTAGGAATCATCCAAAACCTTTCCCTTTAGGATGGGTAAAGGAAAACACTCATATTCATGTCACAAAAGAGTGTCGATTAAAGTTTTCAATCACAGTGAATTTTTTTGACGAAGTTGATTTAGATGTGATTCCTTTGGAAATATTTGGAGTTGTGTTGGGTAGTCCTTATCTCTATGATCGAGATGCTATATTCTATAGAAAGGAGCATAAGTATCATCTCTTTAAAGAAGGAATTGAATACATTGTCAGGGAACACAGAAGTAAGACAAACTTGGATTCAATCAATGTTGGTCAAATGAAAAGACTCATCATAAGTTCAAGTAAAAAGTATTTTCTCATGTTTTTTAAGCAACCACCGAACGATAAGTATGATGCTTTTCAAGGATCTGATTCTCAGTTTAAGGAAAAATTGGTTGAACCTTATAAGGAATTGTTTAAAGAACCAAAAATCCTCCTTCCAAAACAATAAATACAACATGAGATTCAATTAATATCTGTTGCACCTCTTCTGAATATTAGCATGAATCATATATCAATCATTAAATTGGATTTAAGAAATGGATATCATTAGATGGGTATTGCAGAGAATGATGTTTGGAAAACTGCACGTGAGACTAGACAGGGGCTTGATGAATGGTTGGTTATGTCGTTTGATTTATGTGATGCTCCAACAACTTTAATGAGAATGATGAATGATGTGTTTTGTTCTTTTCTTGATAAGTTTTTCATAGTCTATCAAAATGATATTCTTACTTGTAGTTCAAGTTGGGAAGTTAGAAGTTTCGTGGGTGCAGATTAGTATTAGAGGAAGTTTTTTTTCTTTTCTCTTTTATTGCATCACCACTGCATGCTTTAACAAGTTTTAAATCCTCCTTTCAGTGGAGTGAAAAACAACAAAAATCATGTGACACTTTGAAGCAAAAAATTGTTATAGTGATCTTCTACAACTATTTGAAATCAAAATTGATGCTAGTAGGTATGCAAAAAGAATAGTGATTCATACAAATAATTAGCCATTTCAATACCTTCAAACTCAAACTAAGTTGCATCAATCTCAACATTATATATGGATGAGAATTTTGCAGCAGGTCCACTTAGTAATTCAGTATAAGGAAGGTGCGACAAACAAAGTAGTTGATATGTTTTCAAGCTCTTCTTTGAATATTACAATTAATTTGAAAAATAGTTCTTTAGCACATGAAAGTTTCAATGAACAATATGTTGCAGATATTGTTTTCAAATAAGTTTATGAAACACTAACTTATAATGCCCATGTGGAAGAAGATAATTATCATGCTTATGACACATTATTGTACCATCTTGGCAAGTGGTGCATACTGCAGGGAGAAAGCGTGCATGTTGGCATTGTCAAGACAGTGGCACAACTACAAAGGTGTTGTTATTTACCGCAGATGAATGAAACAGTTCACAGGTTCAAAATGTGCCTTGATAAGGATCAGAAGGGTCATCACTTTCAAGTTGGTGATCAGGTATGGCTTTACCTCAACATTGTAAGAATGAAAGGTGAAGGTAAGGTGAAGGTCCGCACTTCTGAGGGGATGTAATATTCCCAAATTTTCACATGATATTTGGAATATTAGATTTCTTGATTTTCTTAATTAATTAAGGAAATAAAAGGGTGGAGGGACCCACAAACCTCAAAGATGAATAAAATCCACTTTTAATGTGTGTATGTGGATATTCTAGATCTAGATCTAAAATCATGGAGTAGTGGAGTAGCTCCATTAATGGAGATCATGTCTCATTTATGAGATAGATTATGGAGGATGAAACAGTCAAATAATATCATGGATCTTAAATGTAAAATCATGAGGATATTTGATAAGGTCAATTGAGATCATAGTGCATTCAAAGAAGATCATAGAGCAGTTATGATAAGTTAGTGGAGGAAGTGATGCATTTAATGCACACATGATGGAGAAGGTGATCACCAAATGTGAACATGATGGAGGACATGGAGAAACAACGAAGTTAACCATGGAGACTTATTTCCACATGTACAGTGCAGTTTTGGCATGGGCCTAGGCTATGGAAGGCTCATGTCTATATAATGAAGGTGAAGGCACAATAGAATGCATGATTTGGATTATTCATTTCTTGATTTGTTTAGATCTAGATTTTTCCTAAGACATATCTACGCATTCTTGAGTTGTTTAGCTAAGTACGCAGTGTTGTTTAGCACAGGGTGTTCCCGAGCAGGAATCCCACCTCTTTCCTTGATTGATCTATATGGAAGAGGGTTGTACTACATTCCTTAACAGGAATTGGTGCCATCTTCAGGAGGTTGTTTCTAGCATTCAGCTATGAAACTGGTGGAGGATTCATCCTACCACTTTGTTCTTCACATTCAATCTTCTAGGAGCAGCAGATCTATATCCGACATTTAGGCCATTGGGTTTTACCTCCATGCAACAACATTCCCTTCAAGGATTGCGCAGTCTAGTCCTATAGATCTATTGGAGGAACAAAGTTTCTAGTATTTCAACAGGAAATCCTGTAAGGGATCATCTCCTCACATTGGATCTATTGTTTCCATCATTCAGGAGCTGATTTGACATATATAGTAGTAGGCTATTGAGCCTCCCTCTCTGACAACGCAGTTTTCTGAAGTTGTTGTTCATCCAGCAGCTATTTTCAGTGGAGGAGATTGGAGGAGCTATATCTTGAGCTTTTAGCCCAAGGATCTAGAGAAGGGATCAGTCCTTCTTGCATAGATCTGATTGTGCATCATTGAATCCATCATATCATCAGCTTATGCAGCAGATCTACAAGCCCAACAACTTATATGTGCAAGCCCTAAGAGGGTGGTTTTCTTAGATTGACAGATCTGAGAAACCCTTTCTGGGTTATCTTGGGTATCCATCATAAAGCCCGGATCTACATTTTTAGCATCATCGAAGCTCCCAAACTGCCTATATATGACTTTCTATCTTTTGGCAATTGTTGTCTAGTTATTTCCCAGCAGGGACAACACAATTTACCTTCCAGCAGTTCAGCAGTTACGTAGTCGCTCTTATGGGATCATTTCAAGGTCATTTGAGACCATCTCTTTGGCTTAAGTGTCTCATATTTTAATCATTGTTGTACTTGCTATTCACCTCCTATATAATAAAATGGCTCAGCTATTTCTGTGTATTCTGATGTGTATATAGATTTATTGTTTACTTTGCTGCAGTTCTTATATTTTGTTTCAGTATTACTGCATTTCCCCTTTTGGGATATTACAATGGTATCAGAGCATGATCTTTGGCTCAACTTATGGACACTTCATCTTTTGCATCAAAAGAAGATGTAGATAGATGAGATCTATCATGAAGGAGGATTGTAGTTTTTCCACTCCTCTCTTTAGATCCATGCAAGATCTCTCCAAAGAGGTCAATCAAATCAAGAGGGAAAGGAAAAAGGAGGATCCAAGAAGAATATTTGATGAAGAAGGTCCAAGCACTTCCTATCAGCAAAAAAGGAAACTGGAGAATCATAGTTCTCCTGATAGATCTACTATGCCCACTTTCTTTGAAGAAGGTGAATGGTATAGCAATGAAGAAAGAAGAAAACCTGAGACTCATGAGACTATCAGTCTATATCTTGAAGAGTACAAAGCACAATCTAGAACATTCAATGAGAGTCTAACTCTCCAACAATTCTTCCAAATCAAAGAAGAAAGAGGATCCTATAGCAGCAATAGAAGAAAGAGGCACAATAGATTATATTTTCCTACATTTGATGGATCTTCCTCAAGCACTGTTAAGGCTTAGAGGAAAGAGTTAGATACATTTTTTGGGCTACATCCTGTGGTTGAAAAAGAGGATTTCCAGATTGCAGCACTTCATCTTCAAGGTGAAGCCAATGATTGGTGGTTTGGTGACATGGAGCATGCAAAGGTGACTAAATATTCAGATTTCTTTCACAAATTGAGAAAGAAGCTTGATGTGAGAAAACCAGATATGTGTCACAAAGAGACATTTCCTAAGAGAACAAAGGAGGATGTCATTCTTGTCACTCTGGACAAGGGGTCACTACATTCACCACCAGCTGCAGAGGTACTTGCATCCAAAGAAGAGACGCTTGCAAATTTGCAAGATAGTCTTGAGCTCTTGATGCATAGAGTCCCATGCATGATTCAGGAGATGCATGAGGAAGAGGAGGTAGATTCCAAAGCTGGTACACTTGGAGAAGGGCAACCATCACTCTTACCAGTAGTTGGAGACGCCATTGTCCCAGTTGGAGGAACTCTTGTGGTATTTCAATAGGTTCCCACACATCAGTTGATCCAAGGTATGCATGCACTTTCATCACATATTGTTTCAATAGATCTTATTAAAACTTATGGGGACATGCCATCAGGGCCAATGCATAACCAAGGGTTAGAACAAAATGACGATTTGAAGCAGCAATATATCACAGCGCAGAGGACCCTTGATCTAATCAAGGAGGAAATGAAAAGATATTCCAGTTTGTCATTGATGAACTACATTCAACCCTTTGAGTTGAAGTGTAGAGTTTCAGAAAATGGGATGAGCATGATCCTATGTACAATGACTGGTTATGAGATCAGCATTGTGCCTTGCCATGAGACAGCGTATGTATTTCCATACAAATCTACAACGCTGTCACTTAATAGCAGTGATAATGAAGGGCCCCATTATTCTTAGAGCATTCTGAAGGTAGCTTCATTCATGAAGCAATGGAGGTTAAGATGATAGATGGTAGACATCTTGAGATGAGGAATCTTTTCTCCTTTCTAGATGACACTTTCTCAATGAGCATCTCACAACACAAAGAGAAACTTCTACCTGCAACAAATCCAGAACCTCACTGGTTTTGGAGGGCCATTGATGAGAAGGTCTCATTGAGAGATCTCATTAGAGGTGCACTTCAACATTTCATGGAGTGCAAATTTCTTCACCAGTTTGAGAAGAATGGTATTCTACAAAGGGAGGATACCATGTTTATGCAGTACATTATTCATCATCCACATTGGGATGAGTGGATGAGGATGATAAGCAAGGGGTTGCATGACCACTTGCAGATATATGACATGGGCCAGCAAGAAGCTTGGTTACGTTGGTTTCTCTTGGGTGAGTTTGGTTACTACCCAAAGGCTCCTATTTCTTTGATCCATGCCTTGAAAAACACTCATGAAATGAAGAAGGAGGCATGGTTGCGCTAGCTGCTCTTGGGTGAGTATGGTCACCACCCAATAGCTCATATTTTTCTGATTCATGCTTTATGTATCAATGACAAAATGCAGCAGAAGAAGGCATGTTCATTTTGGTTGTTCTTAAGAGAGTTTGGCCATCACATGACATCTCCTATGTCTATGTGTTTTGTATTGTGTAAAACTTGGCATGGTACTCTCATGATGTGTATTAATGGTGTTTTCTTGTATTGGGTTGATGTGACATTCCGAATGTCTATCAGTATGTTTTTACTCCATGATGCACATGAGGAGGAGAGAAAGCAACAATATCTCTTATTGCTTTGGTTGCTTTTAGGGGTGTTTGGCTTGTCCATCTTGCAAGGGAGAAAGGGTGGAGGGAGAAAGGGCCTTACTCCGGTGGTTACTGTTGGGAGAATATGGTTTGACATCTTTGTCTACCCATATATCTCTATTTCTTCTTTTGCATAATGTTGGAATGATGCTTGGATCCGACAAGGCCAACAGGGCTAAGGATAAGGGCACGTCAATGCTCAATCTACTTCATAAAGACTGGGATGAAGAGATGTATTGTAAGATGGAGCTTTTCCTTTATGGAAAGAACCACTTTATTTTATGTATCTCATGTATTGATGATGATGTTGGACATCATATGGTTGTCACTTGGTACTTCATGGTGGAAGGAGGGCATCTAACTAGACAGTTGGGGGTCATTCTATGCATTCTTGAGAGACAACTATGGAACCAAACATGCATGACACATTGCAAAAAATGGAGGAGGCCTTCCTTATGTGGATGCCATTTGGAGGGGAATGAATGGCTTTGCATCTAATTTTGCAGTTGCTTAAGGACAAGAAACATTTTTCCAGGGAGGACTGTAATATTTCCAAATTTTCACATGATATTTGGAATATTAGAGTTCTTGATTTTCTTAATTAATTAAGTAAATAAAAGGGTGGAGGGACCCACAAACCTCAAAGATGAATAAAATCCACTTTTAATGTGTGAATGTGGATATTCTATATCTAGATCTAAAATCATGGAGTAGTGGAGCAGCTCCATTAATCGAGATCATGTCTCATTTATGAGATAGATTATGGATGATGAAACAATCAAATAAGATCATGGATCTTAAATGTAAAATCATGAGGATCTTTGATAAGGTCAACTGAGATCATAGTGCATTCAAAGAAGATCATAGAGCACTTATGATAAGTTAGTGGAGGAAGTGATGCATTTAAGCACACATGATGGAGAGGGTGATCACCCCATGTGAACATGATGGAGGACATGGAGAAATAGCGCAGTCAACCATGGAGACTTATGTCCATATATACAACGCAGTTTTGGAGTGGGCCTAGGCTATGGAAGGCTCATGTCTATATAATGAAGGTGAAGGCACAATAGAAGACATGATTTTAATTATTCATTTCTTGATCTGTTTAGATCTAGATTTGTCCTAGGACATCTCTATGCATTCTTGAGATGTTGGCTAAGTCTGCAATGTTTTTTAGCACAGGGTGTTTCTGAGCGGGAATCCCACCTCTTTCCTAGAGTGATCTCTAAGGAAGAGGGTTGTACTACATTCCTTATTAGGCATTGGTGCCATCTTTAGGAGGTTGTTTCTAGCATTCAGCTAGGAAACCGGTGGAGAATTCATCCTACCACTTTTTTCTTCACATTCAGTCTTCCAGGAGCAGCAGATCTATATCTGGCATTTAGGCCATTGGGTTTTACCTCCATGTAGCAGCAGTCCCTTCAAGGATTGCGTAGTCTAGTCATGTAGATCTATTGGAGGAAGGAAGTTTCCAGTATTTCAGCTAGAAATCCAGTGAGGGATCATCTCCTCACATTGGATCTATCGCTTCCATCATTCAGGAGCTAATTTGACATATCTAGCAGCAGGCTATTGAGCCCCCCTCTCTAACAACGCAGTTTTCTGAAGATGTTGTTCATCCATCAACTATTTTCAGTGGAGGAGATTGGAGGAGCTAGATCTTGAGCTTTTAGCCCAAGGATATAGAGAAGGGATCAATCCTTCTTGCATAGATATGATTGTGCATCATTGCAACTATCATATCATCAGATTATGCATAAGATCTGCAAGCCTAGCAGCTTATATGTGTAAGCCCTAAGAGGGTGGTTTTCTTGTATTGACAGATCTGAGAAACCCTTTCCGGGTTATATTGGGTATCCATCATAGAGCCCGGATCTACATTTTCAGCATCATCGGAGCTCCCAAACTACCTAGGTCTGACTTTCTATCTTTTGGCAGTTGTTGTCTAGCTATTTCCCAGCAGGGACAACACAGTTTACCTTCCAGTAGTTCAGCAGTTACGCAGTCCCTCTTGTGGGATCATTTCAGGGTCATTCTAGGCCATCTCTTTGGCTTGAGTGTCTCATATTTTGAGCACTGTTGTACTTGTTATTCACCTCCTATATAATAAAATGGCTCAGATATTTCTGTGTATTCTGATGTGTATATAGATTTATTGTTTACTTTGCTGCAATTCTTATATTGTGTTTCATTATTACTGCATTTCCCCTTTTGGGATATTACAGTGGATGGAGATTTAAAAGGTGAGGGAGTTGTACCCTCACCTCATGTCTGTTTAAAACCAAATTTTGGTGGTCCAAAAGCTTCCAATGGAGAGGAATGATCCAGGAGGATTATTCAATTGCTAAAATTTTATAGGTCTTAGTTGTTTTCAAAAGTGGCAACAAACTATATATTCCATCGCTCTGAATCAGACACTTCTTTCAGTTTCTCAATTGGTCTCCGGATGAAGGGGAAATCATCTGTCAAAGTTTAGGTGTCGAAGGGGCCTTGTTGGCCATGTGGCATTTCTGCAGTTCAACACGTGGTGATAGTAAAATCAATGAGGTTTAGTTCATCTTCAGTGCAATTCTCTAGTTGATGGTGATAATTTATAGGTTTTGGCTGATATTTCATGTCAAGTAAATTAACATGGTTAAGGCACACATATTAAACCTATGGTTTCAAAAGCTAAGGCACATATATATTAATGAAAATGGATATGGTATAAAACCTAAGGTAAAGTTTGAGTAGAAATATTTATAGACCAAACATTATGGCATGGATATATGTAATTCCATGGAGTAGAACATGTTAAGGTATTGTAAAACATTTAAAGTGGATTATTAAGGTTCATACAGGGCGGTTAATGTGATGGCACAAGTGGCGTGGCGGGTACAACAATCACCATGTGACATGGAGGCCCAGTCAACGCATCGCAGTTTGGGATTGCAACGATAGCCACAAGAGTCATCACCATCAGGGAGTGAACTTGCCACGATACAAATTTGTTGTCCATCGTCGGACGCATATTCAGTCACCATCGGAGCCTATGCAGAGGTGGCAGGTACAGGTGGCAAGGCAGCACGATGTCAATGGTGCAGTGCAACTAGAAATAAAACCTAAGTTTAAACCTTGGGATATAAATCCGCATGTATTAAATTTGCAACGAAACTTTGGTATATGTATTAAATGATGTGCTATGGTGTATGCGCCAAAATCTTAGGGTAATTTGGGTTTTGAAATAGTTGAATCGGGAGCGGTCCATTCAAATTGTTTTCATATAGTGTTAAAAAAACTATATTAAACATATACCATTTCACCAAAACTTAATTTGTTAAAACAAACAAACCATTTGCCAAAGATAGAGTGAAAGGTTTGACCCTTGAACCTGTCCAAAGCCACTATAAAAGGATAACCATTGCACCTGCGCTGGGGGAGATGAAATGTGATTTGCGGGACAGACTTTTGTTCATGATAACAAAAGTTCATTTGGGCATATTTTGGGCATCGTTGAGCCAAATTGGGAACGGAGACAGGTGTTGGAAAGCTGAGACAAAGGGATTTAATTTTACAGTAACCAGCAGTGCCTATGTGAACATTTCAGTTGGTGAATTTTGATTTAAATAAACTCTTGGATCATTTCCTAATAAAACGGACGCCCACTTGGAAGCGGACCCGGAGACATAGTCCAAGAGGGACGAACTTCGTAATCAATGTTTGTTTTGTTTGCGTCTTTCTTTGTTGTTGTTTAATTCTTCATTTCAGCTCTCTAATTTTATGTTTAAGGCATAAAAATATCTCATTCCCTTAGTTCATTCACATAAATGATTCCTTAGTCAAATGTGTAAGTAATCAATCCTGACGTTTTCAAATCATTGGATGTCTCCAACGATGGGGAAAAATATGGTTGCAATCGGTCCAAATTAAATACTAGGTGCAAGCCAAGGAACGATGAAATGTTGAGCTTGAATGAATTGTCCTCTATAGCCTTGGTGATGGTGTACATCCCATACCGAAGCGGACGAAGCATGTAGTGGGGCCCATTGATGCACTCATTCTACAAATGTAACCAAACTTTTTCGTCCACCTGGAACTTGTATGACACCCGATGTTGATCATGACGTTGCTTTTACTTGGCATTAGCTCTGTCCAATATGTCACGGACCTGCTGGAGGATGTGTTGAATGCCTCATTAAATTTGTTAACCCTACCAGCTTCAGACTGGACATGAGATAAATCTACCTAAGTAGCTGCAAATGGTATGGCCACATCAATGGGACATAGTGGCTGGAATCCCAACCCCACCTGAAATGGGTTGTGACCAGTTGAGCTATGGAGAGCTCTGTTGTAGTTGTGTTGGACACAGGGGAGGCTTTCATCCCATGTTCGTGGATGCTTCTAGTTGTACATATGCATAATATCCACGATCATCATGTTGACGACTTTTGTTTGGCCATCAGTTTGGGGGTGGAAGGTCGTGGACTTAGTGAACTTGGTATCCAACATCAACCAGAGGCTTGACCAAAATGTACTCATGAACCTATTGTCTCGATATGAAGTATTGGAAAGTGGGATCCCAAAGTGTACCGAGACTCATTCAGAGAAGAGATTAGCAGTGACTTCTATTGTGATCCTCTTCTTACAAGCCTCCAGAATTGCCATATTAGAGAATATGTCGATGACCATGAAAACACAGTTGTTTCCATGCTTAGTAGAAGTAAGGTCCGAAATTTAATCCATGTAGATGGATTCCCAAGGAAAACTATGAGTAGACAGGAGTATATAGGCCTTACTTCTTGATTGTCGGTTTGGAAATAAATTAGGCAGTGCATGATCTAATGTAATTCCCAACATCCTTTCGAAAGTTCGACCAATAAAAATGTTTATGTAGCACAACCACTATTTTCTCTACTCCGAAATGTCCAGTGACCCGACTGTAGTGAACCTCCCATATCATCTTGGCACGTTCACTTGAAGGAACAAAAAGGTTTCCCAGGTGGCATAACATTGTTCCCTAAAGGTGAAAATCTGGAACTTGCTTGCCTTCCAGGAGCATCTGGTATGTGTTGTCGAGTTTTGGATTGCTCTTGTAAAGATGTGGCCACCCCAAAGTTTCATGTCCACAACAGTCGAGCACAGTGGTTAGTGCCATAACCGGTGGTCAGATGAGACAGTATGAAACATTATTGGTGCTACCCTTCATGTACTTGATGTTCAAATGGAACAATTGTAGATATGTGGACCATTTCTGATGGAAATCGTTTTGAAACTTTCATTGTGTATGTATGAAATTTAGGGGTCAATGGACTTTGTGGATAACCGTTTCCTTCCCCATAATGTAATGCTTCCATTTTCGACAAAGCTACAAAATGTAATACATCTATTTTTCATAGCTGGGATACTTTTGTACTGTCTCTGAAAGTGTCTCATTTTGGTATGCCACTGGATGACCTTGTTGAGTAAGAACTGCCACGATAACGTAGTCAGAGGCATCTGTCTCAATCTAAAATGGTTGTTACAGGTCTGGTAATGCGAGCACTGGTGTAGATCAAAGTCAATGCTTCAATTTGGAAAATTCCTTCTATTGGGATTCAGACTAGAATAACCTTGCTTTCGCTCCACCTTTGGTGACTTCAATCAAAGGCCAAGTGATATGAGAGAAACCCAACACAAACATGTGGTAGAAATTAACAATTCCAAGAAATCTACGTAACTCTGTTAGAGTGGTTGGGGTTGGGAAATCTCGAATGACTTGTATCTTGGTTGGGTCCACATGCACCCCCCGCTCATCAATTATCTACCCCAAATATTAAACTTGGGTCATACCAAAAGTGCATTTCTCCAAATTGGCACACAACTTGTGTTGTTGCAAGGTTTAGAGGACCTGTTGAATATGGTGTAGGTGTTCTTCCTAACTCTGGCTAATGATCAGGATGTCGTCTAAATACACTACCACGAATGAGTTGGCGAAGGGCCGCAAGATGTCGTCCATTAGCCTCATGAAGGTTGTGGAAGAATTCGTTAACCTGAAAGGCATGACCAGCCATTCGAATAGGTCCTCCTTGGATTTGAAGGCAGTCTTCCACACATAAAAGGGTTTGATTGGCACCTAGTGATAACTAAAATTCAAATCAATCTCGCTGAAATATTTGGACCCCTTAAGTTGGTTTAGAAGGTCATCAATTCGCAGGATTGGATACATATTCCAGAAAATGATCTTATTAAACGCTCGATAGTTAATACAAAGTCTCCATATGGCGTATTTCTTCTGTACCAACATGATTGGGCTCATACAAGGTGATGAAATTGGCCTAATGTGCCCCTTTCTGCAACAGCCCCTGAATCGGCCTCTTAATTTCATCATTCTCCAAAACAGAGCATCGGTAGATTGGACTGTTGGGTAGCAGCGCGTTTGGGGTTAGATCAATAGAGTGCTTGACCTAATAGTGTAGGGGTACCCTTGTGGATGAGGTGAATAAGTCCATGTATTCCTCCACAAACTTGTCCATTTGTCATTGTCCTGCGGAGGAGTCATACCTGGGGGTTGTGGATGTGGCCATAGTATTCTTCTTTCCCTGATGGCGAATCATAAGGAAGACAATTCTTGGTCCAGGAAATGATCTTTCTACATTTCTTCACAAAGATCAAAGAGATGGTGGTAGGCAGTGCTACCTCTAGTATCATGTATAACTTATTGTTCAAAGAAATAATAACAGTACGAGGCCTAGACTCATACACAATATTACGCTTCCACAAGTATGGTTGGCATAATAAAACATCCCAAACTTCAACAGGAGAAACATCACATAGTACCTCAACTGTAAAGGGCTTGATGTTGTAGGGAAGGCGACACTATTGGCTGATGCAAAGATCTCATCCTTGGGTAAGCCACTGGATGGTGTACGATTGCAGGTGTGTTGTGGTTGGTAGGACCAACCGCTTCATGAACTATGCTGATATGGGGTTCTTTTGACTTCCGTTGTTGACAATGAACTACAGCGGAGAACCCTTCACCCACATATGTGAGTGGAAGAGTCGCTCCCCCTCCTCTATATCCTCGGGTTCAATCTTCTGGATTTTGGTAGTGGAAGTGGTGGCACTGGGCTCTGCATCAATAATATATTTCCCTTTGTTGGATTTTGACTCAAAGTCGAAACATGTGTTTGATTCGAAAGCCTCATTAGGAGATTTTTGAGGTCTGAAATGGGCCTCCTAAGAAAAATGTACAACCAAAATAAACTTTATAAGAATCAATAGGATTCAAGATGATGATGTCAACCATAGAGGGTGATTCATCATTTTTCAAGTAAAAAGGTAAAAATATTAAAAAATAGTACAATAATAAAACTACTTTTTCAACTCGTATTTTCAACTTATCCCTCTAAGGTTTTACTCAAATTTTGAACGAGAGTACTTGTCAGATGAAAATTTTGATTCCTCATCCAAAGAGTACCCATGTTGCATACTTTCGATGAACCCTGCTACACTAAAAATGAGAAATATATGAAAAATGTTAGAAAAAAGAATATATGGCAGAGCAATGGAACACATAAAATATGCAGAAACACAAACACAAAAAACATATAAAACAAGAGAGACACATATATACGTGGTTCACCCAATTTGGGCTACGTCCACCCCGAACAGCCAGTCCTTCCTTTATATTATCCAACAAGATGAAGATACACAACCTACAACAAATCCACTGTAATATCCTCTCCTCTCTCTCACAGTCCCCCTTTCTCTTTCTTGCTCATAATACACAGTCGCAATACAATACCCTCATCCAAAACGAGGGGTTGTCTTGTAGGGAAAAAAACCCTACATTAAACATACCTTCTATCGTCAGATCATTCGCCTAATGAAAGACCCAAATTGACTACGAAATTACAATATTTTACAAGGAAATTTTACATATGTTTTTAGCTTCAGGGGAACTGCCCCCAAAACCCCCGTTGGGGGACCGCTGGCCCCTAGACCCCCCAGCCGAGGAGGATCGACCCCCTCGAACCCCCGCGGGGGGGGAATGTCTCCCCCCCCCCCTACGTGAATCGGTGTACAGTCTTCTTGGGGTATACATCTGGTTGAAACAAAGACCTCTGTATCAGGATGAAAATCAAACTCCACACCCAACAATCTCCCACTTGGAGACTGATTATAGCAACTCCATTGCTGCTTCATTTGCTAGAAAATGACTCCACTTTGGACTTGGTTGTTTCTCATCTTCATCATCATACTTGAAAACCAATTGAAACCGAGAAGAAACTTATTTTCTCCCTGGTTACAACTTTTGTTAACATATCTACAAGATTTTGGCTAGTGTGTATATTTTCCATCTTCAATTGTCCATCTTCCAACACTGATCGTATGAAATGGTACTTGAGTTGTATGTGTTTAGTCTTGGAATGAAATGTTGAGTTCTTTGTAAGATGAATGATACTCTGGATGTCACTGTATAACCTTCTCATCTCCTGCTTCTTACCCAATTCATCCATAAACCTTTGTAACTAAATCATTTCTTTACTAGCCTCTATAGCAGCAACATACTCTGCTTCTATTGTTGAAAATGTAACAATACTTTGCATTTTTTAAACCCAACTGACAGTTGTTCCACCTACAGTAAATACATACCCTGTAGTGCTCCTGTTATCTCTATCACCTGCCATATCTGCATCAACATATCCCTGTAGAGAAATGTTTGAACCACCAAAGCATAATGCTTGATTTGTGGTACCTCTCAAATATCTGAGAATCCATTTCACTGCCATCCAATGTTATTTTCCTAGATTGTTCATGTACCTACTTACAATTACCACTGCATGTGCAATATCAGGCCTTGTGCAGACCATTGCATACATTAAGCTTCCAACTGCTGATGCATATGGAACTTTAGACATATAATCCATTTCTTCTTGGGTTTTGGGGCACATCTTCTTACTAAGTTTGAAATGGCTAGCCAAAGGTGTACTAACTGGTTTTGCATTTTGCATATTAAATCGTTTCAACACCTTTTGTATGTACTCATTCTGAGACAATGTTAATTTGCGATTTTTCCCGTTTCTAGTTATTCTCATACTAAGGATTTGTTTTGCAGCTCCCAAATCCTTCATTTCAAATGAATTTGCCAATTTTCTTTTAAGCACATTTATTTCATGCATGTTAGGCCCTGCAACAAGCATGTCATCTACATACAATAACAATATAATATCGTTGCCATCATTTTGTTTTTCCCGATAAACAAAATAATCAGAGTGACATCTAGTATAACCTTGTTTAGACATAAACCTATCAAATTTTAGATACCACTGCCTTGGACCCTGTTTTAAGCCATACAAGCTCTTATTTAACCTGCAAACTAATTTTTCCTTCCCTTTGACCTCATATCCTTGTGGTTGCTGCATATAGATATCTTATTCCAAATCTCCATGGAGAAATGTTGTCTTTATATCTAACTGTTCAGTTGGAAATCTTCTATTGCTACATGACTTAAAATAGTTTTGATTGAAGTCATATTAACAACATGAGAAAATATTTCGTCAAATTCAATACCATTCTTTTGTGTGAACCCCTTCACCATGAGTCTAGCTTTGTACTTCTGTTTTCCTCTATCTTCTTCCTTCAGCCTGTAAACCTGCAGACAGTCTGAATAAGTCCCACGTCTGGTTATGTATTAAGGATTCCATATATTATTTCATGGCTAGCTCCCACTTCTTCCTGTTTTCAACCTGCATTGCTTCTTCATAACATTCGGGTTCACCAGAATCAGTCAACAATAAATAATATAATGAAGGAGAGTATTGTTCATGGGGTCTACTTATCCGGGTAGATCTTCTGACACCACTTTCAGGTATTTGAGGTGTCGGTTGTTGTTGTGGCTATCGATTATTATTATTTTCAGACTCTTTTACTTTTTCTGTGATCTCATCAAGAACTATGTATTCTTTGTTTTTTTTCATGTTTATTTTCCTGCAACTGATTCTTATTAAAGACCTTTTCATTGAATATTACATCTCTGCTCCTAATAATTTTATGATTTCCATAATAATATAAGCGATAACCAAAATCATTAACACCATATCCAATAAAGGTACATTTCTTTGATTTTGACTCAAGCTTTGTTCTATTTTCTTTATTAATATTGACAAATGTCTCACAACCAAAAGTCTTTAAAAAGGAGTAGTTTACCTTTTTACCTGTCCATGCCTCCTTTGAAATACCACCATCCAAGGAACTTAAAGGCCCTCTGTTTATTAGATAAACATCAGTATCTACAGCATTTGCCCAAAATTGTAAAGGAAATCTTGCATGCAATCTCATGCACCTTGCACACTCCATGATTGCCTTGTTCATCCTTTTTGACACACCATTCTCTTGTGGTGTTCTTGGAACTGTCTTCTCTCTGCGAATTCCATGCTCTAAACATTACTTATCAAAATCTTTACTGCAATATTCACCTCCATTTTATGATCTCAGACACTTCAACTTATTTCATTTCTCAATCTCAACCAAAGCTTTCCATTTCTTGAAAGTGTCAAATACATCAGATTTATTTTGAATACAATAAATCCATTTTTTTCTAGTTGCATCATCATTAAAAGTAACATAATAATGAAAGCCATCGAGATACGATACCTGTGCAGGTCCTCATACATCTGTATTCACAAACTCTAATTTTTCGCTCTTCTTTTCTTTCCCAACTCTAAGAAATCTGACTCACTTTTGTTTTCCATAAATACAATTCTCATAGAAATCCAAATCAATATTCTTCAAACCCGACAACAAATTTCTTGAGTGAAGAATCTTCATCCCCTTCTCACTCATGTGTCCAAGCCTATGATGTCATAATGCTGCATCTGCTCCTTTGGAAGTTAAAGCATTAACAGAGTTAGAAATATCATTGCATAAATATAATGTACCAACATTTTCGCCTTTTGCTATTACCAAAGATCCTTTAGTGACCTTCCAAGTTTTATCTGTGAAAGTTGTCACACAACCTTCACAGCTTAAATTCCCTCTTGAAATCAGATTTTTCTTCAGATCTGGAACATGCCTTGCCTCCTTTAATAACCATTGGTTTCCATTTTGTTGTTTTACAATAAATTTACTCATTCCAATGATTTTACAGGGTTTATCATCACCCAGATGAACCTGTCCAAAATATCCTTGAACATAGTCATGAAAATATTTTTTATTAGGTGTGACATGGAATGAGGCCCCTGAATCTACCACCCATGAATCAGTAACATTTTCTAAAGAAAGAATCAAAGCATCTTGTAGCACATCCCCTGTCACATGTGCTTCATGATTGTTTTCTTGTTGTGCGTCTCATTTTTTTCCCTTCCGAGATTTACAGTCTTTCTTCAAGTGTCTTTTCTTTCTACATTTCTAGCACACTATCCCCGATCTAGACTTGGATCTTTCTTTCCTTGATTTAATGCGATATCCCGAGCTCTTTCCTCTTTCCATTTTTCTTCCCCTGGTCTCTACACTCAAGGCATTACCCCATGTCTCACCAGAGCTTTTCCGTCACATTTCCTCGCTAAGGATGGTGCCGACAACATCATCAAACTTTAAAGTACTAGATTCAGAGACAGAGTTTACTAATGGTCATAACTAAACCATTCCAACTTTCTGGAAATGAACACAAAAATAACAGAGCCCTAACTTCATCATCAAATGTTACCCCTACATAACTTAACTAACTCGTAACTGTATTAAATTCATTTAAATGGTCAACAACAGATCCACCTTCTGACATCTTCATTTAAATAAACGTTTCATAAGAAATACCTTATTTGAGGCCGAGGGTTTTTCATATAGTTTCACCAATGCCTTAATTAAACCCCCTGTTGTTGTTTCCTTCGAAATATTGAAGGCTACCAACGCTGCGAGACACAGCCGTATTGTTTCAAGTGCCTTTCTATCGAGAATCTCCCATTCTGCGTCTATCATACTCGACGACTTTTTTTCTTTTACGCTCAATGGTAGGTACAAATATTTCTGATACAGATAATCTTCCATCTACATCTTCGACAACGAGTAATTTTGGCCGTTAAATTTCTGGACCCTAAACCTACCATCTTCCACCATTTCTCCCACTCGAACCAGGAACCCTTCTTTCCTACGAGTTTATCAGTCGAATAAACCTTCGGCTTTGATACCAGTTGTTAGAAAAACTATATATGACGGCACAATGGAACACACAAAATATACAAAAATACAAACACGGAAAACATATAAAACAAGAGAGACACAGATATATGTGGTTCACCCAATTTGGGCTACGTCCACCGTGAACAGCAAATCCTTCCTTTATATTATCCAGCGAGATGAAGAGACACAACCTACAACAAATCCGTTGTAATATCCTCTAATCTCTCTCACAATCCCCCTCTCTGTTTCTCGCTCACAATACACATACAAGACACAGCCGCAATACAATACCATCATACCAAATGAGGGGTTGTCTTTTAGGGAAAAAAACCCTACATTAAACATAACTTCTACCGTCATACCATCCGCCTAATGAACAACCCAGTTTGACTACGAAATTACAATATTTTACAAGACAATTTTACATATGTTTTTAGCTTCGGGGGTGTTGCCCCTGAAACCCCTACCGGGGGACCGCTGGCCACCGAACCCTCGCGGGGGGAACAAGTTCGCCCCGCACCTCGCGTGGAGTGGTGGACAGTCTTCCTAGGGCATACATCCGGCTGAAACAAAGACCTTTGAATCAAGATGAAATTAAGATCCACACCCAACAAAAAACATGATTGCAATCACATTTTTCATGTATTTCTCATTTCTCATGTAGCAAGGTCTATCGAAAGTATGCAACATGTGTACTCCTTGGGTGAGGAATCAAATTTTGCATCCAACGAGCATTGTCGCTCGAAATTTGAGTAAACCCATAGGGAGATAAGTTGAAAATACGAGTTGAAAATTTAGTTTTTTTTTTAATTTTTTCCCTCTATAATTTGATGATGTAATCTAATCTAATTTTATTATTTCCACTATTATTTTATAATTTACTTAGGAGGCCTATTTTAGACCACAAAATTATCCTAATGATTTAGCTCGACCATAAGTGATTGCTTGGCTCGACACTCACTTGTGTTGTGAATGTGGCTCTTATGAAACACACCATTTCCATGTGTCCTTTGTTTTCGTGGTGTTTTTCTTTGCTTGCGGCTTCGGCGAGTTGTCCTAAGTTGCCCCGCCTTGGATTTTTCCTTTGTTCTATGATTTGGGGGGACCTTTCCCTTGCTTCAGATTTGCAGATCCAAAGTCTCACTTCTTCTGCTTAAATTTATTCTCAATCTTGGCAAGGCCGCAGTATGTTGTACCAAGCGAGGCGATGTCCAGGAACTCCATTTCCTTCTCAATGTATTAGTGCAAGCAACTGTGATACTTTAGCACTAGATGTTTTTCTGAATCTTTGATACTCGACTTTGTGTGAAGTTTATGGAAAATATTTGTTAGCTCATGCACATCTTGATCTCTTTGTTGTCACAGCATCGTCCATTGTATGTACTTGTCCTCATAGCTCCCCATATTGTTCCTTGATGGTGTCTCGAAAATAATTCCAAGTGGGTGTGGTAGAAAATAGTGAGGGTTATCTCTCATCTCTCTGTTTACAGTAGGTTTCCCACTAGTCCTTGACATGAGGGGTGACTTTGAGGAGTGAAAAGTAATCTTTTCCCAATTGGAAAGGTCATGAACCGAAAAATATCTTACCAATAGATTTAACCATCTATCTAAAGTGTTTGCATCTATCTGGCCTTCAAATATGGGAATGTCAAAATTGACTTGTACCTTAAAGAGAGTGGCACCTCTAGAGTGACTACTGGAGGAAGGTGCGTCTCCTCTTGAGTAGTCGCTGAAGGATCTGGGAAAAGTTATCCATCATCGCGTTCCTCTGTCGCTCGAGGGCTTCCTTGAGCAATATTTTGAAACAATCTCCTGCTCCCTCATTTTTCTTTTCTTCCACCATGGGAGGTCGTCGAGGTTTGCAAGGCTAGTCTTGCAAAGGTTCAACTAGTGCAAACCCTAACTCCTTATACCCTGACTTCATCAAGGACATGCAAAGAAAAATAAAGAAAGAGCAAAACACTCTGATACCATTGATCTGAACTTATGAAGGAACATAAAAGAATACAAATATAAACATAAACACAACAATGCAACATAAATAAATCTTCATTTCATTAATATTAAAGAACTGAAAGATGCGTACAAATAGAATGAAAATAAACTAGCTTGGTCAATGGTAGTTTATCTCTGAGGAGGGATGTGGCAGCTACATGCTTTTGAACTATGTTACAATAAGAATCAAGGGCCTTGTTATTATTGAACAGCAAAAGAAGACCCTAAACGACCAAAACCCTAACCCCAGGGGATGGAATGTCAAGAGTTTGTGGGCCCCGTTGGGATTAGTTAGGTAGCCAACTTCCCGGGGTCGTAACTTGGTTATATGATCTCTATTTGGCGCATACGATATCTAAATCTATTAACATAAATACTAACTTTTCCTTTTATATTAAATCTAACTTTTTACATATGTACAATACATATGCATATATCCCAAAACGATGCATACAACTATTTACAATAAAAAAAACTTTTTACAATTAAAAAACATGGCAATTGATAAACACCCAATAGCATAGTAATGAATATTGTATATTATAGAAGAGAGGAATAACCTGTTTCTGAGTTTTTCTACTAACCCAACGTTTTGGACTGTTCAAGTGAGTCCATCATCAGGGATAGACGTCAAAAGTTGAGAGAATAGGGCAAATGAATGGAGGAATAAATAGTGAATAATGTGGATT
Organism: Pinus albicaulis; assembly: GCA_034641835.2. NCBI lineage: Eukaryota > Viridiplantae > Streptophyta > Pinopsida > Pinales > Pinaceae > Pinus > Pinus albicaulis. The sequence goes on along the minus strand of CM076579.1, from coordinate 1,634,961,652 downwards.
TCATGAAGGTCGGCTTATGTTGAGAGAGAATTTAGGAAAATTATCTAATTAATTTATTTGATTTACTGATAATTAAAATTAAGTTGTAATATGAAATAGTTTTATAAATAAATGACCTACTATCTTATTTTAATATAAAATAATTTAGTTAATATATTTAAAATAACATATATAGTTAAACAATCTATTATATTATTATGTTTATTATTAAATTATATTGTCATTTCTTTGATTTAGAAATTAATCATTTATTTATTAATTTGTTTAATTTATTTATTTAAATAATTTTTAATAGTGACCTACTATCTTCATAAAGTTTTTTTTTTTTTTTTTTCAAATAACCTATGTAACTAAATAATCTATTATATTATTTATTTAATTTAATTGGTTTAATATTAAAATATATTGTTATTTGTTTGATTAAAAAATTATTAATTTATATTCTAATATAAATTAATAAATTAATAAATAAATTATTAATTTTCTAATCAAATAAATAACAATATATTTTAATATTAAACAAATTAAATTAAATAAATAATATAATAGATTATTTAGTTACATAGGTTATTTAAAAAAAAAAAAAAAAACCTTATGAAAATAGTAGGTCAACTATTAAAATTATTTAGATAAATAAATAAAACAAATTAATAAATAAATTATTAATTTCTAAATCAAAGAAATAACAATATAATTTAATAATAAACATAATAACATAATAGATTATTTAACTATATATGTTATTTTAAATACATTAACTAAATTATTTTATATTAGAAGAAGATAGTAGGTCATTTATTTATAAAACTATTTCATATTAGATAATTTTCCTAAATTCTCTCAACTATTTCATATTAGATAATTTTCCTAAATTCTCTCTCAACATAAATCGACCTTCATGGAATCCACATTATTCACTATTTATTCCTCCATTCATTTGCTCTATTCCCTCAACTTTTTAAAGAACTTTTGACATCTACCCCTAATAATGGACTCACTTAGACAGTCTGAAATGTTGAGTTATTAGAAAAACTCAGAAACAAGTTATTCCTCTCTTCTATAATCAAACAGGTTATTCCTTTCTTCTATAATCTATTTCACCTGTATAGATTGTATAGATTCTCTCTTTAAGAATATTGTATATTTTCACATATATACTCTTTGCGATAAATAAATAAAATTTTAAATTTCTTTCACTTGTTGATTACTTTAATGCGTATAAATATTTATAAAAATATGAATTACCAAAATATGAGCTCCTAAATACAATGTGTTTAAACATTTACATACTCATTGATTACCTTAATGTTTACAAACATCTATAAAAATAATGCGAGTTGCTAAAGACTACAAACATTTAGAAAAACATCTATCAAAATGATGCCAATTGCTAAAGACTGTACAAAACATATAGATAAAAATATTTGGACGGTTCAATTAGGCAAGTTACCAGTTGCTAAAGACTGTACAAAACATATAGATAAAAATATTTGGACGGTTCAATTATGCAAGTTACCAGTTGCTAAAGACTGTACAAAATATATAGATAAAAATATTTGGACGTTTAAGAAGGTAGAATGTGAATCCCTTGAGCAAAGCAGGGAACCGCTAAAAAAGACCACTACTAGCTAAAGAATGGAAAATTAAAGAGCCACATTAAACATCCAATAGTTGCCATGAAGGTGCCAAAACAAGAGCAAACAAAACATGAAGGTAGCCTGCCATCCTTCCAAACACATAAAAATTCATAATCAAAGGGCTGTTTAATATTTTATTTTATTTTCAGTACACAATTTCATTGTCTAGAGTTGGAGATTCCATCAAAACTGCCTGCAAAAATATGGCACTCCATCTTTCTGCTGATGAAGACAACTCTCTTTTATCTTCCATATACACCATAGTGAATTTATATCTATGTTAGAATGAAACCCTGCAATTCTGAGATTCGGTAGGAGCACAGAGAGCTTTATCTTGAATTTAATTAATGAGAAAGAAAAAATAGACAGAAAAGGGGATCATCAGGGAACCGGAGAGCTTCTTGTTCGCAGTAGTCGCGGAACTGGGAAGTCAGGTGGTGGTGTGGGGAGCAATAGTAGAGCTGCTATTCCACCTACCAATGCAGAGAAAGATCCTAGGACAAAAGCAGGGAGATTGCCCCCTCCAAATAGTGCATCCCAAGGTCCACTTCCCACAGATACAATAATCTGAATACACAAACACAATGAGAAATACATATAGCTAGTAGGATTAAAGTCTAAAGGGATTCAAGATCAAAAAGTAAAAATCAGGGTTAGGAATTACCTGTGGAATGACAATTGAAAGATTCAACACTCCCATTGACAGGCCTAATCCAAAAAAAGATACAAAATTCATATTAGATTAGACTTTTAGCATGACAATGGAAAGATTAACACACATTGACAGACTTATACAAAGATCCAAAAATAGACAAATTCATATTTGATTAGAAGTTATAGAATATCTATTTAAGCTCTACAAATCAGAGAGAGCCTTTTAAAATTGGTATTATGGCGAGGCTAAGTAAATACTAATGGCATGCTCGAATCAAAATAAACATAAAGCATGACATAAGTGAAAATTGAAACAGGTAATCTTCATTAAGGTTGGGGCAATCCATCCAATCTTCACTTTTATGTAACAGTACTTTGAATATTGTCATTAGGAAAGAAGACTCAAAGCTTCAACTAGGTCCAATACTGTAAGGGATAACTGTAAGGAAAGTTGGCGGAATGGATCCCAATCTTGAATAAATATAAAACTATGAAAACTAGCTCTGATAAACTGTTCATAAAAAATAATAATAATTGTATGTTTTTTAAACTGTTAACCACATTTTTTTTTTATTTTTAAATAAATTTAATGTTTTCAAATTTAAAATTCTAGCCCCCGGGGCAGCTCAACTGAAATAACGATGGCCGTGAAAATGAAGTGTTATTTTGTTATGAATATAATTCATAACAAATAAAATAAATACAATAAATGTAGATAACAAATAATCTAGATAATGGTTATTTAAATATTCATTAGTTAACTGAAAAGGCATGTCTAGAAGGTTTGGCATCTAACAATATTGAAAATGCTAATGAAGGATTGGAAAATGTAGAACTAATAGATGATCATTCAATGCATAGTTATATTACAAAGGAGACTTTAAATGAAGTAGAATTGATGGATAAACCATATAATGAAGTAGAGAAACCCCTAGGTACATTAGTTGAAGTTGAAGTTGAATTTATGGAGAGACTATCCAATGAATTCGAGAGTTGTCCAGGGAAATTGGCTGAAGGAGAGAACTCTTTGGGGCCATTTGATGAAAAATATCAGGCATATGTCACAGAGCCCCAGAGGGAGGAATTGACATCAAAGTTGCAGACACTAGATGACTATAGATCATGCCCAAACTGTGACTACTGTTTCGACAAAAGGCCACAAATCATGCCACTGTTCCGACAGCAAATGGGTAGTCCACAGATCATGCCATTGTTCCGATAACAACGAGGAAGTCAACATAGGCACAGGCCATTAAAGAAAAAGTGTTGTTTCCCATCGTCAAGCGACGTGTTCTCCGGCAAAAGGTCAACCAGTATGATTCTTGCATTGAGTCATACGTGGCTCAATATATATAGCGGGATTCGATACACTGAGTTGTATAAGTGGCTTAGTATAATACTAGACGGCATGAAAGATTTCTTCAAGGGAAAGGAGCACTGCAAGAGTATCAATAACGACGAAGTTGTTGCTCGTCGCTCTCTTCTTCGTTTGCAACGATCTTGGAACAAGGAAGAGGGCTATGCTGGGTCACGTGTTTCTGTCCTTTGCTGCACAAAAAAAATGTCTGAATCAGAATTATTGTCAGAATCAAGGAAGAAACTCTACAGAATCCGTCTCACCTTAATGCAAATGCTTAAGGACCACGGTTACGATGTTTGCCAACATGGGAATTAAAATGACCAAACAACAATTCATTCATAAATTCGGCGAGGATCCCAGTGGAGAAGGGATCTACACTATCCACGTCAGATGGTTTTACAGACCAGAAGATAGTCGCTGCGGGAGATAGCTACACCACGGGTGCATGGAACTCCTGCTTTCCGATCATGTGACCATGGAGTCATATAGTCGCTGCGGTAGACAGCTGCACCATGGGCGCATGGAACTCCTGCTTTTCGATCATGTGACCATGAAATCATTAGCCTCCGTCGTTGAGCTCTGCCACGTATTCACAGTTGCTTGGGCTGGCATCAACGTACCTATGTCCCGACATTGTATCATACTGACACATCGTCAACATCATAGCTCGGCCAACAATCAAGAGGTGCGGATATGGTCATTTCGATTCGATACGTTGGTTAACGATAATGATACGTTGGTTAATATATATATATATATATATTCGATTCGATTCGATACGTCGGATACATGGGTTAGTATATATATATTATAATATAATATATAATGGGTTGGTCGTATATGTATTAGAAGTTAAAGAGTGGCTTAGTACATATAACACATAACACAGTTATTTCATAAATAAATTTAATTTAATTAAAAAATAATAATAATAATAATAATATTTAAAAATAAATAAAAAATTGTAACGAGAAATCGAAAAAAAACATGGACAATGTACAAGCGAATTATACAAAGAAGCTACGAGTGACATCTCATATGCTGAGGTGACAATAGCAAAATGAAGAAAATTGTCAGTAGTATAGCTTTGAGCACAAAGCTTTTGAAGGAAGGGGCAATGTTATGAATATAATTCGTAACAAATAGAGTAAATACAATAAATGTAGATAATAAATAATCTAGATAATGGTTAGTTAAATATTCATTAGTTAACTGAAAAGGCATGTCTAAAAGACATGCCCAGTCATGAAAGGCCACCTGCCTAGGTATATAAGCAGGGCCTCATTGTAGCATTCAATCATCACTTATACTTTTTATATATTAATAGATTATTATTACAAATACCTCTTGTGTATTTTTACAATTAAAGTCAACAAGCCTGCAGTTTTGTTGCTCCATATTTGCGAGGAGTTTCAAAGTTCAAATCCTCCAATTCATCTATGCTTGCAGAAGGGGTATACATAGGCACCTAGAGGTTATAGAGGTAGTGGTTCAACTAACCCTATGTCACGCGAGTACAAGACCAGTGGTAGTGGTTGGAACTAACCCTATGTCACGCACGTACAAGACCAGCCCAGTTGCTAATTCGTCTACATATAAAAGAAAAAAAAAACAATTTTTTATCCATTTTAAGTCAGATATATCTATAACATGAGAGAGATATCAATCAACCACTGATGTAATTAATTTTCAACCATTAATCTAGTATTTAAAATGAAATATTTTGAAGACCTTGGAAATTCGTTTACTGGCATGGCAGCATTTTGAACATGTCCCATTCCAGATAAAATCTGAAACTAAAGAACAAAGCCATGTTTATGTGAAAAAACTTTGAAAGTGAAAAGTGACTCCTGTAAACACTGCATTCCCTGAAGTTAGGGTACAGTTACCGGGTCCTCTCCCATAGCACAGATCCATCTTTACACCTCAGATGTTGTGATGCTTGATGATGCAGTGTGCACATATTTTCACAAATTTCCACATTTAAATGATGTGTATATCAAATATTGGAACCCAAAATACAACCTCGAGCTTGTCAATTTCAAGGCACATATCAGACATGGGGTATCATATTTGTGTGCTGGTGTAACTTGCCTGAACAATGTCGTTTAGGTTATATTTTCTTTGGGAGGGAATAAAGTAAAGCTTCAATGAAAATTGTGATCCTAGGTCATTTAAATAAATAGTGTCAAAACCAATCCACTATTTGGATGGAAGAAGAAATCCCTGCATGTTATATCCTTAAAAGAGAACATAAAAAACGCAGAATTTTAAATGAATTCATTTATTCCATTCAATTAAATTGCTTGGACCCTTTCTACCCAGAATGAATTTGGAATCAGAACACATTAAATGTTTTATGATCTGGTGTGTTTCTGTGGAACTTTTTACTATATCGTTCCTAACTTGGCTTGGTTTCTTCAATGCATTCGATCTTGTTTTCGATCCTGTTAGAAAGCCAACCATATGTCAATCCTGACTGAAGAATCTCATTTCGAAAATGTGTCCATGAAGTTATATTATCAGCATGTGTTTTCAATATTCAATATGGTGTGTGCCCACACCTTTGGCTATTATCTTGAACATATTTCAGTCTTGACCAAAATATAAATCCAACTTGATGAATATAGAGCCAAGTTTTAAATGGAACCACACTTGAAGACTGAACATTGCAGCCTGCTCTTGCTAACGATTTTCACTTTAATTTTCCTATGTAGATTGATTTTCAAACATACCTTGATCCTAATCAAAATGTATTTCAAAATATTTTTGTTGGCATAATCAAAACATTTGATTGTCCCTGTTTGAATAGAACTATAATTGAACAAAACTTCTCTGCCTGTAATACTTCAAAATCTTGTTCATTATCCTTATTGAAAAGCTTTTATAAAAAGTTTGAAAGGAGAAATATTCGAGGACACAATCTCTACCTTGGCCTCCCCCAGCAGAAGAAGTAAAAGTTGCTGTCAAAGCAAATGGAACACTATATGTCACCTGCATAAAGATTTTTGTTATCATTATATAATATAAACATAAATGCAATGTTATACAGGAAACACGTGATTTCCTAGTCCTTCTATAACACTAGCATGGAAAATTGGCCTATAAAGAAAATAACTTTCAAAATCGAAGATGCAAAACATACCGCAAGAGGTGCTCCAAGGACTGTAAAAACTAACAAAGCCATGATTTTAAGAGTCGTAGGAGGAGACGAGGGTTCATTGCTAAGACTTTCTGCTGCTTTGGTGATCAGAACAGTACATGCAAGTGAAAGGCATAAGATTGTGTTTGCAAGTGCCAACAATAACTTAGGGCCCAACTTTCGGGACATGTACTCAATCATTAGAGAAGTTGCCCCCAATGTTAATGAATTCAACATTAGGCCAAGTGATCCTGCTCTAACACCTCGATCATATAGAGAAGAGAAAGGCCCCGGACCACTAGGCTCTCCTCTATAAACTTCACGACCCATCCAATCTGTGTCAAAGAGGAGAAAAGGAAACCATGCAATCCAAGTGAGTGCAGTTGTTACAAGTAAATACCACATGGGACGAGGTAGATCCCTGAAAGCACTAAATAACTCCCAGATAAATGCTTCTTGTATTTCTTCATCTTCTTGTTCATTATCATCATCTTCAACAATAATCTTTTCTCCCGAGGCATTAGCTCTTAGAATTGGTTTTGATTCAGCTTGTGACCATCTTTTCTCAGGTGTGGCAGTTATACTGAGGAAGGTGGTTATTGCCAATATGATTATTGCTATGAGAAATGCAGACTTTAGATTGGAACAGCTGACATCACAGGCCTCTGTTTTTGTGAAAGGAAGGACTTTGTACCATTTGCTGAAAGAACCAGTTGCAAATCCTAGCACATTGCCTACTGCCATGAACAAAGAGTAAAATGCATTGGCACTTCTTGTCCGCCTCTGGTTTCTTCCTGCACAAGTAAAGGAATCTTAGGAATACACAAATTATCAAATTTGAATTTAACCTCTCAACTGCCTTGTAGTGATTATAACATGACAGGAAGTATTGAAATCTAGATCTTAAAGAAAGCACTTGTATCAATAAAAAAAATACAGTATCGAATCATTGATTATAAGATATAGGCAGGAGGCCTATATAGGTCACCTAAACATTGTTAAAAAATGGAGAGGCTAGCAGTTGTACCCAGCGGCCTGCTATACCATTGAACAATATATACCCATTTCATACTGGGCACCTTTACCAGGTTTTGACATCTAGGTGTGGATTGATACCTTTCACAGCTCCTCTTAAAAAGTTAAACCACACATTTTATTAGGCCACCTATCTACCTGGCAATCAACCTCAACCAAAAAGGCCTGGCTCTGATACCATGTTGGTAGTAGACAGGATAGCAATTGAACCAGGACCTGCCCCAAACAAATGTCAAGGTGTGGATAGTTAACACCAACACCCACCTCTGAGTCAATTCACCAACTAAACTCAACACCTGGCTTTGATTCCATGTTGAAATTTTGGACAGGCTAGGAATCTAAAGAAGGACCAGCCCCAGCCAGTAGACTGCTCTACCACTGAGATACATTTCCATTTTATATAATGCACCTTGTGGATTGCACTCTACAAAATATATCCATACACATTTATTGATAAAGGTCGCCTTAGAGAAAAACTAGGAACATGATATTATGATGTTTTCCAATAATCCGAGATTCTCATAGAGAAGAGATAAATAAATTATTCATTATGTTCAAAAGCCCTCCATGGTTCCATCACATAGAAATTCCATCACCCAAGGGCTCTTAATTGGACAAATTTACTTAACTAAGGGAATCTTGTTTAGCAAATATCTCAAAGATGCAAAAAACTGACCTCGATACTGCATGTTGGGACTGTTGTCCTACAACCTGCATTCCTGTATTGGAGCAAGCGATGATTTCTGAGCAGTAGCAGGGAATAAAACAAACTAGTGGCAGACAATTGATGCTAAGCAATGACAGTTGGCCAACTACTTGCTAGTGATTTCTAGCATGTAAAATTGAAAAAATCATAAATGGTTAATGTTTTGTTATGCCTATTTATTTAGTGTTTGGGTTGGAGGAAAATAGAGTAACTAATTATTGTTATGCTATCGAAATCTCTCTAGAATCCTTATGCTACTGTTGAACACTCTTGTTGAGAGCAAAGAGACTTTGTATTGTAACCATTTAGTTGCTTCATAATACATTGAATGTGCTTTAGAGTGTGGGTTTTTTCTCCTAGAAGTATGATCCCCAAGAAATCGTGTTGTTAATGATTTTTTGTATATTTTATTTGTTTGCAACTTTTCTATTTGAAGTTTTTGCGCATTCTTCTCTCATTGATTAGTGTAGTAGAAAGTGCATTCCACATCTCTAATTCCTTTCAGAGCTTGATAACCTTGGATCCAAGGTGTTAGGGTCAAGGTTTTCTTGATCTAATCTTGGTTTGAGTGGGAGCTTGCACAAAAGGAAATCTTATTGCAGAGAAGTGGCGAGCACATGTAGATTAGAAATGGAGAAGTTTAATGGCACTAACTTTGAGCTGAGGAATCTCAAGATGGAGTATCTTCTTGTAAATCAAGATCTATGGGTTGCAGTATCTAAAACCAAACCCGTTGGTATGAAAAATTAAGAATGGGGGATGTCATAAAGAAAGGTGAGAAGCCTTATCGGGATTTGTTTGGCTGATTTGGAATATTTGAACATTTGTAAAGAATAAACTGCAACAACACTCTGCAAGAACTTGGGGAGTTTGTATCAAGCTAAATCTTTGGTTAATAAAATTTTGCTGTGAAACGGGTTGTTTGGGTGATGGTGATTCTATAGCATCCAAACACATTTAATACTAGTGTGACCCAATTCACCTCAGCTGGAGTGAAGATGGATGAGGAGGATTACTATATGACCTTTTGTGTTCTTTGAAAAATTCATGGGACAACCTAGCAATGGCCATTGTAAGCACCGTAAAGACATTGGGGCTTGCCGAGGTCCTAGGTGCTTTACTCTCATAGGAAGTGAGGTGGAAAGCTTCTGAATCCACAAATGAGGCCTTGGATATTTGCGGAAGTTCAAAGAAAAGGGACAAGAAGAGAGAAAAGGGAAGACCCAAATCCCATAAGAACTCTTGGAAAGTCCAAGGAAAAATGTTGCAACTGTGGCAAAGTTGGACGTTTCAAAAGGGACACAGTAGAGGATGGAAAGGTGGTACTAGAGAAAATTGAGACTTTGCAAAATGTTGTAAATGCATTGATGAAACCGATGAGCACATGTAAATTCAAGTGGTGTTGTGAATCTATGGGCCTTCTGGCCACCAACGATTAGCTAATGGCTTGATGCATTCTCCCTTGTATTCTTACAACGTATATGACAAGTGGGAGAAAGTTGGAACATGTGTGTCATACACCCTGCAACGATGAAGTGGAGTAGGTGACTATTGATAAGAAATAGCAAGGAATAAATGCAGAGCAGTGGCAAGAAATAAAAGGTAGAGCAATTGTAGGGATTAAATGTTGACTAGCAGCAAGGAATTAATGTAGAACACTAGTAAGAAATTAACGGTAGGTAGCAATAGTTGGCCACTCATTGGTGGTTTTTCGCAAGTAAATTGGAAAAACCATAAATGGTTTGTGGCTTTGTTATGCCTATTTATCCCGTGCTATGATTGGAGGAAAAAGTGTTATTCTTAACTTATTATTATGCAGTCGAAATTTCTCCAAAATCCTTATGCTACTGCTAGACATTCTTGTTGACAGCATAGAGGCTTTGTATTGTAACCATCAAGTTGAGTAATACTTTCAGTGTGCTTTAGGAGTTGGTTTTTTTTCCTTTCTCTTCAAAGGGATTTCCCCAATAAATAGTGTCGTTAATTTCTCTCGAAAGTTACGCTTTTGCTTTAAATTTCTAGACATTCTTCTCTCATTGATTTGTAAACTATTGTGGATACTCCACTAGAAAAGTTTGTCACAATATATCTGATAAAAATAATTGAAATCTCTATTATGTGGTTTATTTTTCATTTAGATCTCAGATCCTTTAATAGCTAGTTTTCTGCTTAAATGAATGAAATAGTTGAAATATGAGAAATAAAGAACATAAAGAAATATACACATACCATCCACAATGGACACATGTTTGAACTTGGGAAATCGTTACGGGAAAAAACCCAGCTAGAAGGTGAGGCCACTCTACTCCCTTTTCTCTAGTGTGGGAATATGCAAGTACAAAAGAAGAGGTACTTTCTATGAAGTTACCTTATACCTATGACCTATAAGGCTGGTACAAAACCTTAACCACCCTCTGTTCTATTCTCTTACTTTCCACTCCTAGTTGTTCTGCTGAGATAACAAAAAAAAATACAATAGCACAAAATAGAACCCCTACTCCTAGCGACTCGATAGCCAACTACGGGTAAGGTTTGACTCCCTCAACCCTCAACTAGAGTTATGGTTTCGGACCTTCTAGAGAAGTACACAATTGGCTAGTCCCATTTGCATGAGTAATGGAAGTTGATGTGGCATCCTCTCATACCATGCTGGTCAACACAATAGGTCAAGTTGCAAATAGCACAACTTTTGCATTCAAACTCCAATTGATGTGATTTTTGCACTGTTAGAAAGGTATCTAACTGTATATCAACATCTCAGGGTCCTATGCTAAAGAAGGAAAGTTTTTACCCCAAAAAATGCCATTTGATGCCTCAAAATGGCTCCAAAAAGTTGCAAATCCCAAATCTCTAGGACCACTGTTAAAATAACCTTGCAAGTTGATTCCTCCAACTTTTTCCACTTTGAAAGCATTGAGATAGCTGACAAATAATAAAATGATCCAATCTATAACACTCATTCATCGGTTTAAGAAGTGTTTTCCACACCTATGCTTCATTTTAGCAATGTTCCACCAAGTACCCTGGAGGTGAGGGCGAGGGAGCGGGGAAATGCGGGAGCGGCCTATCCAAAATCTCCCTACCAATTTTCAGGACACGTGAGGGGACGTCTGGGTCATAAAAATTATAAAATATAAAAATATATTATATATCATTGAAAATTTAATATTTATAATGTAACTATCTTTATCTTTATCATTATATAACACTTACATCATGAAGAATAAATGAAAAAAATATAAATCGATGAATCATATAACTGAAACAAATTTAAAACTTAAAACTTAAAACATACATCATACAATAATACATGTAAGTTTGTAACTTTGTAACTGTATAATGTAACTACTAACAATGTACAATGAAAATAAAGTTTATATATCATAATCATATCATATCAAGATTCAAATAAAGTTTAAACTGAAGTCTACAACTCAAGTCTGAAACATAAAACTTAAAACCAAATAAGTTAATAACATAGCATATGAATATCAAATGATATCATCATAAATGAGCATAATTTCTCAAGGTAATGCCCCACTATTCTCTGCATCCAGCTACTGCACAAATATATCAGGATCAACCATGTCACCATCTGAATCAGAATCGCTTGGATTCTCAAACATGCTAAGTGGCACACCAACCAACCCCATCTGTGTCTCATCAAGTCTCTCCTCAATATCAACCTGTGCATCATCCTCTGGATCAACATCCTATCGTGTTGTCGGTCCCTTCAAATACTCAAGTGTCTTCCTATGCTCAAGACGTAGGGCACTATGCACAACAACTAACTTCTCAGCTCTTTTATTGGTAAGCCTGTTCCTCTTGATAGAGTGGATGAAGCTATATGTGGACCAATTCCTCTCTGCTGTAGAGGAACTAGCAATCTAAGACAACAAACGCATAGCTAGATGTTTGAACTCTGGAGCACCATCCCCATTCATCCTCCACCAACCAACCGGGTCATCTTGGGCTAGATCTATGCGATTTTCCCGAGCACCATGTGTGTTGAAGGGGCCACTAAGAGATGCAAACTAAACAAACTGTCTTCGCAACTTTGCCCCCTCCTCCTCACTGTACATCTTTGCAATTGCAACTAGGAAGCCATTCTTTACCTCTGGATCATCAATAGGAGGCACTCTCCCAGGCCTTTGATTCAGGCCACCTTCCCCACTCTGAACTCACAACCAAGGATTGTAGTGGTGCTTGTAACTCTAACATCCTCTCCAATAGGAGAAAATAGCTAGCACATATAGTATCGGTGGGCTTGAGAAATTCCTTCCTCGTGTGAGCCCTGTACATGGCCAAGGAGGTGTGGTGGTTGCAAATAAACATATGCACATCTCTAGCAGCTGCCACCAAATCTGATATCCACTGAATTTTGCCGATGTACTTCAGTGCATTATTGAGTGCATGCACACAACAAGGAGTCCAAAAAATATGTTGATACTTGCTTTGAATTAATAACCCAACTGATCTACAAATTGTTGTTGCATCTGTCACAACCTGCACCACACTATCAACACCAACATCTTCTATAGCTTCTTGAAGAAGCTCAAATTGGAAAGACGCATCCTTGCGCTTTCCAAAACTGTCAACAACTTTAAGAAAGAATGGACCCTCTCCAGATGTCACTATGATGTTGATTAGTGGGCATTTTCGGATGTCAATCCATCCATCCATAACAATAGAGCAACCAAACCTCAACCATGTTTGTCTCATTCTCTCTTTTTGCACATTAATTTTAGACACTTGTCTATCTAAAACTGATGTTCTTAGCTTATGTTCTCCAGGTGGTACATATGAAGGCCCTATTTTTGCAATTGCTTGGACCATTTCCTTGTAATAAGGTGAACGAACAACATGGAAGGGAATTCCATTGGCAGAAAGAAATTTTCCAATTGCATCATCTGTGTCATCTCGATCTAGAACATTGTACATCCCAAATACTGTAGCACCCATTCCAGAAGAACAAGATGCACCTATAGAACCCTCTGTCTTTTTTGATGAAGCACTGGATGGATCAACATTTCTGCTAGAAAACAATCCTTTTGAAGTGGTTGTCCTTTCTAGCCTCCAAAGTTGCTCTCTTAGAACTGGAGTTAGCTGCTTTGAGAGACACATATTGATTCCTTTACCTATGATTGCTAAAATATGTTGCTTCACCCTGGTATAGCTGCCAACAAAGTGATCCCCACAAATATTGCAAACCCAATCACGTGAGCCACCACCAACTTTTGGATTTTTTTAGGAAGTCTGGTTACATAGATTAGAAGTGGTTTTTGAGGATTAAATGTCCCCTTTGCAAATTTTTTCAGATCTCTTGGTGGGCCTTCATAATCTACAGGCCTATTTCCTACCCTCTTGTGACTGCTTTGAATTTCTTCTTGTGCATCTTCCGACTCATTAACATTATAGGTGATGTCACTGTTACCACTGTTATTGGAACGACTTTGGCTCATAGTTCAAACTTGTAGGCTGCAATTGCAAATAAATTAAAATTTTCAATTTCGAAATTAAAAAAAATTAATTATTGAATTGATTTAAATTTTTTTTATTTTAAAACAGTATGATTACAACTTACTGTTAGTAGTTACTGTGTTACAAACGCTGCAAAAAAAAATTGCAACGTTCGTAACACAGTAACTGTGTTCACTGCTCAGTGTTATCATTTATGATTCATGCTTGTCATTTTGATTTTTTGAACTAAAAAAAAAAACCAAATTTTTACCTTAAAAAAATACCGCACATCATTGCACAATGCAAATAAAAAAATTTAAAATTTAAAATTTAAAAAAAAAATTAAATTTAAAATTTAAAATACACTGCTTTACAATGGTCGTGAGACTTATCGACAACGTGGTCCATGGAGGAATGGAGGGTAGCGACAGCGTGGGAGCAGCGGAGGAAGGCAACAACAAGCAACAGCATGGGAGGGCAGCGACAATGGCAGCAGAGGGAGGCAACCTGAGGTAGCAGCGTGGGAGGGCAGCGTGGCAGCGGCAGCGAAGGGAGGCAACCAGAGGCAGCAGGAGCTGGAGATAGAGCGATGACGGAGGCAACAAGTAGAGTTGGAGCGACGGGAGGCGGCTGCTAGAGCTGGAGCGACGGGAGGTGGCAGTTGGAGCTAGAGCAACGGGAGGCGGCAGCAGGAGCTAGAGCGACGGCAGAGGCAGCGAGGACAGAGGAAGCAATGAACGACAGAGGCAGGAAAAAAAAATGAAAAAAACCAAAAAAGAAAACCTACCTAAAAATTAAAATAAAAATTTTAAATTTGCATTTTCTTTTTCATTAAAAAAAATCATTTTTTTGGGCCCCACACGACCCCACACGCCCCCGTATGCCCCCGTACGACCACCGTACGCCCCCTCGACCCCTAATTTTGAAGAAACACCCCCCCTCACATTTCCCTTCATTTCCTATTTTTTGGGAGCGTGGGGAAATGCCCCCCAGACGTCCCCACGACCCCGGAGCACGAAGGGGCGAGGAAACTCGACCCCTAGTTGGGGGGACGAGACCCCGTGTTACACTAAATTTTAGTGAAACCTATAAATTTGTGTTATACATCATTTTGTCACCATGACAACCGACCGTTAGAATGGATCTTTAGCCATCCAATTCATGTGTTCCAAAGCACTCCCTTGCAAGTCAAAAACTTAATCACCTTGAAGAAAGAAAGAATTTTGGGTTATAAGGCGCTTTCCTAGCCAATTTCTGCGCATGCATAGTTCCTACCATTGGTACCCGCGCAGAACTGCGCTCTGTCTTTCACTATAGACAACGCACATGACTCAACAAAAAGTAAAAATAAAAAGTTAATTCTAGAAGCCTCGTTGGGTGAATATATCCAAACTAAAGGCTTTGAGGTCATGCCTATTCGAGCCGAGCCCCTCCCATCATGGAGCTAATTCCCATTCTTCAAGGAACCCTAATCCCACCTTTAGTGGATCTCATTCTTTTGACATGGATGATGGATCTGAAACTTCCTCCTCTTGGCCTATAAATTAACTATAGGCTAGAGGGTTGAGGAAGGTTGCTGAAGATAGACTTATGCACGTCAAATTAGATTGGATAGCTTATCATCCAAGGAAAGGATTGTAGACTTATCGGAGGAGCTTCGCCTCATCAAGGAAAAGGTTGTGAGACTCTTCTAAATTTCTGAATTAATACAATTGATCTCTTTTTCTCACTACATTGTTTTATGGATTTGATGAATGTTTTATTTGATTTATATTTTATCCATTGAAATGATGTTAGTTTCTAATCTCCTTGATCATTATTTTGATTTATTGAATCATCTATGTTGCATATGCCCTTAATCCTTTGATTCCTATGTGTGCAGGTTTGTTTCAAGCATTGAAGAAGTTGCATCAAGGCATAGCAAGGATCTTCATCAAGCATGTTGTAATAAGGTATGGATTTCATTTCCTCTCCTTTATAGCTTTATGATTCAAGAAAAGATAGACTCAAAGGAAAGAGTAGTTTGATTGTCTGCTTGTTACTAGGTTTTGTTGGAAATCTAGGGAGATCGCTCTTTTCCGCAAGAGGGATTAGTCCAATAAAACAAGATGATTGCCTAAGAAGGGTTGTTTTTGGTAATAGTATGAATTATTGGAATATACAAAAGGATATACCTTAAGGGGTACAATAAGGCCAAAGGAACCATCAACAGTTACGTTGATTTTTTACCAGAAACTTAATCTTGTAACATAAACTTACAAAATGAGTTTGTTTTAATTAGCCTAAGCTACCAAGACTACATTTTATCAAATAAATGGAAACACTATCAAGGTTTGTCCTTTCAATGGAAAGAACTTAGAAAGGTAAATCTTCGTAGCTAAGATTAATAGTACAAACCTTGACTATGCGGAGAGGAACCTTCTACAGTCTAGTATGAAAGATATTGTAACATTCATCATGTTTAAAATAGTAGCGAGAAAGGTTCCTTGATTTGTGCCTTAATCAAAGGGACCTCAACGAGTTCTTCCTTAGCATTCTTGAATTCCTATAAGTTAGAGTGAATACCTAAGATTTAAGATAAGTCCCTACAAATTAGGAAGAGTTCTTATAATATAGGATGAGTTCCTAAAAGTTAGGATGAGTTATGAAGCAGTTAACTAATGTGCAAAAGTGGAAGGGCAAGTTCATTGTTTTCTAGTGCAAGTTTATTTGGAAAAAGGACAAGTGACTGAATCTCAAGTTCTAGAATTGAGATGAGACGAGTTAGATGAGTTAGTTCAACTTAGTTAACTCAATCAATCACAAAATCAATTTCCTCAAATATAATTTTCCAGATTTATCCATTCGAAAAAGCTTATGAGGAAGAAAAGCACAATTGTATTCTTTCTTGAGCATAGGTTTGGGAGCTTGTGAGGGAAAGAACATGCAAGAGGAATTTATGCGAGTATTGAAGAAGGAAGAATTTCCCTGGGAATGCACTAGGAAATAGGGACTAATTCCTAAGAATTAGAAGCAGCCCATGCACTACAAAATAAGGGTTTATTTCATAGGATTTGCCCAAGGATTTAGGAGCTCCTCGAGGCAACGCAAGAAGGCATAAGGATCATTGGTATTAGAGGGATTTCAAGTTTAGTTCAAGTAGGGATATCATTGTATTATATATTGAAACTATATTGTATTGTAAGAGATCCATTTCTCATTCTGCTTCAATAAGATTCTCAATCAAGCAGAGGGTTTTCCCAGTTGGTTCCTTAGAAAAATTGTGTTGTTGAATTTTGTGATTGTGTATTGATTTTTGTTCCTATTCTGCTGCAAAATAAGTAGAGAAATGTTGTGTCTATATGAAAAGAAATTAGTTTCAGATTTTTCATATTAGCAGTTGCAAAATTTCGTGCATTTTCTACCTGGCATCGGAGAAATGAACAAAATCAGCCAACACATATATTTTAGTTTTAAGAGATGGCCACAAGTCTTAGAGATTAGGATAGAATTGATTGCGCCTAGAACTTTGGTGTTTGTAAAGTCTAGAGGTCATTCTTGTTCAACGAGTTTGGACTGAAGGATTATGTAGAGAAAGGTGTTGCAAAACCTTTAGATTCGAACCAATTACGACAGTTCCAAAGGGAGATGGCCAAAGCCATGAGGATGATCCAAGATGGAATCTGGGATCATATGGTTTTGCATGTTCCTGATAAGGATACTGCAAAGAAAATGTGGGATGTCGTTGTGAAGCTATACCATAATCCATGAGAATCGTAAAATGATTCTCAAGGAGAAGCTTAGGTCACCGAGATGCAAAAGGGTGAGAGTGTAACTTCCTATCTCATCAGAGTTCAGAAAGTTCGTGATGAGCTAGCGGTTGTAGGAGAGAAGCCAGAAGATAGTGAACTGGTGAGAGTTGCTATAAATGGGTTTACCAAGGAGTGAGCTACTTTCGTTTAAGAGATTACTAGATGAGATAAACTGCCATATTAGGAATACTTGTGGAGTGATTTCACTGAGGAGGAGCTCAAAATCAATCGTCTCGAGAGCAACAGTGGCAAGGGGTTGAAGGTTGAGAAGGAAGAGGAAAAAATTTTGCTCTTGCAAGTAAGGCCAAGGACAAGAAGGGCCAAGGAGAGGTTGAGTAGTCAAAAGGGCGAGAAGAAGGATCTAAGCAAGATAAAGTACTTCCATTGGCATGAGTTTGGGCACTATGCTACTAAGTGTCCAAATCAGAAGGAGGAATCCAATAAGGATCACATTGCCTCGTTAGCGGAGGTAGATGCATTTTCTGCCAAGTTTGAGAAATATTTCTCATTGATTGCTTGCACGGAAAGCTGAACAAACATTAGTATTTGGTATATTGATTAAGGAGCATCCTTCCACATGACTGGGAACAAGAAGATTTTCAGCCACATAAAGGAGAAGGACATGCAATTTCAAATCGAGCTAGGAGATGATGGTCAGTATGCAGCTAAAGGAGTTGGTAATGTCGGTTTTCAAAGGGAGTCAGGTATTCCTCTTCATCTCAAAGATGTTCTCTATGTCCCAAGATTGAGGCGGAATCTTGTTTTGGTAGCTACCCTCGAGGACACAGAATATGATATCATCTTCAGCAGAGGTAAAGCGTACCTCCAGGAGTTGGCTTCTAGATGTAAGAAGCATATAGGTGTGAGGGTGAAAAATCTCTACAAGTTGCAGGTAGAGACAAATGCAACCTTGAGCAAGAAGGCAAGGTGAGTTTGGAGTAGAGAAGTGGTCATTGAGTGAGAGCGGGATAGATCTCTCAAGATGGAGCCTCAACCAGTATCTCCATTTGAGTCTAAGCTAATTGGTAGTTGAGCTTACCAGCATGATAATGAGGAGCAAAGCCCAAGGTGAGTGGAGGCAGCCACTCAGTCAGTGACTCTCATTATAGGGAGAATTCGAGCAAAGTGGGTACAAGATTTGGATAAGGGAGATCATAAGAGATTTGAATCTTCCAGTATCACTTCCAACCAAAGGAAGCAGCCACAGTGGTACACGGGGTACATGGCACTTATGACTGAAGTGATGGACTCGTAGAACATGGTGGGAAAGAACAAGTCTTCAAAGCAAGTTCCACAGAAGAAAGCATTGAAGTCTTCTAGTAAAGAGGGAGCAGCAGTAGCAACGGAGAACGTGGTAGCATTGGAGACAAATCCAGATGGACGAGGTTCTTCCAGAATTACCTTCCTCGCTAAGAGGGAGTGTTGACAATAGCAGCGAGAAAGGTTCCTTGATTTGTGCCTTAATCAAATGAACCTCAACAAATTCTTCCTTAGCATGCTCAAATTCCTATAAGTTAGGAATCATTTCCTATAAGTTATGGAGAATTCCTAAGATTTAGGATAATTCCCTACAAATTAGGATGAGTTCCTATAATTTAGGATGAGCTCGTAAAAGTTAGGACGAGTTATGAAGTAGATAACTAATGTGCAAAAGCGGAAGGCTGAGTTCATTGTCTTCTAATGCGAGTTTATATGGAAAAAGGACAAGTCGCTAAATCTCAAGTTCTAGAATTGAGATGAGACGATTTACATGAGTTAGTTCAACTCAATTAACTCAATCAATCACAAAATCAATTTCCTCAAATATAATTTGCCAGATTTAGCCAGTCGAAAAGTTTGTAAGGAGGAACAAAGGCACAATTGTATCCTTTCTTGAGCACGAGTTTGTGAGCTTGTGAGGGAAAGAACGTGCAAGAGGAGCTTGTGCGAGTATTGAAGAAAGAAGAATTGCCTTGGGAATGCACTAGAAAATAGGGGCTAATTCCTAAGAAATAGGAGCAAACCATGTGCTAGGAAATAAGGGATTATTTCCTAGGATTTGCACAAGGATTTAGGAGCTCATCTAGGAAAGGCAAAAAGGAATAAGGATCAGGGGTTTTACATGGGCTTCAAGCTTAGTTCAAGCAGGGAAATCATTGTATTCTCTACTGAAACTCTATTGTATTGTAAGAGATCCACTGCTCATTCTTCTTCAATAAGATTCTCAATCAAGCAAGTGTTTTCCTAGTTGGGTTCCCTAGAAAAAATGTGTTGTTGAATTGTGTGATTGTGTATTGATTTCTGTTCCTATTCCGCTACAAAATAAGTAGAGAAATTATGTGTCTATATGAAAAGAAATAGTTTCAGATTGTTCATATTAGCAGTTGCAGAATTTTGTAGATTTTCTACGCATCCCATCTGTAGCCTTAAAATAAGTATTTTCACATCCATTTAAGTTTAATGAAAAAATCATCGATTCTCACATACACATATATAAACAAATAGTAGATCCAACTTAATGCAAGGTCTATGGGATCAAATACCTTTGGATACAGACTCTAACTGAAACATTTTCTTCAACCATTAAATTGTGTGAAGCTAGTATTGACAATCCGCAAGCCAATACTAGCGGGAACTTGTGACTTGGCCGAGATATCCTGGATACACATCCCATCAATGGTCACATGAGTTCCCAAGAGGGACACCTACCTCTTGAGCCTCATCTCAACAAGCCAAATACAGACTCCTACCCATTGGTTTTAAACCTATGATCTTTTATGATCTTTGAGGAGGTAACACACGTTCTTAACTATTAAGAACACTCAACTTGTACCAAAATGGCTTGTGACTTAGAGGGATTTTCCCTTTCAACACTTGACAGATCCTGAGTTAATATGGATCTACACACTATTTTTGACAAATGCACCTATCAAGGACTAGTTTTCAATGCACAGTGAACCGGTTCATGATTTCTAGCACACAATAACTATTAAATAAATTATCTGGTGCCAAAGCAGTAGAGAATAGGTGCATACTACAAACAGTGCCAATGCATTCACCAATTCCAATAGATTTTCATACCCATGGAAGGGGAAACAATTGCACCTATCAAGGACTAGTTTTCAAGGCACAGTCAACCGGTTCATGATCTCTGGCCCACAATAACTATTAAATAAATTCTCTGGTGCCAAAGCAGAACAGAATAGGTGCATACTACAAACAGTGTCAATGCATCCATCAATTCCTACATATTTGCATACCCATGGAAGGGGAAACATTGGCCTCAGACAAGGATTTTATTCTTTTGGTTTATAGAAGTTGTTTGGACAAACACACTCCAAGGTCTGGGACTGCACCGCATAACGCAGTTTTCCTTCGGCTGAGGAGACAGGTCTGAGGAGTATCTCTTCCACCAAATTCGCCATGTCTTGCGCCCAACCTCATCCCTTGTCCCTTTTACAATATGCCAGTTGGATGCGACAGACCACATCAAGAAATGCAACCCTGGTGATCGCTTATACTTCATCGACCACCACTGGCACAACAAGGAATTTTTCACTACAAATACTAAAACAAACCCAAATATGGCGTTTTCACTAGGAGAGTTGCAAGATGTTTTATGCTCTGAGGGTTGAAAGTTAAGACTTGAGTTTAATATTTTCAGTGCATTTCCAACTTTTCGAGGTGAAACACAATACCACTTTCCTGGGCTTGGAATTGAGGGTCGAGAAGGGTACTTTTAGTGCGTTGTCAACTTTTTGAGGCAAAACACACCCGGGTAGGATGGGATAATCCCATCAACACATCCCACAAGTACACTAACCAAAGGAATCTACTGAAAATGGAGCACCATGAAACATTAATAATGTTGCAGACTAGGTAAATGCGATTTATGTATGTTCGGTGGGCGGGGAGAGGGGAAGTGCCACTATGAAACAATGTTACTATAGAATGCATGCTCTCTGATTTCCATACCGCATAGATAATCCACCATCTATGCAATATTGGCATTGTTACATGTTCTTAAAAAACATAACAAGAAGGTGGTATAGAAGATAATGATATGCATGTACCTGACAAATCTGCAAGGAGGGCCCTGCAAGGCCCTTGTAACATATTGTTGGCCAGATCAAGAAGCCAAAATCCCAACACAAAGATAACAATAGCCCTTGGCCTGGACGTGAGTGAATCCCCAAACAAATATCCAATGTCTGCTGAAAACCCAATCAGCATAACTGCCACCACCACATGAGCTGCCCCTATAAAAATGAAAGGCCTTCTCCTGCCCCATGGACTTTCACATCTATCACTATAATATCCCACAAGTGGCTGCACAAACATACCAGAAATGGGTCCACAGAGCCATATATAGCTAGCCCATGTGTGAGAAATCCCCAAGACCTGCACATAAGGTGTCAGAAGAGATAACTGCAAAGCCCATCCAAACTGCACTCCTGCGGCCACTGATGCAATTCTTGCTAGAGTTCTCAGAGGTACTTCACTCTTCAGTCTCCCACCGGTACGAAGATCTCTATTCATATTGAAATCAGTAACAATAGTAATCTTCAAAGCTGACTGATAATGATGGAAATAATTCAAATAAACCCAATAATTCAATAGTTCAAAACAGTAAGAAATCTGCAGATACCCAACTCCTTTGATTACAGAATCATTCATTCATGTTCCTGTTCCCACCAGTCTGATAGTGTTTGGTGTCACCAAACTGTAAAATGGCACTACACCATGTAGAAAAACAAACTGAGCTTGTAATTTCATTGAAACGACCTCTATCTTGAACCATCATCTCAGATATTTTGCATGAGTTCAGATTGAGTAATGAATCTTTAACTGACCAGCGTTGGGAAAGTGAAACGTATATGCCTCTCAGACTTGGTTGCCTTTGGTTCCTTACATGTGTCTCCTCTGTATCTAATACTGAAGACATGACACGTCACAATCGTAACAAACTCACCCTCGAAATTATGAGCAGATACATTGTCACATTTCCTTGTGTGAAAGGAAAAGGTGATGCATCATAACTATTCCTTATGGTAAAGGAAAACCGTTATTATTAAGAAGGATTTTAATTCAAGAAGTGCACAGCACATATTTGTAAGAACTAGTCATATCAAAGCTCTGTTATTTGCACCAAGAACGTAGGATGCGGGGTGGAGAAGATATTTTAATTTATGAAATGCACAACAAAAATTTGTAAGAACTAATCATATGAAATTTATGTTATTTGCGCCGAGAGCAAAGGATGCGGGGTGGAGATCTTACCCTTAAAGCAAGAGGATTTAAAATTATAAGATAATGATTATGATTTATCTTTAATGCTATCTTTTTTAATACTTATCATGAAGGATACATATTATATATCTATGTTCTATAATAGCTTTAGAAATTTTTACATGATTTATTTATTTAAGTTTGGATAAATAAAATGGTGAGAGATCTAATAATTTTTTTAAATATAAAATTTGAGAAAAAAAAAATATTTGAAAATAATTATTTTTTTTCATAATTTCAATTTAATTATTAATGGTTATTAGTGTATTTATATAAAGTCAATACACATCAATTCAAATTCATAATAGGTATGGAAATACTTAATAACGCTTACTACAATTGTTAAAATTTAAAAAAATTAAAAACATAAAAATTCATTAAATTATAACTTTATTTTAAATTATTATTATTACTAATAAATAATAAAAGAACTAATATAGAATTTAAATATATACATTTAAAAAAACATTGAAAACATAATAAAAGAATTAATATAGAAGCTAAGCATATATACATTTAAAAAAGCATTGAACAAAATTATTTACCATGGAGATTTACCCCTACTTTATCATGGATATTCTTAATATGTAAATAGTTTTTGTTACAATTCCATGGGCCAATATGGCAGCTTATTGATACCCCATGCCTAAAAAGCCATAACTCACATCATATGACATTTTTTTAATTAAACATCTTAATTAAAAGGGAAGAAAGGGCATAGTTATTTTGGAGATAAATCTCAAACTTTGATTTGTGTATACTACTATGAATATTATAGAATATTTGATGGATGTAACCTCTCTACCATCCACTTAATAATTATTAATAATTAATTAAAATTGTGGAAGCCCTATTCCAATTCGCGTAATTAAGTGGATATTAGAGATTTAACGAATATTTTAGAATTTGTATCAACATAGTATCTCGCTATTCCATGACCCTATGTGGAATCCTAATCACTTAGTGGGGGGATGTCCAACATAGAGCATTTATGTTTTGTTTGAGCAACCATGTTGATTGGGCATCTACTCATAATATTGTAGATAACAATATGAAAAGCAACCGATGGTCATAGGATAATTTCAGAGGCCTCTACAAGTCATTAGAAAGCATAAACAATGGAACTATTCTCCACCACATGTAGAGTCCATGAGCAAGAACAAAGAGAAATATATTGTACAATGTAAGGCATAAATTGAAGTATTGGAAAGGGCAGAAATGGAAAGCTATACCGAGAGATTGAAGCAAGCTAGGAAGGGCATCCAACAAAGGGACCCCTTTAATCCCAAAAACCTAAAGGCATCACTCGAGAGAGTTCACAGATATATTAAGCAGGTAGAAATTTGTGAAGATAAATAGATAGGTCTAAATTTTCATTATCCAGTGATTTGAATACTTAGACTCAGACTAACTATTTGGTTGCATAGGGACATGCAATGAATTTTGCTAGGGGGAGATGATGTGTGCTCAAATTGAGATATTTTTAGCACTCATCCAATACCTTTTGGCATGCATTTTTCTCATTTCCATGTTATGCTAATACCTTTTTCATCCATAATGATGCATTTTTTGTCAAGGTACAATTATCCCCTTAATATGCAATTTCAATACAGTCTTACACATTTTTAGGAGATTATTACCTTTCTATGTTAATAATGGTATACAAGAACAAGACTACAAATGTACCTTTCAACCATAAGTGTTGTGACTCTCCCAACAAGTGTTATGACTCTGTGAGGACATAAATGTTGTAGCTCCTAGTTGTGAGTTATCACGACTCTCTACTTGAGTGTAGCTACTACAACTCTGAGTTAATGTTGCCACTCATTCTACAATTCTGGATTGTTATTGTTGCTCTTGCAACTCCTTATTTTTGTGAATCCTGCGTCTTTGTTGTTATATGACTCTCACCTCTCTGTTGTTGTTACTACCACCTCTTTGTTGTTGTGACTCTTGCTTCTTGTGATTGTCATTGTTGCTACGACTTGCACCACATGGTTGTTGTTGCAACTCACTTAAGGCCATTGTTGCAACTCCGAGGAAGGGTGTTGAAACACTATGTCAAATGTAACAACACATCAATCAACAAAAAAACTATCATATATGGATTGGCTAGCCATTCGAATAAACAATATCCTAATGCAGGAAAATGATAAAGGAAAATAGGTGCTTAGAAAGGAATGAATGACTCATTTTATATTTGCCATACAATTGATTAACTTAGTATGTGCTTAATTTTTTTTTATCTTTTGGAAATTTGATGTAACAAGGTGGAACAACCTAATTCTCATTGTTTTCCATCAACTTATTTAAATAGAGAACACTATGTATAAAAAACCATGCTCTCATTGAGATGAGGGAATTAATGAGTTGATAAGTTGATGAGAATGAATCAAAATCAGAACTAAGTCTTTCATTGTATTTTTATTTTCCTACAATATAAAGTTCCTTTTCATTATGGTTCAATCAATAGGGTTTTAAGTATATAGTGTCATAGTGCTTTTGGAAACTACGGCATCATCTAAGGAGGTAGGCCCCCCTACTTAGTCAATTATTTTATGTAATTTATAAAGCGGTTATAGTATCTCTTATATATTTTTTTCAACATTTCCTTTAATTATTGTTAGTTCTAACTTTGATATTTACTTTGTTGCAACTTTGAATTTCAATTGTTATAACTCTAGTATTTCATTTCAATTGTTGTAACTATGATATTCATATTGATACAAATTTGAATTTCAATTACTATGACGCTAATATTTCATATTGATGCAAATTTGTATCATGCGTTTATTACTATAACTTTGATTATTCATATTGTTTTAATTTTGTATCGTAGGATTATTGTTGCTATTCATTAATTAGCACTATCATTAATTATGAATTAATCATTTTCGTGGGATTTATGCAACTACTTGTGACTTAGTTCATTGTTGCAACTCTACACTGACATTAGAATACTTCATTTTCTAAAATTACAATTACTCTGTTTTGAATGGGACTTTATTTATAGCTTTTGATTTGTAGTCCTATTTTTTATGAGAAAGCATGGATTTATGGTTCTTGATTCATTCCATTATATTGTACATTTAATTTCATTTTGTTACAATAACCAAGATCATTTTAATAATGGAACAAGTAACCTTAGCTTCCCATGTGATTTATTTTTTGCAATTTTTATTTAATTCCTGCAAGTGTGATATTTACTTTCCTACAAGTGTGATATTTACATTCCTACAAGGTGTGGTTGCAAATAGATTCTATTGTTTTTTGTGTAGAATCAGGAGGTATCCTTACATGCCAATATGCCTCTTAATTCAACCTAGAATATTTATGAAAATACAATTTAAATTTAATTTTTTATTGGGCTTCATGTAGGCTCAAATGGATAAATTGACCCAACTCATGAAGGGACATGTCCCTTGGGGTAAATACACTGATTCAACTTTTGTGTGTGTGTGTGTGTGTGTGTGTGTGTGTGTTGTGACACTTCATTTGATGACTCAATCAACACACATCTCTCTTTTATAGCAGTCGCAGAAAGGAGGATGGATTGACTTATACTTTAGCTAGTTTGACTAGCATTGACTGACTCGTATTTGAATAGGTTTGATTGATATCTTGGACCTGGATTTTGGCACATATTTCTAGACATTTTTTTGTAATTGTGAACCTTGTTGAAGAACAATTTCTCCTAAGAAGAAAAGTTGTTGAGTTTTTCCCAAGGTTGGGTTTCCAAGGGTAAATTTTTTGTGCATATTGTGCATGGTTGTATCTTTATGATCTTATTTTTTTCACTAGATTACTAATAATATTTCCTATCTATAGTTGCTAAATGATATTTGTGGCATAAAGAGAAATTATTAAATAATATTAGCTAGTAATTATCAGATTAAAAAATTGGCTTCTACTATTCACCATTGTAGAAAATTCAACATATTCCTCCTCATTACTTATGAAAACATCCCAATGTCTTGTCCTTTGATACTCATTTAGGTTAGTATAATTGTTGATTGTACTAGCATAGACGGTGCACAAAAATTCATTGGTTACATGGGAACCTCAAATTGAAAATTAAATGTAAAGTCCTTTGTTTGTCCTTCTGAATAATTAGAATGTTAATTGAGAGGCCTATCATCTAGCATGAGCGATGTCTCAAATCCATGTGGTCGTAAAGAATCAACAAGTAAAATGTCAGGCATTAATAGTCAAAGTAGAAGGTATAACTTATGAACAAATTGTGTATATGTTGATTGACCCTGGAGCTAACCTTAGTTATGTTGCACCCAAAGTTGTCGATTCCCATGTCCTTCAGAACATAACCATGAGAAACTATGGTTTGTCTAGCTAGCTATATGGGACCAAAATAAAAGTAGCAGAGTTAGTGGAAGCATGCCTAATTTAAATGTATGGGTTACACAAATGGGGAACATTGAAAATATTTCTCTTGGCCTCGTATTGTTGGAAATACTAAGAGGGGGGGTGAATCAACATTCCTTTCAATAATATTATTATTAATATTTCAGAGCATTAGTTAATCTTCAATTATTATCAATGTTTGTACAATGATAACAGTAAACAGAAGGAACACAAATGCACATAATTTTTAAGGTGAAAACCCCCTCTAGGACAAAAAACACCTAAATGCTTTTCTAATAATTCTTTAATAATCAACTACAATTGAGAAGAAAGCTCCAACTTCCTAGAATCTAGAAAAGCATTCTTCTCTAGCTCCCACTGGATGGACGCTCCAATGCCTGAGATTCTTCAGTAGTCAACTGAACATATGCCCCAACACCCAATGAGCTACAATTCACCCTAGCACCACCCTACCACCCTGAAGTTTTAACAGGCTTGAACCTGTTGGTGACTTCATCGTAGCACCCTATAGAATAATAAAATAAGAATGGATTCCCGTACCAAGGAAAATGGTCCACTTTACAATGATATAGAATGATGTAGAAGAAGAAGACACACTAGACCATAACCCCAACTATGACACAACCACCTAATGATGATCCTAGGCCTCCCGACCTTGCTTATTCAATTCTTGGCAGATAGAAACTTGTAAAAAAATTACAATGACTCAGTACAATGATACCATTACAATGACTGTATGCAATGCTTCCCACTTGAAGACTTCATGTGGTGAACTTCTTGTTGTTGTTCTTCACCTTGATTGCTGCTCTTGTCATGCTACCCTTTTTCACTCTTCAGAACATTAGATCATGCATTGAGTATTATCTTGGTGAATATATAATACCTGCAAAAATTCTTCAAGGAAATACCCATGACATTTTAATAGAAAAACTTACCTCATCCTGCAGATTATATGTCAGTGCTAAAAATAAAAACAAATTAGAATACAAAGAACCTAATGCAATTAAGATATGAACATGCATATACAAAATATATGTAGAAATTTGAATAACTGATATATTATTCACCGAGATTCTCCTGATCACACACTATTTTAGCTTCATGCATAATACAGAATCTCTTCTACCATTGATCATTACTTGTGGAAATAAAATCAATTGCATGCACACATTAAAACCACAAACAATCACACATATGAACACAGTATTTAATGGGAAAGCTTAAAGCTAAAAACCCCAACTATCTGTATATTATATGTCATGGAGATCATATAACAATCATAGTGCAAAGCTCCTCACAAGCTCTCATGCACAACCTCGAATTGCTACACACTATCAAGCTAGATCTAGCAAAACACATGCTCCAATCTTTTGCCACTTGATATCCAGCCTCTATTGCGTAATCAATGCTATGGGATGGCTTCATTAAATAGATAAACCACCTATCTTGTACTGTGCAATCCTCATGGGCTTCTCCACATATCTGTGTGTTGCAAATAGCAACAATATAGTCACAAATGATAGTTAACCTGCTCTTTCACCTATCTCTGCACTGGTCTCCACTGAAAATTTCCATGCACTGAAATTAACTGATGCATTCTTTAGTTGATTAATGAGTTTATAATTAGTGAATTAATTAATAATTAATTCACACCACTCTCACTAATTGTATCAATCAGTTAAACTAGATACAAATAGCTCAACTATGTTTAGATTAGTTAAAATGAACACAACTCCATTAACTTCCTCAATCAACTCCACCAAACTCTCTCACATGAGTTCTAACTGAAGTATCCATGCAATAGCTCCACTTAACCCTCGGGAATAGCGTAATTCCTTCTGTCAGCTCCTGTGCCACATCTGTGCACTTAACTGAAGTGCTCCAAGAGAATAAGATAATGTTTATAGTCCAAATATTATTAAGAGCTAATAATATTTGACATATCTATTTTTAGACTAGCAATCTAAAAATAGATTCCGCCCAGTATGTCTAAAAATAGAAGTCCATCTATTTTTTCAGACTTGACCAGCCATCCACAAATAGAATCCTGCAACTCATAGAACATGATCCATATGTCTAAAAATATACATAGTCTAAAAATAGACTTTGCACCAAAAATAGCTTGCGGGCCCACTTAGTGAAGGCGACTCCTTTTCACTAAGCTCATCATCTTGTTTCAATCTCAACAATATACTTACCCGAAGCTTACCTCCGCTGCACCTTGATTTAATTTTCTGCCCTAGAAAGTCTAGTCCTTTGCAACCCTTGACAACACATGATCTTGTTTTTTCTTGCCTTCTAGGAGCTCGATATTGGATCTAGTGTATATATGTTATTCCAGATCCCCAATATGTGATTTTTGGTCAGGTAGTATTCCTCTAAGTCTTATTTCCAATTCCATAGGTTTGACCCAATTTGGATTCTTCAAGGCAAATTTATGCCCAATCTCTCACAATGACCTAATTATGGACCTGTTCAGTAGAGAAAACTTGTACGGCGTGCCACGTGTCACTATTTCCTCATTCGACTCTGAAATTGATACATATAAAACTAAAGTCCACGCACTATCAGTTACTTTTTACAGAATTCCAATCTGGTACTCAGAGAGAGAGAGTTATGACGATTTTCACAAGGTCACCTCTTTAAGATGAAGTTCAGGAGCCTGCAAAAACCCTAGCTTCCACAGATCGTATCTCTGAAAATATTATGAACCATGATCTGAAATATTTACACGAGCTTCCTCAGGATTTTGGCTTCGCCTGATAAAAATATCAGCTTCTGAGCCTTCGTAGATAAAAATATATAGCGAAAACTCCACGATGACCTGTTTCAAGTAGCGAAATCGCTACATGAGGAGGATATGAGGATCACAATTTATATAAATGCTTAGGTTGAGAGGGTCTCAGCAAGTGAACATGGGAGGGATTTTAGGAGCTTAAAAATTATTAATTATTGAGTGTTTAATGACCACAACCAATTATTAGTGTCATGCCACAATCCCATGGGGTTTTAGCCCACTAATTGGGGTTACTAAATTCAAACACGAATATCTCTCAAACCGTGAGGAATTACATGGCATGCCATTTATCAACGGAAACATATGAAAAAATAGAAACCATAAAAAGTATCCTTGACTCGGAATATAGTAATTTGGTAGGTCAAAATTCCCATGCAAGATCAGGGTAGCCCCCGGTGCTGCTTGGGTTGACATCAATGACAACCACTGATAAAAAATCTCCCCCTTTGGCATTGATGGCAGCACAATTACTCCCCCTATGATCACGACACCTCTTCCTATAACATTCTCTACCCCTTTGACATCAATGGAAAAGGGTAACTCCCCCTGACACACAACCATCCTACGAACCTGTACACACTTCCACTCCCCCTTTATATTTTGAATAAGGAAAATATAATGAGAACTTGGGAGAATCTAAAGCTTTTGGCGAAGATATTAAAATGATTCACGAGGTAAAGGTTTAGTGAAGATATCAATGATTTTTTCTTTTGTACCAACATATTCAAGTTTGATATTCTCTTCAACGACTTGTTCTTTAACAAAATGATATTTGATTGGAATGTGTTTAGTTTTTGAATGCATGACAGGATTCTTGGAGATGCTAATGGCACTGGTGTTATCACAGAAGATGGGAATAGGCTCATTGAATTGTAATTGAAGATATTGCAAAGTTTGTTTCATCCAAAGGACTTGAGTACAACAAGTTGTCACTGCAATGTATTCTGCTTCCATTGTAGATAATGAGATCGAGGTTTTCTTTTTTATCAACCATGATACGAGACAACCACCTAGATATAATGATGCTCCACTAGTAATCTTACGATCATCAACGCTTCATGCCCAATCTGCATCTCTAAAGGCTTTAATAATGAGATTGTTACCCTTAGGATACCATAAGCCATATTCTGTTGTGCCCGTTAGATATCAAAGAATTCTTTTGACGGCAATAATATGTGATTCTTTTGGTGTTGCTTGGAATCTTGCTACTTGTCCAACTTCTTGCATAACATCTGGCTAGGAAGTTGTTACATATAGAAGACCAATCATAGATTTGTACAACCTCTGATCCACATCCTTAGATGAGTCGTCTATGCTCAATTTGCAACCTATTACCATCAGAGTAAGGATGGGTTTGCAATCTTCCGTTTTGAATTTCTTGAGCATTCCCTTGATGTACTTGGCTTGAAAAATAAATATTCCTTTCTCTTGTTGAGATATTTGAAGCCCTAAGAAGTATGTCATCTCACCAAGTAAAGACATCTCGAACTCACTTTGCATATTTGTAGCAAATTTCTTACTTAGTCGATCATCATTGCTACCAAATATTATATCATCCACATATACCTCAACGATTGCTAAATTATCTTTATCTATTTGTACACAAATATTTATATTAGTAGTACCTTTCTTGAACCCTTGTTGACGTAGATATACATCAAGACGTGCATACCATGCTCTGGGAGCATGCTTGAGACCATATAGAGCCTTCTTTAACCTAAAAACATAGTCTTCTTTTTCTGATAGTAGAAAAACTTCAAGTTGTTCGATGTAAACTTCTTCTTCTAATTCGCCATTCAGAAATGTTGACTTAACATCAATTTGGTAGACTTTAATTTTTATTGAACATGCATAGGCGAGAAACATTCTTATGGCTTCCATTATGGAAACTGGTGCAAGTTTTTCGTCGAAATCAATTCCTTTCACTTGTGCATAGCCTTTTCAAACCAATCTTGCTTTGTTTCTGTTAACATGTCCATATTCATTCAATTTGTTCCTGAAAACCCATTTAGTCCCATTGACATTTTTATCTTTTGGTCGTGGAACTAATTCCGAGGTGTTATTCTTCTCGATTTGATCCAATTCTTCATTCATAGCTGCTACCCAATGTTCATTCTGGTTGGCTTCCTCAAAACTACTAGGCTCAAAGGTTGCTAGAAAAGAAATGTGAGCTTATTTTGATGAACGAAGTTGTCGACCTTCATTTATGTCACCAATGATTTGATTTGATGGATGGTTCTTTTGAATCGATTCTTTTGTTCTCTTTAGAAGAGCTTCTTGTTGTTGTTCCGATATATCTTGATGATCATTAGTTACTTCTTCCTGGTTGATAGTTGCTTCTTGTTCTAGAATTTTCTATGTGTCTTTCTTAGCCTCTCTCTCTAGTTTCAAAGATTCTAGATTCTCATCATTATTCGTTAGAACACCATCTTTGTCAAATGTAACATTTATGCTCTCCACTATCTATTTTCGTCTTAGATTATAGAATTTATAGGCCTTTCTTTTGCTTGAGTAATCAACAAAGATACCTTCATCAACACATGATTCAAACTTACCCAAATTTTGATCTTCTCTTTTAATATAAAATTTGCTTCTGAAGATTCAAAAATATTTTACATTAGCCAATTTTCCTTTCCATAATTCATATGGGGTCTTCTCATAATTCATTATGAGAAGACTTCGACTGATAATGAAGACTGCCATATCAGTTGCTTAAACCCAAAATTTTTCATCCAATTTTGATTCCTTCAACATTTTCTACCCATTTCCTATATGGTTCTATTCTTTCTTTTAGCAACTCCATTTTGTTGAGGTGTTCGTGCTGTTGAAAATTGTATTTTTATTCCATTTTCATCATAGTATTGCAGAAATAATTTGGAAGTGAATTCTCCGCCATTATCTGATCTTAGACACTTTATTTTCAAATCAATTTCAATTTCGACCAACTCCTTGTAGATATTAAAGCACTCAAATGATTCATATTTTTTCTTTAGGAAACTGACGGCTGTCATCCTGGTATAGTCATCTATCATTAACATGAAATATAATTCTCCATCTAAGCCTTTTGTTCTCACAAGACCACATAGGTCAGTATGTATCAATTCCAATGGATGTGATGCCGTGCCAACAGGCCTCACATAGTGCGTTGGAAGGTTTTGAGATTTTCGGCATTTCTCGTACTGCTTCCTTTTTTCTTATCCTAACAATATTTTCAAAGTTTATGTGACCCATTTATTTGTGCCTGTTACATAGCAATTTTTCACTGTCCCTGTAATCCCCCGTCTCGCACATTGGAGGGCTTATTCTGTGACCTGTGAGCAGTGACATGACCTGAAACCACTTTCATGGCATCCCCCTTGACAAGGAAAATCATTCCCCTAAAGACAATTTCCTGTGAAAAGCCCTAAAAATAGACCTTTTGGCCTTGGCGCGACTAGCCAATTTAGCCCTTGCACCAATGGGGGAAATCCACCAAAGAGAGCGCGCCAACTGGCACTCTGTCCCAGTGTATCACTTGCGCCAGGCTTAATAAGGATTGTTTTTTAATAATAAATGGTGGAAGTTTGATTCCAACCAACTCTTGAACGAGTCTCTAAAATGAGTTGGGAGGTTTGGCTCCGGATCTCCACGTAGGGGAAGTGTTTTTCCACCTATCATGGAAGCTTCCTTGAGGATAGGGCCAATCCCACCATTGTAGGGATACCAACTCCCCTTCCACCATCTATATAAGCTTGTCATCTTCCCTTTGCAAGCTAGCTTGAATAGATATGAATCAATAGTAAGGAGATTATCGTCAAACAATCGAAGAGAGAGAGACTTGTCCCATTCCCAACGAGCTTTACTGAGACGTACTCCGCTGTCGACCCCCCGAAGGAAGATCTAGCGTCAAAGCTTAAGTTATATCTTTCTTTGTTATGATTAATAATAAACGACTTCGATTATTTTTCCACTCAGATGTTCATGTTTTATGTTATGAGTTGTATCTTCTCTGACTGATACATAGTTGCATGTATTAGGTTTTACGCTTGTGTGTTTGTTGTTTCTTCATGTACGTGCAGGTGTTCGAGCATGCCAGGCAGGAAAACTGTGATCTGCCACAACGAAGGACGAAAGCACCATCTTCTCTGCAAGCAACAATAGCGTAGGACTTAAGGTAGGCCTCTTGTCGCATCTTGGTCTATTGTAACTAGGAACTTGCGTCTTAGCGTGACTCGGTTGTTGCTAGACCCGATCTGGGCTAGTAGGGATCGCCTCTGTCCACAGAGGGGATTTACCTCTCCAACAAATTGGAGACTCTGCTGGGGATACATTGATTGGAGTTTGTATTGTATTTTCGGTTGATTTTGGTCTTTGCCTGGTTAATCAGCTCTTTTGTTTCGCTCTTTTCTAGTGTTAAACTTTCATTTAGCCTCACCATCCCTGATCTGCTCCCTGCTTGCTCTTTTTCATCTTTTGCATTAGTAAACTCGACTGGCGCGGTTTTTTCCCTGACATTCGTGCCAGCTAGCGCATGTTGCCAGTTTATCCCTCGTGCCAATCCTATTATGGCACTAGTTGCAGCCTGACAATCATGCCAATCCTGTGTGGTGCTAGGTTTTTCTTATTTCTGAGCTTTTTGGGCTTGATTCGTGGTTTTGGTGTCATTTTTTCGACTTCCTGAGTGTTCTGGAGCCTTGTTTGAATAAGTGTGACCTTCATCCTCTGGTTGTTTGCCCTCTACTATCGGTTTTACATTCTAGCTCTAGGGCATCTAGGTGCTATAGTGTGTCGAGCCTCCCAGGGGAGTTTTGGTCTTTGTTTGATCAGTCAATTTCATTATTGCTTCTCTGCATTCGTTTGGTGGTTTTTCATTTATTTATTGTGTTATTTGAGTGATTGGCCTCTTCCTCATTCGAATTTCTCTTTGTCTCATTTTGGGCCTAGATTACATGGTTCATTTGAGTCTTTGGGATTCCTCTTTGATTTGAGGGACTTCTTCATCTTGTTTAGTGCACTTTGCTCTTAAACATTGAAAATATAAAAAAATTTCAAATCTCTTTTGCTTTTGATTAGTTAATGTAAATTGAGAACTTTTCTGTGTTATTAGTGATTTATAACTTTGAAAGAAAAGCTTTTAGTTTCCGTTAGCCTGCATTAGAGACACTAGTGGTTGTTTTGTGATCATTTTGTTATTGTGTGAAAGCTCTCAACCTTCCCGTAGTTAGCTATTCATCGAACGAAATGATACATTGTGGCATGTAGTGTGCATTTAGAGGATTTTGAGACATAACATTCGGTAGGGCCTGGAAATTGAAACATAATTGAAGATCAACACTAAAATTTATTCAATTTACCTTAAGGCAACATTGAAACATTAATGAAATATTTAGAGGTCTAGGCTAGTGACGTGTTCCGGCATCGTTAAACCTAGTAGCTATCGTTCGCCTCTTGGCTTTAGATAGCACTAGTACGGACTTGTGCTCCCCATACCATCGCGTATATAAAGGGAGACCCCACTTGGTTGCTATCCTTTATCCGTAGGAAGCTGAGTCTGCTGCCTTATACCCGTGATACACTGGACACAGCATTCAGGGAGATTTCCTGCACATACGTCAAGTCCTTGGTTGATTTCTCTTTCATTTTTTAACCAAGGTGTATATTGTAGTTCACGGATATCTGGTACACCCTCTTGCCTAGAGTTCCAGAGTAGTCATTTCGATCTTCTCTGACTCATTAAATTTGAAAATATCATCGAGCTCTCGTCATTTCAAGCTCATGTCCAACCTGAATGAGATAGAGTCACCTTTTTCTTGTTTCTTGACTCTTAAAATATGAAACAACAGAGTCTGGTTTCAATGTTTTAAAAAATTAACTGCCCACGAAATATTCCTGGTTAAAGTTAGTTTCCTAAGGGTGTTGTTTTGGGTCATTTCCTATGGCAAATTTTCCAGAGTTCACCAACCAAGGAATCCCCTTTGAAGGGAATCCTGGTCCTTTTTCTCCTTTTGGAAATGTTGGTGCTCCTTATATGGCAACGTTGTCCCTTCCTGGGTTAACTATTGGGTTTCCTGCTTGGTTGTTTTCAACCTCTGTGGTCTTGAATGTCCCGGCTACTGTTCAATCAGTTCCTCCACCTGAACAACATCATGTTGATTCCAAGGTGGACCTCTCCCCTTCTTCGTCTGTTTCTGTGTCCTCCTCTTCTACTTCGCTTGGTGAAAGTATGGATTCGAGTAATTAGGTGGCTAAGAAGAAGAAGAAGAAGACCAAGAAGAAGAAGTCTGATAAGAGAGAGGCTAAGAGTGCAGCTACTGCTTCTAAAAAATCTCCTCTTGATAAACCTTCCAAC
The DNA here is from genome assembly GCA_034641835.2 of Pinus albicaulis. Classification (NCBI taxonomy): domain Eukaryota; kingdom Viridiplantae; phylum Streptophyta; class Pinopsida; order Pinales; family Pinaceae; genus Pinus; species Pinus albicaulis. The sequence continues at coordinate 1,634,925,094 of CM076579.1, read as the reverse complement.
CCTCTGCAGAAAGGTAAGTTCCCTTGCATGTTGTGCGAGGGAAACCATCTTCTTCGAGATTGCCCTGGCATTCCCAAGGTGCTCAAATTATGGTCCAACGGTCGTCCGCCATTGCCTATGGCTTCCAGCAGTCAGGTTGGGGGCACGCCTTCAGCTAGTATTGGTAAAGCTCCTAAGAAGTAGGGTAAGCTTGCAAATCCCTGTAAGTTGTGTGAAGGGCACCATGCCATTCACCTTTGTCCGTATATGGATGAAGCCAAGCGATTTTTGGACAACTCGGTTGTTTCTGCGCCGTGCCTTCTCGCTGGTTACAAACAGCTATCTTTGAGTCCTCCACCAGCTGATCCTATGATTGGTCAAGAGTCATCCTTGGTCGATCCTGCTCCCTCGAAAATTCAAATTCAGGAATCCATTCCCGACCAACCATTAGTCGTGGGATCGGTTGAGCTGGCCATGTCTGCGGTGCACCAGGTCTTTTCCGTTGAGAGTGGATTTGACACCCGTCAAAGATTCTCCTGTCCCTATATCTCAAGAAGCTGCTCCTCCACCTCCTGTGATGCAGGTCTCGGAGGATACCCTTCTCAACTCTGTGATGGAGGTCGTGGAGGATGCTCCTTCTTCTTCCATAACACCAAGGGAAGACCATCTCGGTTCGATGGTAGCCCCTCCGAGTAGTTTGGTCGCTTCCTTTGATTGGAATCGATTTGCAGGATACCACCTTCTGTCTTATGTGCCTTTCGAGATAACAGTACAGGCCTTTGGTCTGGTCATACCCAGCACCATTATAGATGAAGGTGCATCTGTTAGTATTTTATCCTCGACTACCTGGCAAGCTTTCGGTTCGCCGCCGCTTGTGCCTGTTACGCAGAATCTATTGGCATTTAACAGAAGAACTAGTCAACCGTTAGGGATCCTTCCAAGGTTACCTGTTACATTGGGAGGTAAAACCATCCATATGGACGTGATGGTTGTTCTAGGCCCCTTGGATTTAAATCTTCTTTTGGGGCGCAATTACACATATTCCATGGGAGCGCTTGTCTCCTCCCTTTTTCGTGTGGTCTGTTTTCCACATGAAGGACGGATCGTGATCATTGATCAACTTTCGTTCTTTGGTTTTGATGTGGAAAATGGCCCACCATCATCCCTTCCTGGATTTTATCCACCCGTTGTATCTGCCCCACCGCAGGTCAACTATGTGGCTACCCACCCCGTGCCTGTACTCAGTGATAGTGCTGTTGTACATCGTGTGCTAGGGGCATTGAGCCCTGATTTCCGAGATGTTGTTCTCCCATCCGATGTAGAACTCTTGGAAGCCATGACTTCTTGTTCATCATGATGAGGTGTCCGGAGCATAGTTCCTTTTCTTGTGTCAAGCTCCTTAAAAAATGAAATAAGGTGTCCGGAGCATAGTTCGTTTTCTTGTGTCAAGCTCCTTAAAAAATGAAACAAGGTGGTCCGAGGATAGTTTGTCTTCTGTATCAACCTCGTTAAAAAATGAAACAAGGTCTTATGAGGATAGTTCTTTTAATGTGTCAACCTCGTTAAAACAATGAAACACGTTCCCGTTCAATTCGAATCTTTGCTAAGATCTCGTAAAATCCCAGTCAAGTCTTTCTATTGATTTCATAACTTGAACCTTCACTCCATCTGCCTTTCATATGGACTGAAGCTTGGGGGGCATGTACCTCGAATTGAGTCACCATGTTGGGGGCATGCTTAAATTTTTCAAGTATATTTTGTTTCCGTTTCAAGCTTGTGTAAAAATGAAACCAGTTTCAAGCATAGTTTATCTTTGTTTCAAGCTTGTGTAAAAATGAAACCAACTTCAAGCAGAGTTTCCTGATTTCAAGCTTGTGTAAAAATGAAACCTTTCCCATTTAACCTCTTGTGATTGCCATTTTATCAGCCTGTTTTTTCTAGATGAGCCTTGGTTTTCTCATTCCATCGTCACTATCTGCTTGGCTGATCATATGCCTTCACTTGGTTGTTTTACCTGTTCCTGAGGAACTGCTGTGATGAGTGGTCTTGTTAGCCAGCCTCTCGACCTTTACTTGTTCTGAGTAGTTCCACCATCACCTAAACCAGTTGCTGCCCTTAATACCACTTGTTCCTACAGGAAGAGTCACCTTTAAGCTCTTTTTTTACTCTCTAAACATGAAAATATTGCTAAGTCGCTTGTTGTTTTGATCTCGTTAAAGTGGCTGCGAAATGACATCTACCCAATATATGTTTACCCCTTTTTCGGGCTGGGATAGATTATTTACGAAAAAGGAATACCCTATCCTATTGCGACTAGGAGGTTTTCTCAGACATAGTTTTCTACCTTTTCAGATCCGAGGAACTATTTACGAAAAGGGACTATTGGAGTTTACTTTTCCGCTGTCTTTTCAAACTCTATAAACATGAAAAGATGCCGAGTTCTTCCTTTTTCAGACTCGTTAAACCCTGATGACATTGGATTCAGTCGTAATGATGATATTCGAGTTTCTCCTTCCCAGGGCTCGTTAAATGTACTAGGATGGATTCGTCTGAAGGAAAAACTTATATTACAAGCATATGCTATCCCCTTCAAGCTTGTTTTCAAAAATAATTGGGGTACTCGCCAGAAATGGTGGGGAAAATGGAACCAGTGTTGTCATCGTGTCGACAGTATGTTGCTCTTGAACATGGCACTTATCTGCTTCGTGTTGGGTTGGGGACATCTCATCTCATTCTCTGCTTGCCTCCATGGGTTTGGGTAATCCCTTTTGACCTCTCATCTGCTCTTTGCCTCATCATCATGACCTCTGATATTTTGATGTCAAATACTGCCAAATCCACTATCGTGCCGCCGATATGTTCAAGAGATTTTGACCTCTACAAGTTTCAACCTTCCTCCATCTGATCCTGATTCACAAATATTATACTCCTCTGTCTCGCGTCAATGATGTGGGAAACACTATGGCCCACCTTCAATCAAGGTCACTTCCTGTCGACTTCAGCTCATTATCTAGGAAACTAATATAGAGACTCCCTTCTGGTACCTTGGAGCCTGCATGCCTCAATGGCAGGTTCTTCGCATTCAACGTAAGGTTTTCATCATTGACCTTTGATTGGATGATTCTATGGGTGTTCGACGCCAGCTCACTGTTCACATTCTCTAGATTGTACCTACAATACCTTGAGGACCATTGTCATTATTGGTGGTTCCTCTTACGTCAGTTAACAACTTTCATCATTGACTAGTAATCAGACGATGTTCTTGCATGTTCAACTTCAGCTCACTTATTCACATCCTAGAACTTGTACTCTGTTCGGGTCGAGATGGAGCGCAAGACCCTGGATTTTGTCTGTGAGAATCCAGGCTGCGATTTTGTGGATTATTATGATTGGTTACATGACTCATTGATTGGATGGCTACGACCATACCTGAGTCTATTTATCGATCCTTACTAGATGGCTACATCCATGCCTTGGATCTTGATTATTGTATGCTCTGTTATGGATGGCTGCGCCCATACCACATATATCATGTATTTGAGATATCGGTTGTACTTGTCTGTGCAGGTTTTCCGATGGCAGTGTTTTCAGTTGGACACAGTCTCGTAAAGCATTTCGCCCCTCTCTCTCTATCAGGCCTCATGCTTTAGGGGGCATCTGTTACACAGCAATTTTTCACCATCCCTGCAATCCCCCATCCCGCACATTGGAGGGCTTATTCCATGACCTGTGAGCAGTGACATGACCTGAAACCACTTTCATGGCATCCCCCTTGACAAGGAAAATCATTCCCCTGAAGACAATTTCCTGTGAAAAGCCCTAAAAATAGACCTTTTGGCCTTGGCGTGACTAGCCAGTTCAACCCTCGCGCCAATGGGGGAAATCCACCAAAGAGGGCGCGCCAACTGGCGCTCTGTCCCAGTGTATCACTTGCGCCAGGCTTAATAAGGATTGTTTTTTAAAAATAAATGGCGGAAGTTTGATTCCAACTAACTCCTGAACGAGTCTCTAAAATGATTTGGGAGGTTTGGCTCCAGATCTCCATGTAGGGGAAGTTGTTTTCCACCTATCATGGAAGCTTCCTTGAGGATAGGGCCAATCCCACCATTGTAGGGATCCCAAATCCCCTTCCACCATCTATATAAGCTTGTAATTTTCCCTTTGCAAGCTAGCCTGAATAGAGCTGAATCAATAGTAAGGAGATTATCGTCAGACAGCTGAAGAGAGAGAGACTTGTCCCATTCCTGATGAGCTTTACCGAGACGTACTCCGCTGTCGACTCACCGAAGGAATATCCAGCGTTAGAGCTCAGGTTGTCTCTTTCTTTGTTCTGATTAATAATAAACGACTTCGATTATGGTTCGACTGAGATGTTCATGTTTTATGTTATGAGTTGTATCTTCTCTGACTAATACACAGTTGCATGTATTAGGTTTTATGCTTGTGTGTTTGTTGTTTCTTCGTGTATGTGTAGGTGTTCGAGTGTGCCAGGTGGGAGAATTGTGATTTTCCACAACAAAGGATGGAAGTGCCATCTTCTTTGCAAGAAACAACAGTGTAGGACTTAAGATAGGCCTCTTATCGCATCTTGGTCTATTGTAACTAGGAACTTGCCTCTTAGAGTGACTCGGTTGTTGCTAGACCCGATCTGGGCTAGTAGGGATCCCCTCTGTCCGCAGATGGGATTTTCCTCTCCAACAGTGCCATAACCAGCTTTCATCTTCTTTAGCTAGTAGACATGCTTTAGTTGCTTCATCCAGAACATATATGTCATTTGGATCTCGACTTGCTGTAGCCACAATTTTACCATACCTCCCTTTCCTGATTTCACATTTTGTGGAGTTGAATAGCATTATGTGTCCTTGATAAAAAAAATTTCCAACACTGAGCAGATTTTGATTCATGTTTTCAACCAATAGAACATTCTTGGCTAGAACATCTTTTCTTCCGAGAGTGATGGTACCTAATCCTATAAAATTTGAAGATCCATCATTTCCAAAGGATATGGTTCCATCCTTCTTCTCTTTCAGAGATACAAATTTCCTTCTATCTCCATTCATATGCGTTGAGCAACCGCTATCAACATACCACACATATTTGTTGTTTTGAGCCTTGAGAGCAAGAGCACAATTATCAGTCTTCTTCTTCCTCCATGTTCGTTCGTTCCGTGGCTTCAAAAATTATTCTGGAGGATTTTAAAGTTTGTAGTCTCTCGCTATGTGTCCAAAGTTTTGACATTTGTAACATTCCATATTATTTCCTAAATGTTCAAATATATTGATGTTTCGTTGAGCCCTGGGAGGTTCATATTTGACAGATCTCTTAGAATTGTATTGAATCCTAGGGTACGTGCGACATTCTACATCTTTATGACCAAATTTCCCACATGAATAACAATAGCCATGAAAAATGTGTTGGTACCTGGATGGAAATCTTCATCGAGGAATTGTCTTCCAAGGCTTTTCTTGCGAATCTTGTCCAATGAAGTGTACATGCATGTCATATCTCATAGGTTCATTGTATTTTGTTGTAGAAGGTCTTGCTTCTTCTTCTTTGTAACCGAGGAAAGTTCTGTCAATGTAAGATCGTTGATTTTTGATGAGTTCTTCTAATACCCTTGAGCTGTTGGCATATTTTTTGACAGTTTTTCCCTTTTTCACTTCCTTGCATAGCGAGACTAATTCGGCTTCTAATGCTTCCCTTTCTTGGTTTCTTTCTTCCAGCTTTTTTTGAAGTGAATCTTCAATACATTTGTGTTCTTCAACTTAAATTTTGAGACCTTGAACTTGTTCTTCAAGAGTATGGAACAGATCTTATTAGCCTTGAGCTCTTTTATAAGCCTGATTGCCTGCTTAGAAAATTCTTCTATGGTCAACCCTTTTTCTTTGTTGTTTGATACCTCTTGTTTATTGTGCTTGGCCATAAACAATACTCTCTCATTGGTTTCTTCTTCGCTGTCACTGTCTTCATCAGATGATGAGCTATCTTCTTTAGAGAGAAAGTTCCTTTTGAATCCTTTCTTTTTGCCTTGCTTGTTGAATTTCATAAAGCCTTTATTTCCTTTTGAGTTTCCATCACTTCTGTTCGGACATTTTGCTGTGAAATGCCCAAACTCACCACAGCCGAAACATATCAATGGAAGTTTACCTTTGAATTTTCCATTACCAATTTTTAGTTTTCTCGTAAAGTAAGCATATTCTCCATCTGAAAGACCATCTTCATCATCTTCATTTTCTTCAAACTTGTAGTTGCGGGTCTTTTCCTTTGAAGTTTGTTTGTCCTTATTGGTTTTCTTAGATGCAACAAACAGAATTTATATATGCGAAGTACCCTCTTCTTCATCAAGTCTCATTTCGTATGCTATGAGAACTCCATGTAATTCCTCTTTGCTGAGTTTGTCCAGATTTTCACTGCATTATAAGACCGATACCTTTGTGTTTAATCTCCCTGGTAACGTTCTAAGAATCTTGTGTATAATAGTCTTCTCGTCAATAGGCTCTCCCAATCCTTCCAGAGTGTTGGTTATTTCATCAACATGTTGGAAGTATGCAACAATGTTGCCATCTTCTAAGTTGCTCAAATTTTTCTCTGTAGATTTAAAGCTTTTCTTATTTGACATTTGAGTCACCTACATATATATATTCTCAAGCTTGTCCCATAAATTTTTGGCAGTTTTACAACACAACACCTTATGATAAGAAGATTCAATAATTCCACTGATAACAATATTCTTTGCTTTTGCATCATTTACCAAATTCTTCTTACCCTATTCATCTGTGGTTGGTGTAAAGCCATTTTGAACAGTGTCCCATACTTCGTAACCTTGTGCCAAGAGATAGACTTCCATTCTTCCTTTACAGAGTGCATAATTATTTTCATTGAACAGAGGTGCACCATTCTTGGTATGCTCCATGACCTCCTTCCAGTTGTTAAACTGTTATTGAAGGAACCAAGCTCTGATACCAATTGTTGGATATACTGGGGGGGGGTGAATCAATATTCCTTTCAATAATATTATTATTAATCTTTCAGAGCATTAATTAATATTCAATTATTATTAGTGTTTGGACAATGATAGTAGTAAAAAAAAGGAACACAAATGCACATAATTTTTAAGGTGGAAACCCCCTCCGGGACAAAATCCCCCTAAATGATTTTCTAATAATTATTTAATATTCAACTCCAATTGAAAAGAAAGCTCCAACTTCCTAGAATCTAGAAAATCATTCTTCTCCAACTCCCACTGGATGGACGCTCCAACGCCCGAGATCCTTCAATAGTCAACTGAACGGATGCCCCAACACCCAATGAGCTACAACTCACCTTAGCACCACCCTACCACCTTGAAGTTTTCATAGGCTTGAACCTGTTGGTGACTTCATGCATCAGCCTAGCACCACCCTACCACCCTATAGAAGAATAAAATAAGAATTGACTCCCATACTAGGGAAAATGGTCCACTTTACAATGATATAAAATGATGTAGAAGAAGAAGACACACTACACCATAACCCCAACTATGACACAACCACCTAATGATGGTCCTAAACCTCTCGACACTGCCTCTTCAATTCTTGGTGGATAGACACTTGTACAAATTTTACAATGAATCAATACAATGATACCTTTACAATGACTGTATGCAATGCTTCCCACTTGAAGACTTCATGTGGTGAACTTCTTGTTGTTGTTCTGCTCCTTGATTGTTGCTCTTGTCATGCTACCATTTCTCACTCTTCAGAACATTAAATCATGCATTGAGTATTATCTTAATTAATATATAATACTTGCAAAAAGTCTTCAAGGAAATACCCATGACATTATAATAACAAAACTTACCTCATCTTGCATAACATATGTCAGTGCTAAAAAAATAAATAAATAAAAATTAGAATAAAAAGAACCTAATGCTATTAAGATATGAACATGCATATACAAAATATACTTACATGGAGCTTACCTCTGTTGCACCTTGCTTTGCTTTTCTGCCCTAGAAAGTCTGGTCCTTTGCAACCCTTGACAAAACATGATCTAGCTTTTTCTTGCCTTCTAGGAGCTCGATATTGAATCTGGTGTATCTCTGTTATTGCAGATCCCCAATATGTGATTTTTGGTCCTATAGTATTCCTCTGAGTCTTATTTCCAATGCCACAGGTCTGACCCAATTTTGATTCTTCAAGGCAAATTTATGCCCAATATCTCTCAATGACCTAATTATAGGATGGTTCAGTAGAGAAAACTTGTACGACGTGCCACGCATCATTGTTTCCTCATTCAGCTCTAAAATTGATACATAGAAAACTAAAGTCCATGCACTATCCACAATTTTTTATAGAATTCCAATCCGATATTGTTGGCTCGAGGGGTCCTGACCCGGGTTCGGAGGTGAAGGTTTCCCAACAAACCCCTATACTACTGGCCCTTTCGACAATGACCCACTTGTGCAGGTCAAAGTCTCACCCGAAGTAGTATGGGAGGGTGCTAGAACCAGGTTTCCGCACCCTGAGAGAGAGAGTAGGTAATAATGCAGGCCCACAATTATCAGATCTACACCGAAGGGTGATTTGCAGGGTTCCAGAACGTAACCAAACTACAGTTCTTATTAGATCTACTCTAGTAGGTTCACATCCACGTGTGTATCATCAATTACAACCATAAAACATCATAATCGCAGCCAATATTGTCAACACAGATAGTTCATGTTCATTAATAGAGATGCAATCAATAAGTGTAACAACAGTCACATCACAGTAATATACTAAATGCAGATACTTTCATACCACAGAAATAAGACAGACGAGTTCGCAGCTTAATCTTAGTTCGCATCAATCATAACAGAACAGATTTAGACAACATCATATGTTCAGCAATACTTCACATATATTACTTATCAAAATCCTCTTACATCCCCCGAATACCACTTGCGCACATAGCCAACAGGGTCTGCACACAACAGGACAGAGGATCTCCGTGCACACAGCCAGCAGGAATCCTAACCCAAACAACCCAACCCAAGATCTAACAAGTCGTACTTCACATCAATGTCTATTCATTCTCTACCTATCGACTCAAAAAGGTTCAACTATTTATACTACTTTAGCCTACACATCCAATGGTCCACAAACCGTGGTTTACGAACTCTTGGTCTACCCTTGACCTACTTACAATGCATTAGGGGCTTTGACCCACCCCAAAACCCCTGCATTAGACTAAATATACAAAATGGACTAGATTCACAGCTTTGTAGGAGACCCTGTTCCAGTAGTCCCCGAACACAATCTTGTGACTCGTCCCAAGTCACTGAGATGGTGGGGTCTCCACCTGCACTTGCAATGGTTTGATCGCTTTAGCCAATGGGGGCAGCACAGCTTCACTTTGGGTAGCAACATTCTAGGCGATGTCGACCAATTTATGTGAAATCCAGCTTTCCGTCACAACGGTGACACTTTCCAGGGTTTGGTTGAGCTGCTTCATGGCTACATCAGCATCCTGTGATAGCTTAAGGGCGTCAACAACCCAAGGCTTCAGGCAGTCATTCAGGGCCTTCTTCTTATGTCAAAGCTCTTCTATCTCAGCTTGGAGGTCTTGTCTGGTTCGCATCCATGCCAAGCACTAAGTAGGAACCAACGTGGGCAGGGTGGCTTCCAATGTTTCAAACATCTCCTCTTTTTGCCACAAGGCCTAGGTTATTTCACGTAGGAGTGAATCACGTTGGACCTTGGTCCATAGTTGCTTGGCAGTTTCTAGTAGTTGAGCACCCTGCGTGATTTGCCCTGTGATGACGTTTGTAGCTGCGGTGACCAACGCAGATCACTGGGCCTGCACCTCTGGAGGTGTTTCGGGCTGCAATTTAGCCTATAGATCGAAAATCTGCTACTCCATCCATGACTTAACCTCCACAACCTCTGTTCGTGATGCCTTCAATGTGGCGACCAACCCTTCAAAATTTGCATGGGGTGTAGCGGTAGCTGAAATCTCTACTGGAACTTCTACACATAGCTGGTGAATGAAGCTTTAGAGCTCCTCCTACTACATGGTGGTAAGGGCGATTGTGACATTTCTTTCGGTGATCATTTGCTCAGACAAGCCTAGCCGTTGGTGAATCTATAGGTCCCGGTGCTAAATCTCCTTAAATATACCTGTGTGGAGTCCCTGCAAAGCATCATATGGTAGTCTGGCTAAGTCCAGCTATACCTCCCGGCAACTATGGACCTGTGTGCTCAGGTCGAGAAAACTGATCATAAGGGCAGTGCCAGGCAAAGGGCAGAGGCGGCTTTTTGTCGTTGTGAGCATAGCACTGCTGGTGGTTTGCGGCATCTGTACCAAAGTCACACTAATGTGTAGTGTGTCTGTCTTTAGTTGCAGCTCACGAAGCTCGGCCTGTAGTGTGGTGAGCGCAAAATTTTGCTGTTATTCAAGGGATTCCCATCGATCCTGCGTGGCTAGAGAGACTGCATCAGTAATCGGTTCAAGGTCACCGCCGGTCAAGGTGAAAGTTTCATCGTGTGTTGTCCGCTGAGCGCGCTGCTTCTTCTGGGGTCTTGTGGCATGCTTTCTTGTGAACTTCATCCTGTGAGGGGATACCATTCCTCCTACATCACCTCCTTCTGTCCCTAAGTCGAGCTACGAATCTTTCTGTGTTGCTACTTTGGCGCCCTTCTCATTAGTCTGCTTCTGCTGCACCTATTTCTTCGCAGCCAGTTCTGTGTCCTTCCCGGTACTTTTGCTGGAGCCTCCAATATCCTTAATAGTGATAGGGGGAATTAATTGTGTTTTTCTGGCATATTTAGGGCCCTGCGCCCCGGTCTTGAAGCCAATCTTCCACTGCGGGGGCCAAAGTGAAATAACATTGTCAATTTCTTCGTCCATGACCATATAGGGGAGCGAAGTCCATGCTTTCTCCTTTTGGCTCCGAATCTGTATGTTGTGCATGGTCACCTGAAAGTTCGCGATGTGCTTGTACCTGTCGTAGACTGTGGGTGATAAGCATGGTCGAGAATTGATGGCAGCTGCCATGCTACTCTGGAAGAGGACCCAAAAGGCTTGATTGTCCTCTATGCGTTGCACATCCTTGGAGTCCCACAAGTGCACATAATGGGCTCCTTCACATATATCTGGGTTAAGCTCAGGGAGGATTGATTCCGCAGGAGCTTCCCAGGCGACCAACGCTATGAGGAACAACAACCACAAGTAGCAAAAGGCACACCCTAAGTCCTGGGATTCTTAGACGTTGGCCAAAAATTTGTCACATAAGTACTGAGCTCAATTAAAACAGACCCCCTTCCCACATTGGCCTGCTAGCTAGATCACATAGGCGGGGACGGTGGTGACTTGGCATTTTTGCATCAACTTGCACGCCAACAAAATTGTGCCCAACTGTGTAGCGGGATCATTGATGGATTTGATGATAAAGCCTCGGGTATTCCACTCCACCTTGTATTTTTGGTGCACAAATTTAGCAGTATTTCCTTCGTATCTCTTACCCACTCGCTCCAGAGGGCTTGGTCCGTTCATTGGGAGGCCAGTAATCCTATGAAGCAGCGCAACATCAATAGGAGTCCTGTCCTGGATCCACAGGAAACTTTCATGAATTAGGGTGAGAAACTGCCGTGCGAGTCGGTTCGTAACATTGTAATGACCAAAATGAGGCATCTTGAGCAAGTTCAGGAGCCCAGACCCAGCCAACCCACACACCCAGCACTGGTGGATGATTGTAACTCCATTTTCGTCATGAATCGAGTCGAGGTATAACACCAGTGCTAGTTCAGGGAATGCTTCGAAGTTGGCTAGGTCGTGATCATCAAAATTGACCTCATGAAGCTTACCAAAAGGTTCGCCAATGATGGGAACCTCGCCTGGGGTCAGTGGCATCTGCAGGGTAGTGACCAGGCCATCAAGATTCTTCGGCGTCCGCGTCGATGTCCTACATGGTCGAACAAAGGGAGGTAACTAGTGAATTGGCTCGACAGGTTGTGCTTCCTCCCGAGCTTCCGCGAGGAAGTTCACAGCTTTCCTGCAGCCCATTTCATGGGCTTCGGGGGCTTTCCAGAGCCCTGTGGCTTTGATTTTCCTTTCCTTGTGGTTGGGCTCAGTGTGGAGAGAAACTCTTTCACCTCAGACTCGATTTCCACGACTTCCTCAGTCCCCTGTTATACCAAAGTCATTGGTTCATAAGGCTCAGTAGGGTTCATCACTATCATCCTGGTGCGAAAAACAAACTCTAGGTTGCTACTATCCAAGGGGGTAGGTTGCTCGGACATGAAGGAGATACTGTAAACACAGAGTGTCTTGTAGCACCAAATCATCACAGTAATATATGCCAAGTACAAGCTATACAACTGATACAGAACCCTTGTCTAGTCTGTTCGACCTATTTTATAGCTAATGCGATCGGTCAGTGGTTGGGCAAGTTATACTTGGAACTTACCATCATGTAAATGGTAAAAAATCTCCCGCAATTGCCTCATTAAATGCCAGCCACCCGCTCCATTAAATGGTATTTTTTTCATTTTACTCGATTTGATTGTCCCAATGGTTAGTTTTCGCAGCTCTGGTGCACTCAACGCACACCTGTGTTCCCAGCACGCTTGTGTGCGTTCGGCGGGCCTCTTATGCATACAGTGGTCCAGTCAACATTCCATCTGCATTCTGAGTGGGACTATTGTTTTTTTTACTAGTTTGAAGCTCCCTTAACATTCAGCGTCCCTGCGAACTGAAATGGTCTTGCGAAGCAGCTCTTTCGGAGGCACTGTGATCAACATGTACTCCTGCCTAGTTTTTCGGTAGTAGCTTGCGACATGGAGGAGCGAGCGCAGTTGTTTCATAGCCGTAGGTACTTCCAGATCCGTAGCTTCCATAGTATCCACCATCTGAGAGAGTTTCTATAGGAGATGCACCTATCATTCCCGCACCCTTTCCTGCCAAAGGTAGTTGTCTTGTGCAAGTCTGCGCAACTTCAGATTACCAATCTAGGTTGTTCCCTGCGTAAGTGAACCAGAGGGTCGAAGCACAAGAGTAACATAGTTCGACATGCCCCCCATTCCTAGAATGCTGTCTTACGCTCATCCCACCACTTCACAGGTGCTGCGCGTAGGGCGAGATTGAGGGCCTATAACCTTCATTCCTTTGGAACTTCAGCTTCGAATGCTTGCAAAAATTCCTTAATGCTACCAGAACCATCAAAGGAGGGCATATCTCTTACCTTTGAGAATATACATTGGAAATCCCTTGAAATTCTGAGACATTGCAGTGCAGATACGTCGTGCAACCAGTTTTTCCAATTTTACAACTCCCCGTTAGAGTCATAAATACAATCGCTATCCTTTTCCCAGCAGAGCATACTATCAACCGTAGGGTTGTTCCAATCTTCATCCTGCATAGTTAACTTTTAGAGGTGATCTACCTCCGCATCGATACACACCTTCTCTGTATAGCTTTCTCCTTCTATGGGGTCTAAAGGGACTATCACCCATATCCATCCATTCTAAAATACCATGCTTCTCTTCTTCAAGATGATAATACCGCCCATGTCGATGGCCCAATCTAACCCTAGGAGTGCAGGGTAAGGCTCCGCATCTTCCATAATCTGAATGACCTCGAAGTCAGCCCAGACCTTAACTCCTGCAATATCCACTACAATCTGTGATAACCTTCCTAACGGTATGATCTTCTGTTGATTGGCCATGCACAGCTGGATAGTGGACCATTCCAACTTGGGTTCTCCCATGCGCTGCCAAGTTTGCTTGGGCAGCACATTCGTGTCTGACCCTAGATCTAAAATAACTTGCTCCATTTCGTAATCCCCGATTTGTGCTGTGAGTCGCATTTCCCTACTAGTGTGTTTCTTGTATTTTTACAGTGTGTTTACATCCTTAACTTCCAAGGGCAGGTTGGTTTCCTCTGTGCAGTTTTTTAATAGTGCCTGGAGGTTCTCAACGGCCTGCTGGTTGCGCATCAGTTTCATGCATGCTTGTAAAAATGGTTGGACCCCCTCTCCTTTTTTGGTGGTTGCAGGAGTCTGTGAAGTAGATGCTTATGTGAAGGCCTGCTGAGCTGCGATAAAGGTTTCCATTTCCTTTTGTAGGTCCAGGCCCTCTGATTTGATGACCGCTTTCCTAATCAGAGGCTTAGCCGCAGCTTTTTCTTCCATCCCCCTGGTGGCTAGGCCGCTACGAGTTATGATATTAATACATGGTCCCTCGTTCCGAGGCTCCCTCGTAACCCTTTACACATTCTGCTTAGGTGTCTGATGTTTCTCCTGCACCTTAGCCATCAAAATCGGGCAGTCCTCGATCACATGGTCCAACTGCCTGCAATACCTATAGGATTTCCTAGTAGGGTTTGGGCAGTCCCTTGCAAAGTGATCTATCTCCTCGCAGTTATAATAGATTAGTTGGCCTCTTCCCATACCTGTGCTTTCGCCTCGACCCCCTCCCCTGCCCTTAATGGGGGAGCTCCCGATACTGGACGGGGTCCTTTGTGATGAAGGATATGTCTATACCCTATAGATGTTTCCTCGATCTATCAGTAGATCATGAGTTCAGCAGTTCTGCTTCTCATGCCCCACAAACCTACAAAACCTGAAGCATTGCTGCTTAACCTTCGGAATACAAGCATCAAGGCAAGGGCAGTGGTTGGTGTCATGCAACCCCGCAACGTGACAGTCATCACACCATAGTGGCGACCTACTTGGCCCAGTAGCTTCTCTAGGGCACAACAGGCTAGGTCCTCCAGCCTGCATATAGTCTGCTAATAGCGGATAGTTATCCTTAGTGTGGCCATTCACCTTGCATCGTATGCACCACCTGTCAGGGCTAGCCTCCGCTCCTTGTTCCTTTTGCAGATTCTGGATCTCCATGTGCGTTGCTTCTAGCTGACCTTGTATCTGTTAGAAACCCAACTGGGTTTCATCTCGTGGTGCAGCCTCCAACTTCATTGCTATCTCCAAGGCCTTCTCCTATGACTCAATGTCTTGGTGGCCCATTGGTATGCGTAGGTGGGGTATAAACATAGCAATGAACCACTCAGCATGCTGCCTGTCATCATAATGGAATCCTCCTTCTTTGATTAATTTTTTCAATCGTTGATCAACTTCCCATACAGACTTAGATGGACCTTGTTTGAAATATTTTAGGTCGTTCACTATCTAGGAGTAGGCCTTAGGCTTCTTGAACTGTTGCTTCAAGGAGTTCTTAATGTCCTCAATGCTCGCATTTGCATGTTGGTCAAGGTATCCCATGTACCAGTCTAGCGCCCTTCCTTCAAAAGCACGAGATAGATGCACTCTTTTCACAACATCTCTCGCTACATTTTGCGCAATCCATATAGACCCTGTGAAAAACCATAATCGATCCATATTTTCGTCCCCCACACCCTTGAAGGTGGGTAACTTCATTTGTGAAGCCATATCGTCTTCTGGTGGTGGCGGAGGTGAGTTCTTGCCCTTACGAGGATTCGAAGATGGTGTTGATGGGGGGATATGCATAGAAAAATTGGTCACTGGACTGTAGACAGATCGATCTCCCTCTTGATTAGTTCTGAAGTACTTACCACGGCACGTTGTACCCTCACTTTGATCAGAGCTCATTCAATCATTATGGCTACACAAGATAATTTTCTCACACAATAAGATCTTAATTAGTAACGGAAAATATTTTAGAAACTTACCCCGTGTTGTGCTATACAACAACCCCCCCATTTATTTTTATAAATAGGGACCCTTTAAAAATAAAATAGGAAATTCTTTTGATCTCCTAAAAATAAAAAAAAATTAAAAAAATAAAACTTAGAAAATAAAATTTCTGTTTTTCTTTAAAAAGCACATCACATTTTACATATCTTATTTCACAAAAAAAAAGAATTGTAAAACATAAGATATGAGAACTACGAACTACGCTCAAAGGCTTTCTAAAGTAAATTAAAAAACCTTGTAAAATATCAAAATTACCTTTTCATCTTTCCTTTTTCACATCGCATTTTAAATAATCAGCAAAGCCATAAGAAGCAAATGATATAAGTCGTGATACCCGCGGACCCGACATATAGATAAATTAGATAATATAAAACCTTTCTCGACCGTGTCCACTTTACGTTTTTCGCATTTCGCATCGCACGCAACTTATAATATACATCCAAAACTTTACCTTATAAAATTTGCAATCTCCGATTTGTGCAGGCTGCATTTTGCAACCTTTAAAGATTAAGTATGACGAAATATTATAAAGAAATAATTGCGAAATGCGTATTAAATGAATTCAGTGTGTGAAAACAACTTATGTCATATCAAATGAAATTTAAGATCATAACGGCTTTAAAACGATTGATAGATCTTATGTGCGAGGCCATGTGATGTATTAAATTAGGAATTATATAATATGATTGATAGATTGTCATCTTATCGTGTGCATTAGAAATAAATGATTGATTTATTCTTATGAGACTTCTTATATGATAAAATTTCTATGCTCTTAGGAAATCAATTTTTTGGTTGAAGAAGTTCAAAATGAGCAAAAGAGGCAAGGAAATTTCTGAAACATCTTCCACAGAAGACACAGATATGTCTTCATTATTCTCAGACAACATCTGCAACAAAGACTGTGGTAGTTCGCCATGGGAGGCAATGTACAATCTCTTTGAAGATGAAGGACCAAGGGTGATAGACAAAGTTTCTACTACAGGCACTGATTCTACCTCTGATGCAACCCTTTTCGATGTTGCATGCTCACACATTCATAGAATAGCCGCGAGACCAAAGATTCTTCCTTGTACAGACATGGTTAAGTGGGCAATTGACCACTTAAACATTGAAGATAGAATTTTCAAGAATCCAAGAGGAGAAATTATGGGTTATTTCAAAGCAGAGGATTTAGCAGCAATGTATCATCTACCAACCCCGCAACAGACATATGACAATAAGTATGTGCAGACTTTCAAAGAAAAACATCCAGATCTTATCAAAGTCATCCATGAATGGAAGGACAGTGAAGGGAAATTGAAACAAGACAAGTCTGGTACGTACCCAATTGCACAAATTCCAATCCTTATTGTTATGTCGCTGGTATGTTGTGTAGAATATTTTCCAAACTTGATAGTACTAGATTTTCAAGAGACTGGGTTCCCTTAATTGACACAATCTTCAATTCCTCTATCCTAAATTAGGCAGACATTCTATCCAATTGCCTAGCCAAGCATATCACTTAATATAGGAATAAAAGAAGTGTTTCGCTCAGAGAAATACCTCCATTTTATATGTCTTCTTATGTCATGGATGCCATTTTTTTTACTTATAAATTTCCTACCATGGGTTGGAAATGGACCACCAAAAACCCTACCCCGATTCATATCTACCATAGAGAACTTTGGGATTTTGAGTTCCACTTACACTTCTATAAAATTTGCTATGGAGTCATATTGCCCATGCATCAAATGATTTTCAACAAAAAGTCTCCAAGGGTTTCTGAAGAAGCCAATGTAGATATTCTTCCGGTAGCAAGATGGTTTGTGGAAGAAAAGTTCACATATATTAGAGTATTTGGGAGTTATGCTTTTCCCCATGTTTTACCTTACTATGTTCCAGAAAAATTACTTGCAAAATAAAGAGCATATCAGCTTGTCAACGGTATCACAAAGCAGTTGAAAGATGGTAAAAAGGCTATTTGGCCTACTTTCCCTCTACAGTGCGGCACCTTTTCTCCTGGCTAATAATGGCCAAACATAAAAAGAAGTTCCTAAGATTCAGTTGTTGAGATTGGAATTTATGCCAGGAAGATTTTATGATCCCAATGATGTGATTAAAAATTACATCACAGAGCTAAAAATGAATCCTTTTCTAAAGGAAGAAGATAAATTTGATGATTTCTTCCAAGGCATGGAAAATTTCTCTGATGTTATCAAATATGTTTCTAGTCAATTAAGTCAAGAAGATGCTGAAACTTTTCAAACATATAGAAACAATAGACTAGAAAAGGTTCCTTTGAATCTATTAACTATTGGAGATGAAAAACACACTCCGAGTGTTAGTATAGATGATGAAATGAAAGAGGTATCTGAAAATGAATTAGGTCAATCACAGTAGTAGTCTGCTAATTCGGATCGATCTGAGGAATCCGAATCTAAGAAAGCAAATTTAGAAATTGACCAAATTCTTCAAGAGCTAGAAGTGCCGAAGAAAACAAACAACAATGGGACAAAATCAAATTTGGAAACAGTTCAACATACTCATAACATGTTGGATCAATCCAAGCCCTCTCAAGTGAAAGACCTGGTGAATGAATGGGAAGAATTTTCTCAAGCAATAAAGACTTCAAAAGAAAATCCCAATATTGATCAGACATCAAGTTTTCAAACACCAGAACCTTCACAGAAAATAGTTAAAACTATTAATCCGTTACAAAGAATTCTAGTAGTGCATGACAAAGAAATCATATTGGCCTACCCTACAGATTAGATAGTTCTGGAGATTGAAGATATTCCGTCATTAGACATTTTCTATAGTCCTAGCTACAAAGCTGTGGTTAAAAGGAATAAAAGAAGAAGGATTGATGAAAGAACTCCAAAACCAATAGATGAATAAGTTGATGTACTTTGGAAGGATTCCTTAGATCATCCCACTGAACATCTAACCAAGTTATCACAAGATGCAGGGGCATATGCCACTGCCACTGTTGATAAAGCTATTGAGGTTAGAATATTGTTGAAACAAAAGGAAGCAAAAGTACAAGAATTAGAACAATTGCTAAACGAAGAGAAAGCCAAGTCCATTGAGTAGATCAAAATAAGCACAAATCAATTTCATGAAGATATTGAAAACCTCAAATTAAAGTTTCACAGAGAGCTTAATGAAAAGCAAGCACATCTGGAAAAAGCAATGGCTGAATTACAGAGTCAACCATAGTTAGAACAATTCATCAAAGAAGCACTTGATGTAAATACTATGTTAAAGAAAGAACAATAAATGTTTTGTCACCAAGCTTCCATGATTGATTCTCATTGTGATTCCAATAAGATAATGATTCAACAAATAGAAATTCAGAAATTGGAAAGTGAAAGACTTGAAAAGAAAATTGAAGAACACAGGAAAACAAGCTAATCTACCACAAATAGATAAGCTACACAAAGAATTGTTATTCACAGGATGGAGAGCACAAATTAATCAAGCAGAGAAAGCAGCAACCAAGACATCCAATAAATCAAATGAGATTATTCAGTCTATATGTGATCAAATATTTAAAACAGAACTTCTTAAAGATAACACATCTGATGTGTTTTCAGGAACAAAGGAAGTAGAATTAAAGTGGAGACAGAGAGCAGATACACAAGAGGAATTGATCAAAAAAGTTGAAAAGTTTGATCATGAAAATTACTGGAATTTTATGATCAAACCTTACCATCAACATCAAACTCTCCAGTCTCTTACAGATTCAGCAAGAAGATCTTAGTCAGTAATTTCAAATGCTATTTTCAAGGGACAAATTCGGTCACGAATATCATAGCCAGCTCAACTTAAAGCAATGCTATATATTTGTCAACTTCGTGATCACACTAAAAAAGAAAGGCAGGATTCGCAAAGTTAGGATTGATAGTTCAAAGTTCCTAGATTATAGTTTAAGTTGAGTTTTTAGAGGAAGGTTGTTTGAAACCTCCTCTACATTTTTTTAATAATTTAATTTTAGTTTATAGCTAGTTTAGTATTTAAACCCTTCTCATGCATTTAGAGAAGGGTCTAGAATTTTATTGAGAACATTTGCAAAGAATGCTTAATTGTAAGTAAGTTTGTGAATACCTTGATAAAGTAATGAAACACAACCTTTTCAGTTATATAGATCATTTTTTTATCAATGTTGATGCACTTTTGTATTATTTGAAAGACTTATTGGTAGAAGAGTTGAATGTGGCCTATTATCACTGGTCATACGAACAGAGCAGTACACATCTGATACTATTATCATGTATGCTAAATCTGTTTTTTGAATATTAGTGATGAATTTAGATTTCATGAATTATATATGAAATTTATTGTTTTTTTATATGAAATATCAGTTGCACGATTGCACAATATAAAGGTAGAAATTGATATGTTTTATATATGATCATCAGATATATGCGATATATTTATCATTTTCTTTTGATTAACTATTTTTTCAAGAGAATCATCTTACAAAGTAATAATTCTATTAAATCTGTGATGATATTCATCATCACAGATTGAATAGATATCATTTTAGATCACATCAAACTAGTATTATCTCGGGTTAGGTTAAATTAGGCTTAAATTTAAAGTTTTTAATTTTAGAATAAATTTGTTTTAGTTTTTAGTAATTCTTCATGCAAAATATTTTGAGAGAAAACCAACAATCAAACAAAAAACCCAAATCTGGGAAACTGGTCCCATTATATCCAGTCGGAGCCACTACTCCAAATGGAAAAGGAGTTGTCTTAAGGTCCAGACTGGGTGGTTAACCCCCTTGTTGTTGCCACAGATTTCTGAGGCCTCAACACCTCAGAAACCCTTGAAGAACCTCCGCTCCGCTTTTGAGTAGGACACAAATTGATCGATTGCAAATTCAGTCACAAATCCTCCTATCACACTGTCCACCCAATGATCTACCGTGCGAGTAATGGTATTATTAGTCTTTTCTAACTGTTGGATTAGTTTTGGGGTCCACTGCATGACCCGTTCGTCTTTCCAACACTTCTGAAACTTGACCAGCCTTGCGAGCGACTCTTGCATCTATATTTAAAAAATTACGAATAAAATCTCATAGATTTCCAAGAAAATATACTTATTTTTCCACTTCTCCGTAGTTAAGTTCGCACTGCAATTTTCTTTTACAGCGAATTCCTGAACTTGCTTTTCAAACCACTCGTCGATTTATTTCTTTTCAGGTTTCCAATACAGCCTTGGAATTACCAAATCTCTCCCTCAAAATGCTCCCGGTCCTAGCAACGGAACCATTTGTTGGCTCGAGGGGTCTTGACCCGGGTTTGGAGGTGAAGGTTTGCCAACAAACCCCTATACTACTGGCCCTTTCGATAGTGACCCACTTGCTCAGGTCAAAGTCTCACCCGAAGTAGTATGGGAGGGTGCTGGAACTAGGTTTCCACACCCTGAGAGAGAGTAGGTAATAACGCAGGCCCGCAATTATCAG
The DNA here is from genome assembly GCA_034641835.2 of Pinus albicaulis. Taxonomy (NCBI): domain Eukaryota; kingdom Viridiplantae; phylum Streptophyta; class Pinopsida; order Pinales; family Pinaceae; genus Pinus; species Pinus albicaulis. The sequence continues at coordinate 1,634,903,969 of CM076579.1, read as the reverse complement.
ATCTACATCGAAGGGTGATTCGCAGGGTTCCAGAACGTAACCAAACTAAATTTCTTATCAGATATTCTCTAGCAGGTTCACATCCATGTGCGTATCATCAATTACAACCATAAAACATCATAATCGCAGCCAATATTGTCAACAAAGATAGTTTGTGTTCATTAATAGAGATGCAATCAGTAAGTGTAACAACAGTCACATCATAGTAATATACTAAGTGCAGATACTTTCATACCACAGAAATAAGATAGATGAGTTCGTAGCTTAAACTTAGTTCGCATAAATCATAACAGAACAGATTCAAACAACATCATATGTTTAACAATACTTCACATATATTACTTATCAAAATCCTCTTACATTCTGTTAGTCATCAGTATTTTTACCTATTGTTGATGACTAGTTTCCTTAGCTAAGTTTTCTAGAAGCTAATCTCAAACTATCAATTTTTCATCTAGAAAACACCCCAAAACAATTTTTTGTCCTTCTACCCCTTCATGTTAGTCTATGATGAGAACAATATCCAGTTTTCAAGACCTATCTTGCTTCAGCAAAGTCTCCTTGTCTATAGTTGTCATAGCTGTGATTATCTGCTATCATTTACCCTTGTTTCTCATACCATTCACTATCAAAAGGTTGACAAAGTGTCTGCTACTCTATCCTTGATCATCTTGTCATATGACAATCTCATCATGCCTAAGAAAACACTCAAAATCTGTGAAAATTGTCCCTAAGTTAGATAGTGGTGTTTAGAGAGTTTTTCCTTGGCTAAGATATCCTAAGCCAAAATCCCGTGTCTAGTACTAGTCAGGCTTAAATATTTCCCTATTTTTCAAAGCAAGCATTGTTCTATCCATAGGTCGCACAACACTAGGGGGTCACTTTGTCTCATTTCAGAAGAATTTCAACAAAGATCCAAATCAGGAAAAGAGAAGGTTTGTCACTGTCTGAAGAAATATGCTTAGATCAGGCATAATCTCCATGAAACACCAAAAGAGCTCTCAAAGGTTACAAAGCATCTGTTTTTACATCTCTATAGGGTTGTAATTGAATGATGATCAATATGAAAATAAGAGCAAAGGGACAAGTTCAAACAGGTCTCTCATGTTGAAAAGGTTTACCATCAATGATCAGATGAAGAGATGTAAAGTAAAGAGCAGCAAGTGTACATGTTATAAATCTAAAGGCTGCCTAAAGAGCAGAGATCATTCCTCATGTCAAATGAACACAAAGGACTGAGTGATGCTAAAAAACAGTGCTGCATAATCTTTCCAAAGGGCATCATCATGTAGGGCATAAGAAGACAACTGCTTCTTATGTTACCTTGAACCTGGGTTTGAAAATTAGTCAAAGGCAATTTCAATATACCTTTGACAACACAGTCAAGGGAAAAGATAACTAAATTATATCTAGCAGCAAACACTCTCCATATACAAATCACATTTCTTCTGGTTTTGTGTTCACAGTGATACTTTACAAAAGGATATATACATCTTAGACAAGGCCTCATAAAACAAGAGGACATGAATTTCAAGTGAGTTTAGCGATGATAAATTTCAAATTCCACTTTGTTTCCTATTGACATTCTTCAAACAAACATACAGGGCAAGGTACAATGTTTAAATATATGAAGATCCTGTGTTTAAGATGACCTCCTTCAATAATAAGTAGAGGGTTAGAAACAAATTATGGAACCTCCTTCATATAAAAGCAGAGGGTAAAAGACACATTGTTGTGACCTCCTTCACTAAAAAGCAGAGGGTCAACATGTTGTTAAGTAGCTTTAGGAGTTGTTTTTGTGCCACCTCCTCTAAAGATGATAGAGGATGCATCACCAGGATTGATTGATGTTGTGTTTGAAAAGTTTCTATTGGTAAGACCAGTTGAGTAACAATGGTAAAACAAATTAAAGTTTATAAGTTGAGGGCCTATTTCACATCAAAAGCGAAGCAGTGACATGATGGTGCTAAAAAGCCTCTGCTCTTATGTTTATAACAACCTTCTTCAAAAGATGAATTAGAGGTTATAGTTTTGATTTAAAGCAGCCTCATCTAATGATAAAGTGGCAAACCAAGCTTGGTTTTAAAGTGAATTCTGCAAAAAATGGTATAAAGAAGCATCCACCCAGATGATGTATATGAAAAAGGGCATTCTTGTTTTAAAAAAAATCCATTATGGTTTATCGAAGATACTCCCTCCAAATGATGAATAAAAGGGCAAGCACTGAGAGTTGCTTTTTTAGATCATTTAAAAGACAGTGGGCACATTATTAAGATAGAAGAACTTTCATTGATTGAAGGTATATTTCATCATGAATTTAAGGGCCTAACCATGTTTCTAAGTGAGCATAGGTGATCACATTTGCAAGGATTTTCTTCAGGACAAAATAGAAGGTCTATACACAGTCAAGAGAAAGTGTTAATACAAAGTGCCTAACAGTAACAGTGGCCTCCTTCACAAAAGCAGAGGGTCAGCTCTCCAAATGATTAAAAGTCCATATATATCAACTTATTTAAAGGGTTAAAGGTGATGAAACCATAATTCACATTCAGTCAAAGGGAACCTCCATCAAGTGATAAGAGACAGAGTCTTAGTGGACACAAACAGTTTACATTATGAAATGTGTTCAATCAGAGGATAAGTTCCAGTTTCAAATTTAAAAGATCACCTTCGAAAGGAAAATGTGGTAGTGTCTTATAAAGATAAATTTTTATTTTAGAGGCCTCCTTTATGTAAACCAACAAAAGGTCAAATCATTTTTTAAGGACCTCCTTCATCATACAAATAGAAGACCAAATCATGGTGAAAAGACCCTCACCACTTCAAAAAACAATGGATTTACATGGTGATTTTGAGAAACTGTAGTGGTAAATTTTCATATAAAACCTCCTTCAAATGATAAGAGACCAATGTCGATATGGAAACAAACTGTTTTTTTTTTAAGGATTCTAAATCAGAGGATAAGTCCAAGTCTCAAGTTTTAAGGGACAATTTTAAAAAGAGCAATGAAAAGCACAATGCCAAAAAAGGTGAGTTCATATTTTGAAATAATAAAGGAGGGGAGGAGTTTTGAAGGCCTCACAAGGCATAAGAAATCTCGAGCCAACGTTCATCATCATTTTGCAAACCAAGCCATGGAGCAAAAAATGATTTTTTTTTAGAGAGTTTGAACTGTTTGAACGCGCGGCGCGCCTGTAGGTGCCGGTAGTGTAACTTTGCACACAGCACGGCGCGCCTGTGTGGTTGCGTGGCATGCCTGTGCCCGGTGCCTGGTGCCCATCAAACGTGGTGTGTTTTCTCATTCAGGCCTACCCAGGGCCGACCCGATAGTTCAAACGCGGCTCCCATGCAATTTTTACCTTTATCCAACCACCTGAGCCGTGGAAAGAGTTCCTATCACCTGCATTATACCCTCACCATGGTTATCCTCCATCTCTATGTAGAAAATTTGAATAACTGATATATTATTCACCGAGATTCTCCTGATCACACACTATTTTATCTTCATGCACAATACATAATCTCTTCTACCATTACAGTCATTGCACATGCCGCAAGGCAAATCAGTGCATGCGCACATGTTTATATATGGCATTCACACATATGAACACAGTATTTCATGGGAAAGCTTAAAGCTGAAAACCCCAAATATCTGTATATTATATGTCATAGAGATCATGTAACAATCATTGTACAAATCTCCTCACAAGCTCTCAACACAACCTCCAATTGCTACACACTAATCAAGCTAGATCTAGCAAAACACATGCTCCAATATCTGCCACCTGATAGCCAACCTCTATTGTGTAATAAATGCTGTAGGATGGCTCATTAAATAACATAAACCACCTGGCTTGTAATGCACAATCCTCATGGGCTCCTTCAATCACTGGTAGTTGCAAATATGCAATAGTATAGTCACAATTGATAGTTAACCTGCTCTTTCACCTATCTCTGCACTAGTCTCCACTGAAACTATCCATGCACTGAAGTTAACTGATGTATTCTTTAGTTGATTAATGAGTTTATAATTAGTGAATTAATTAATAATTAATTCACACCACTCTTCACTAGTGTATTAATCAGTTAGACTAGATACAACTAGTTCAACTATGTTTAGATTAGTTAAACTGAACACAACTCCATTAACTCCTCAATCAACTCCACCAAACTCTGTCACATGAGTTCTAACTGAAGTCTCCATGCAATAGCTCCACTTAACCCCTAGGAATAGCGTAATTCCTTCTGTCAGCTCCTATGCCACATCTGTGCACTTAACTGAAGTGCTCCAAGAGAATAAGATAATGTTTATAGTCCAAATATTATTAAGAGCTAATAATATTCAACATATCTATTTTTAGACTGGAAATCTAAAATAGATTCCGCCCAGTATGTCTAAAAATAGAAGTCCATCTATTTTTTCCAACTTGACCAACCATCCACAAATAGCATCTTGCAACTCATAGAACATGATCCATATGCCTAAAAATAGACTTTGCGCCAAAAATAGCCTGCGAGCCCACTTAGTGAAGGCGACTCTTTTCACTAAGCTCATCATCTTGTTGCAATCTCAACACTCTAGCCTTTAAACTTTCCATTTTCACTATCTACACAGCCATCCCTGAACGACCCAGCAACCATCCCTGAACGGCTCAACAACCATCCTTGAACGGCCCAGCAATCACTCCTGAACGTGGTTTCTGCCCACCCGGGCCAATACTCAAAGGAGCCCTCAAAGGTGTTGAAGACAGATTTTTTACACAGTAAGCTCATCTCTAAACATAGAAAAACACATATCTTGAAGGTATTTACATCTCCTAAGCCCGAATTTTGTTTGATTTAAATAGAAAATTCAATATCAAAGTGTCAAAGAAACAGTGAATGAAAGGGGAAGTTTTGTTGTCAAAAGGCTTTTTGTTTGAGTAGTTAAGGGGGAAAAACACAACTTGCTTTCAAACATATCATGTTTATTAAGAGAAGAAGGAACAATGATTAAAGGAGGAAGGTCTGTTGTCAGTGTAAGAGGGGTTTCTTGCTGTGAGTAGTTAAGGATAAACATAGTCTTATAGAGAGAAAACAGAGTTTGTTTTGAAGACCTTTTACTCAGTAACAAGAGAAGATATTGCTGTTGACAAACAAACTTACCTTCATCCAAAAAGAACTTGCTTGCTAAAATCACCATAGAGCAACAATGATTAAAGAAGGAGACCTAAATTAGTGTCAAAGGGGCCCTTATGTTGGATAAGGAATAGAGCTTAGTTTTAGCAGGGAGATCATCATTCCAGGTCAAGAGCGTGTACCACATAAAACAGAGAATCACTGTGTAAAAAATTAGTACCTTGTGAAAGTTTAAACTTGTTTTTCAAGAACATAAAGGATCATATAGTCTATAAAGAGAAGACAAAGTTTGTTTTGAAAGTTTCTTACTCAGTGACAGGAAGACTACCTTTTTAGAGAAACAGTGATCATCAAAGAGGAACAGTGATTACTCAAGGGAGAAACATAGTGATTCTCAAGAGTGCCTTCTTTGTTTAAAAATAGAAAAAAGCAGTGATTAAAGGGAAAGAGTTTTTGTGTCAAAAAAAAAAGGGGACTTGTCTTCAAAAACCACAAATAGATCTTATTAAAGGCCTTGTTTTCTCACAACACAGTTCAGAAGAAGTGAATTTGTTTTTCTTTTGAACAAGAAACATTTTTTCCAACTAAGGAAGAAAACAATGCTTTGAGAAGAGACCTTTTTCAGTGATCATTTCAAAGTCTTGTTTTGATAAATCAGTAAGGGGTATCAAAAGCAAAAATCCCTCCAAAGAAGGACAATAGAAGTGGGTATCACAATAGGTATGAGCCTATTAAAACTCAGGAGGTGAATGAATCCCCTTTAGTACTCTTCAATTTTCATGAAGTAGGGTGCTTGGATTTTTGCCAAAAAATACAAGAAGTACAAAATCACCCTCCTTTGACACATTTGTTTTCTTTGAGGCTGCGAGGAAAGAAAATTCACATAGCAGGTCTGGACTTCAAACTCACTCCTAGGGCTATCTCTAAAGCTACTAAGATCCCCTATATAGGAGAAAAATGGTTCAAACAAACATACCTAGATCTGAATCACTATAAACCCTTTCTAAAACCAGACCATCAAGATGCTTGCCAAGCTATTTTCCCCTTTTCTCACTTATTGAGCAGCTATGCCCCCCTCATGAAAGTCATCATGAAGTATTTCACATGTGAAGGGAGGTTTTCTCGGATTTATGCCTATCACATCAGGGCTCTTATGCATTTCACAAGAACTCAGTTGCTGAACCTACCTTTCTTCCTCTATAGAAGCATTGACAAGATGGCCTCTACTGTCCAAAAGAAACCCTCCGCTCAACAACAAGCTTGTTTGTTTCATCATTCCCTTATCAAGATCATCATCCTCCATCAACTTGAAAAGAAAGGAGTGTCTTGGGAGACCTTCATTTCTCATCCATATTTTTCCATTGCCTCTTCATCTCATGCGCCTTCCTCACCATCCACTCACCTGTTGGAAATACTGAGAGGGGGGGGGGGGTGAATCAGTATTCCTTTCAATTAGAGCATTAGTTAATCTTGAATTATTATCAGTGTTTTTACAATGATAGCAGTAAACAAGAGGAACACAAATGTACACATTTTTTAAGGTGGAAACCCACTCCGGGACAAAAACCATCTAATGCTTTTCTAATAATTCTTTAATATTCAACTCCAATTGAAAATAAAGCTCCAACTTCCTAGAATCTAGAAAAGCATTCTTCTCTAGCTCCCACCAGATGGATGCTCTAACGCTCGAGATTCTTCAGTAGTCAACTAAATGGATGCCCCAACACCCAATGAGCTACAACTCACCCTAGCACCACCCTACCACCCTATAGAAGAATAAAAGAAGAATGGACTCCCGTACCAGGGAAAATGGTCCACTTTACAATGATATAGAATGATGTATAAGAAGAAGATATACTAGACCATAACCCCAACCTTGACACAACCACCTAATGATGATCCTAGACCTCCCAACACTGCCTCTTCAACCCTTGGCAGATAGAGAGTAGTAAAATTTTTACAATAATGTATTTACAATGACTAAGTACAATGATACCTTTACAATGATTGTATGTAGTGCTTCCCACTTGAAGACTTCATATGATGAACTTCTTGTTGCTGTTATGCACCCTGGTTGCTGCTCTTGTCATGCTACCCTCTGCTGCACCTTGTTTTGCTTTTATGCCGTAGAAAGTCTGGTCCTTTGCAATCCTTGACAACACATGATCTAGCTTTTTCTTGCCTTCTAGGAGCTCGATATTGAATCTGGTGTATCTCTGTTATTTCATTTCCTCAATATCTAATTTTCAGTCCTATAGTAGTCCTCTAATTCTTCTTTCCAATGCCACAGGTCTGACCCAATTTGGATTCTTGAAGAGAGAGCTATACCCAATCTTTCACAATGCCCTAATTATGGACTGTTTCAGCAGAGCGCACTTGTACGACATGCCACGTGTCACTGTTTCTTCATTTTTTTCTAAAATTGATAGATCAAAAGTTACAGACTATGAAATATTTGCCACTTTTTACGAAATTCCAATCCGATACTCAGAGAGAGAGTTATGAAGATTTTACCAAGGTCACTTCTTTGAGATGAATTCCAGGAGCCTGTAAAAACCATTACTTCCACAGATCATATCTCCAAAAATATTGCGCAACTTGATATGAAATTTTTACTGTAGCTTCCTCAGAATTTCAGCTTCGCCTCATAAAAGTTTCAGCTTCTTCGCCTTCATAGAAAAAAATTTAGAGCGAAAATTCCACGATGACCTGTTTTAGATGGCCAAATCCCATTCATAAGGAGGAAATGAAGATCAAAATTTATATGAATGCTTAAGTTGAGAGGGGCTTCAACAAGTGAATGTGGGAGGGATCTTAGGAGCTTAAAAAAATATTAATTATGACTTTTCAATGACCCATGCCCCAACCCCATGGGGTTTTATCCCACTAACTGGGGTTACAAACTTCAAACATGAATATATCTCAAACCGTGAAGAATTACATGGCATGCCATATATCCATGGGCTGTATCTCGACAAGTAGAAACCATCAAAAGCATTATTGACCCAGAATATATTAATTTGGTAGGTCAAAATTCCCATGCAATATTGGGTTAGCCCCTGGTGCTGCTTGGGTTGACATCAATGACAACCGCTGATCAACATCACCATGTCTCTCCCTCCTCTAGTCAATCTAATCCTAAAAGGAAAAAATCCCCTATTATTGAGAGTGAAGAAGAAAAGAGGCAAAATAGTAATGAAGAAGGGCAAAGTGACAAGAAGCAAACTAGTGATGATGAGGAACAAAGTAAAGAATCTGAACATGATAGTGAGGAAGAAGGAAATGATGGTGAGCATGAAAAAAATGATGGTGAGCATAGTAGTCATGAAGAGGAACATGATGGAAGCCAACAAAGCAGTAAGCATGATGGTGATGAGGGACAAAATAGTGAAGGTAAAGAGCACAACAATCATGAAGAAAGCAGTGACAGAGATGAACAAGACAATCCTCAAGGAAAAAAACAAAGTGGCAGCCAAAAAAGTGATGATGAGGGTCATAATAGTCCTCAAACAGACACAAATAATGAGAAACAAGACAACCCTCAAGCAAGCAATGACGATGGCAAGCAAACACCAAATAGTGAGCATTCCGAAGGGGGCAGCATGGAGCAAAAAGATCAAAATAGTCCTAAGGGCAGCCAAGACCAAATCAATGACCATGAGCATAACAGTGGTGAAGATAAACAAGGCAATCTTCAAGCAGAAGAAAACAGTGACAAAGGTGAAGCTGGAGCAAATGATGATGGAGGCAGCAAGGTAAAAGACCAAGTTGAGCAAGTACAAGTAGATAAACCTCCTCTCTCTTCTCCTCAACACAGCCAAGAGCATGTGCTAGCTTCCTCTCCTAGGAAAGGGGCCATGACTCTTCCTCCAAAAGTGGCGAAGCCTAGACACACTAGATCTGCAAAGAAGAAGATCACTCCAACAGTGACTAGCAATGTCACAAGAGCGCTAAGAAGTAGAGGAAAACTGCCTAAGAAGAGTATTATTGAATTTCCAAAGAGGAAAAGGACCAAGAAGTCTATCCAAGGCAAAGGTAAAGAAAAAGAGGAACAACAAGAGAGTAGTCATGAAAAGGAAAGGAAGTTTGACATCATACAGATAAACAGTGATGCTGGAGATGATGAAGCTAGGATTCTTGAGGCTCTTTTGCAAAACAGAGAAGCCCAAATTCATGACCTACAAGCTGATCTAGAAAGGTCAAAGGACCTCATACATGTTCTACATATGCAAAACAAACAAATGAGTGGTCAAATGGCAGTTTATGAGGCTTGGGCTTTCAAATACCAAAGGGAAGCCTATAAAGCACAAGTCAAGCTTGAAGAGCTTATGGGTGAATTTGATGATACTAAAGAAGAAGAGCAGCCAATGAGAAAGAGGCCTAGGACTATGGGTCTCAAGAAAGCTTTGGAGAAAAATAAGGAAGAAGAGGCAACCCTTGTTTGATCTTTTCCTCTCACTCAATTGCTCGCCCAAGAAATAGAAAATGATAAAGAATCATGGCTTGAAAGGGCCAACAAGAATTTAGAGGATAAATTAGAGAAAGCTAACAGAGACTTGAGTCTACAAAAGAAGATGACCGGGCACTACAAGAAGTTGAACCAATTTGCCCGAAGAAAGCTCAAACTTACTCAAGAAAGACTCAAGGTCGCCAGAAAGAGGCGCTTGATAGAAAAAGTGGAGAAAGGCACATCAAGGCTTGAAATCTTGGCTTCAGCTTCCTTACATGCTTCTAAGAACCCATAAGGGGCTTGCTTGCCGAAATTGAGCAAATTTTGACATGATTTTGTTTTTTGTGTTTTTTGGCCATAATTGCACATTTTTCAAGGCACTTCCATGGGTGCTAGAAGCATCCTCAACTCATGAAAGTCATTTTTTTGGATGGAATAAATTTGGGGGCAGCTACTCACAAATTTTCAGATCCAAAGGAGGTGTTTTGGTCCCCCAAAGAGGCAAAAAAAATGATTTTTTAACTTTTTGCCTCACATAAAAGCAAGGGCTACTTTTTTGGTTTTTTCCACTCAGTTCAGTTTTTGACATACTTCTAGGGATCAGTTTGGGAAAAATAAAGTAGGTCCAGAAACTAGACATCTAGGGCTTTCCAAAGAGCCATCACGGGCCTTGTTTTAACATCAGGAGGTCCCTCAAAAGTGGTCTACAAGACAATAAAGTTTCTGCTGCTACGTTCCTGTAGCATTTTGGCAAAAAAGGCAGATTTATGAAGATGCTCATCCAAATGTGGGTTAAGCCTTTTTTAGCCATTTTCAGTGATGAAAAGTAAATTTTATTTCCATTTTTAGCATTTTATAAATATTTTTGAAGATATTTTGTGCCTTGGGCTTTGCAAAGCCTCAAGGACAAAATCAGATATTTGCAATGGGCCAATGGCCTTCTAGATGCTCTTGGATAGTTTATTTCTCTTTAGCCTATATATTCCAAGAGATTTCATTGTATCATGAGGCTAAAATTGATGTCATAGAGAAATGCATGGTATTACAAGCTTGGAAGAAATACTTTGTCTCATGAAGTGGATAATTTCTTATGTGTTTTGGATGGTGGAAGAGGACTGTTGTAGGATTCCATGACTTGGTAAATGGTATAGTGTTCCTTCTCTATTATATTTCCTTAGTTTATCATACATGTTTTCATGCTTCTTGCTTGTTGTAGGACAGTAAAGAATATATTTGAGACATGCCCATGGAAGCACCTCAAGTTTCCTAATTCATTACAGCTTCTATGTTTGTCTTCTTTCTTAGTTATGTCAAAGAATTCTTAACTGCTCTTTGATACCCTAAGAATTTGTTATCAATTTCATTAATGGTTATTATGTATGCTATCTAATATGATTCACAGTATGCCCTGTTTACTCATAGCTAACCAAAACCCCATTACTGAAACCTTTCTCTAAATGTTTGATTGTCCTAGTTGAACCAAAGAGGTCTTGTGTCGATCTTGCCCTTTGCCTATGCTCTGCAATCTTAGTTCAAAGTTCCCGATAGCTCAAATATGATGTTTAGGAGTTCCCTATTCATAGATTGAGTTGTTTGTTTGTCTTGTTTGTTTTCCCCAAATTCTGAAGGTGATTTTCCCAAAGTTAGAGGGTCTTATACTTCTATGTATTGCCTGAATGTTTATTTTATGCATCCATCAGTTTGAAGTTTCATTTATCGTGATTTATGGTTAGCCCTACCACATGGAAATCTGTTGTAAAACTATTTATGCTTAAACCTCTTTTTCCTTCACAAAACTAGTGTCCATCCCATTTCACTCCACCTAAAGAATCCATTTTACCTCGACCAAAATCGGCCTTGCAATATACCTTGTCCACCCTTTGAGGCAGTCTCGACCTTATCGATCCCATAGCCGAGTTGATCTGACAAAATTTTGATCTAGTTATCCTTTGATCATTTCTCCCTCAAAAAACCTAAAACAAACCAAAACATACTTAAAAACTAGCCTAAAATCAGATACATAGAAAGCAAACAATTTTACATCCTTTGCACAAATAGAGAGAGCCCTCTCTGAGTCCAGGAAGACTAGGTCCTTGGGCTCCAAAGTTGGTTTGATGTTACTCTATCACTTGGCTTGCCAATATGCCAAATCATGAGACCCTAACACATTCCTCAAATACCACCTACGCACATAGCCAACAGGGTCTGCACATAGCAGGACAGAGGATCTCCGTGCACATAGCCAGCAGGAGTCCTAACCCAAAAAATCCAACCCAAGATCTAGCAAGTCGTACTTCGCATCAATCTCTATTCATTCTTCACCTATCGACTCAAAAAGGTTCAACTATTTATACTACTTTAGCCTACACATCCAATGGTCCGCAAACCGTGGTTTGCGGACTCTTGGTCTACCCTTGACCTGCTTACAATGCATTAAGGGCTTTGACCCACCCCAAAACCCATGCGTTAGACTAATATAATAAAAAATATACAAAATGGACCAAATTCGCAGCTTTATAGGAGACCTTGTTTCAACAGATACTTAGAGAGAGAGTTATGACGATTTTCCCAAGGTTGTAATATCCCAAAAGGGAGAATGCAGTAATACTAAAACACAATATAAGAAATTCAACAAAGAAAACAATAAATCTAAATACATAGAAGAATACACATAAATAGCTGAGCCATTTTATTATATAGGAGGTGAATAGAAAGTACAACAATGCTCAAAATATGAGACACTCAAGCCAAAGATATGGCCTAGAATTACCCTGAAATGATCCCACAAGAGGATTGTGTAATTGCTGAACTGCTGGAAGCTAAACTATGATGTCCCCGCTGTAACTATTGGGACTACAACTACCAGAAAAATATAAAGTTAGGTCTAGGAAAAATGGGAGCTCCAATGATGTTGAAAATAGAGATCTGGGCTCTATGATGGATACCCAAGATAACCCAGAAAGGGTTTCTCAGATCTATCAATATAAGAAAACTACCTTCTTAGGGCTTCACCAATATACTATCAGGTATGCAAATATACTGCATAATCTAATGATATGGTGGCTGCAATGATGCACAATAATATCTATGCAATAAGGGATCATCCCTTTACTAGATCCTTGGGCTAAAATCTCAAGATCTAGCTCCTCCAATATCCTCCACTGAAAATAGCTGCTGGATGAACAACAAGTTCATAAAACTATGCTGTCAGAGAGGGAGGATCAATAGCCTACTGCTAGATATGTCAAATCAGCTCCTGAATGATGGAAACAATAGATACAATGTGAGGAGATGATCCCTCATAGGATTTCCAGCTGAAATTCTAGAAAATTCCTTCCTCCAATAGATCTACAGGACTGGACTACGCAATCCTTGAAAGGACTGCTGCTGCATGGAGGTAAAATACAATGGCATGAATTTCGGATATATATATGAATGATACTCTTGGAAGACTGAATGTGAAGAACAAAGTGGTAGGATGAATCCTCCACCAGTTTCCTAGCTGAATGCTAGAAACAACTTCCTGAAAATGGCACCAATGCCTGATAAGGAATAGAGCTCAATAGAAGACCTTCCCAGAGTAGGCACACAAGTCCTCTATGGGTAAGGGTGGGATTCCCACTCGGGAACACCTTGTGCTAAACAAAACTGCAAACTTATCTAAACAACATAAGAGTGCATGGATATGTCACCTGAAAAATCCAGATCTAAACAGATCAAAGAATAATCTAAGTATCCAATTCTGCCTTCTATTGTGTCTTCACCTTCATTATATAGAACATGAGCCTTCCATAACCTAGGCCCACTCCAAAAATGCGTTGTACATGTGGACATAAGTCTCCATGATGGACTGTGTTGTTTCTCCATGTCCTCCATCATGTTCACATGGGGTGATCACCCTCTCCATCATGTGTGCATTAAATGCATCACTTCCTCCACTAACTTATCATAAGTGCTTTATGATCTTACTTTGAATGCACTATGATCTCAGTTGACCTCTTCAATATCCTCATGATTTTACATTTAATATCCATGATCTTATTTGACTATTTCATCCTCTATTATCTATCTCATAAATGTGACATCATCTCCATTAATGGAGCTACTCCACTACTCCATGATTTTGGATCTAGATCTAGAATATCCACATACATACATTAAAAGTGGATTTTATTCATCTTTGAGGTTTGTGGGCCCCTCCACCCTTTTATTTGCTTAATTTATTAAGTTTATTAAGAACTCTACTATTCCAAATATCATGTGAGAATTTGGGAATATTACAAAGGTCACCTCTTTAAGATGAAGTTCAGGAGCCTGCAAAAACCCTAGCTTCCACAGATCATATCTCCGAAAATATTGTGAACCATGATCTGAAATTTTCACATGAGCTTCCTTAGGATTTTGGCTTCACCTGATAAAAAGTTCAGATTCTGAGCCTTCGTAGAAAATGTTATAGCGAAAATTCCACGATGACCTGTTTTAATTAGCGAAATCCCTACATGAGGAGGATATGAGGATAACAATTTATATAAATGATTAGGTTGAGAGGGTCTTAAACAAGTGAACATAAGAGGGATTTTAGGAGCTTAAAAATTATTAATTATTTACTATTTAATGACCATAACCAATTATTAGTGTCATGCCACAACCCCATGGGGTTTTAGCCCACTAACTGGGGTTACTAACATCAAACATGAATATCTCTCAAATAAAGTCCCCGTACAGACCTGTATAATAACGGAAACATATCAAATTTAGGAAACCATCAATGTATATTGACTTGGAATATAGTAATTTGGTAGGTCAAGACATACAATATCGGGGTTGTTAGAGGAAATACTAAGAGGGGGGGGGGGGGGTGAATCAATATTCCTTTCAATTAGAGCATTAGTTAATCTTCAATTATTATCAGTGTTTGTACAATGATAGCAGTAAACAAAAGGAAAAAAAGGCACACAGATTTTAAGGTGGAAACCCACTCCGGGACAAAAACCACCTAATTCTTTTCTAATAATTCTTTAATATTCAACTCCAATTGAAAATAAAGCTTCAACTTCCTAGAATCTAGAAAAGCATTCTTCTCCAGCTCCCACTAGATGGACGCTCCAACACCCGAGATTCTTCAGTAGTCAACTGAACAGATGCCCCAACACCCAGTGAGCTACAACTCACCCTAGCACCACCCTACCACCCTGAATTTTTCACAGGCTTGAACCTATTGGTGACTTCATGCACCAGCCTAACACCACCCTACCACCCTATAGAAGAATAAAAGAAGAATGGACTCCCGTACTAGGGAAAATGGTCCACTTTACAATGATATAGAATGATGTAGAAGAAGAAGACACACTAGACCATAACCCCAACTATGACACAACCACCTAGTGATGATCCTAGACCTCCCGACACTACCTCTTCAACTCTTGGAAAATAAACACTAGTACAATTTTTACAATAATGTATTTAAAATGGCTTAGTACAATGATACCTTTACTGTGACTGTATGCAGTGCTGCCCACTTGAAGACTTCATGTGATGAAATTCTTCCTGTTGTTTTGCACCTTGATTTATACTCTTGTCATGATACCCTCTACTGCACCTTGCTTTTCTTTTCTTCCCTAGAAATTCTGGTCCTTTGCATCCCTTGACAACACATGATCTAGCTTTTTCTTGCCTTCTAGGAGCTCAATATTGAATCTGGTGTATCTTTGTTATTTTAGATCTCCAATATGTGATTTTCAACCCTATAGTAGTCCTCCGAGTCTTATTTCTAATGCCACAGGTCTGACCCAATTTGGATTCTTCAAGGGAGAGTTATGCCCAATCTCTCACAATGCCATAATTATTGGCTGTTTCAGTAAAGCGAACTTGTACGACATGCCACATTTCAATTTTCTTCATTTGAATCTAAAATTGACATAGAGAAAACTAAATTCCATGCGCTATCTGCCAATTTTTACAGAATTCCAATTTGATACTCAGAGAGAGAGTTATAACAATTTTCCCAAGGTCACTTCTTTGAGATGAATTTCAGGCACCTGCAAAAACATTGACTTCCACAGATCATATCTCCGAAAATATTGCGCACCTTGATCAAAAAATTTTACAGGAGCCTCCTCAGGATTTCGGCTTCACCTCATAGATATTTCAGCTTTTGAACCTTCGCAGAAAAAAATTAGAGCGAAAATTCCATGATGACCTGTTTCAGATAGCGAAATCCCTACATAAGGAGGATATGAGGATCATAATTTATATAAATTATTAGGTTGAGAGGGGCTTCAACAAGTGAACATGGGAGGGATTTTAGGAGCTTAAAAGTTATTAATAATTTACTTTGCAATGACCCATGCCACAACCCTATGGGGTTTTAGCCCTCTAACTGGGGTTACAAACATCAAACATGAATATCTCTCAAACCGTGAAGAATTATGTGGGATGCCATATATCAACAGAAACATCTCGACAACTAGAAACCATAACAAGCATTCTTGACCTATAATATAGTAATTTGGTAGGTCACAATTTCCATGCAATATTGGGGTAGCCCCTGGTGCTGCTTGGGTTGACATCAATGACAACCGCTGATCAATAATCTCCCCCTTTGGCATTGATGGCAACACAAGTACTCCCCCTGCGATCATGACACCTCTTCCTACAACATTATCTCCCCCTTTGACATCAATGGCAAAGGGTAACTTCCCATGACACACAACCATCCTGCAGACCTGTACACACTTCCACTCCCCCTTTATATTATGAATAAGGAAAATATAATGAGAACTTGGGAGAATCCCAAGCTTATGGAGAAGATATTCAAATGCTTCACGAGGTAAAGGTTTAGTGAAGATATCAATGATTTGTTCTTTTGTACCAACATGCTCAAGTTTAATACTCTTTTCAGTGACTTTTTCTCTAAAAAAATAATATTTGATTGGAATGTGTTTTGTTTTTGAATGCATAACATGATTCTTGGAGATGTTGATGGCATTGGTGTTGTCACAGAATATGGGAATAGGCTCACTGAATTGTACTTGAAGATATTTCAAAGTTTGTTTCATCCAAAGGACTTGAGTACAACATGATGCCGCTGCAATGTATTCTTCTTCCACTGTAGATAACGAGATTGAGGTTTGCTTTTTGCTCAACCATGATATGAGACAACCACCTAGCTAGAATGCTGCTCCACTGGTACTCTTAAGATCATCAACGCTTCCTGCCCAATCTGCATCTGTAAAGGCTCGAATAATGAGATTTTTACCCTTGGGATACCACAAGCCATATTCTTTCGTTCCCTTTAGGTATCGAAGAATTATTTTGACGTCAATAATATGTGATTATGTTGGTGTTGCTTGGAATATTGCTACTTGTCCAACTGCTTGCATAACATCTGGCTGGGAGGCTACTACATATAGAAGACTACCAATCATAGATATGTACAACCTCTGATCCACATCCTTAGATGAGTCGTCTATGCTCAATTTGCAACCTGTTACAATCGTAGTAAGGACGGGTTTGCGATCTTCCATTTTGAATTTCTTGAGCATTTCCTTGATGTACTTGGCTTGACATATAAATATTCCTTTCTCTTGCTGAGATATTTGAAGCCCTAAGAAGTATTTCATCACACCAAGTAAAGACATCTCAAACTCGCTTTGCATCTTTTTAGAAAAATTCTTATTTAGTCGATCATCATTGCTACCAAATATTATATCATCCACATATACCTCAACGGTTTTTAAATTATCTTTATCTATTTGTACATAAAGATTACTATAAAAAATACCTTTCTTGAACCATTGTTGATGTAGATATCCATCAAGACGAGCATACCATGCTCTGAGAGCCTGCTTGAGACCATATAGAGCCTTCTTTAACCTGAAAACATAGTCTTCTTTTTCTGACAGTAGAAAACCTGTAGGTTGTTCGATGTAAAATTCTTCTTCTAATTCACCATTTAGAAATGCTGACTTCACATCTATTTGGTAGACTTTGTTTTTTCTTGAACACACATAGGCAAGAAACATTCAGATGGCTTCCATTCTGGCAACTGATGCAAATGTTTCGTCGAAATCAATTACTTCCACTTGTGCATAGCCTTTGCAAACCAATATTGCTTTGTTTCTGTTAACCTGTCCATCTTCATTCAATTTGTTCCTAAACACCCATTTTTTCCCAATGACATTTTTATCTTTTGGTCGTGGAACTAATTCCCAGGTTTTCTTCTTCTCGATTTGATCCAATTCTTCATTCATAGCTGCTACCCAATTTTCATTCTGTTGGGGTTCCCATGTTTTGGCCAGGTTGACAAGACCAAAAGATGAGACAACATAGAACCACTTTTAGACCTTAGGATCTAGCCCTCCTAGGTCCAGAGAGGGATCTCTCTAGATGAGTCAAAGTGTATGTCTTTGAAGCTCTAAGTTGTGATTTTAAGCTAGTTATAGGCTCAGGGTTGTTTGTTTGATTGTTTATGTTTGGTTGTTGGGAATCAGGAAAGAAAGATCCAACACAAGACAAGGATGGGCAAAGAGGAAAACTAGGCAAAGGTAGGTGATTTAGAGAACATCAAGGCCATTGGGCTATGGAGTCAAGAAAGGATTTATTTGTAATCAATGTGCAAGCTTTCAGTGGGCTAGTCATCTAGAGCATTTGGATCTTATAGGATGATGTGCGAGGTGGAACATTAAGGACTGGAAATGAAGGAAGGAGAACCATCTAACTCTATCTATAGATCAGGCCAGAGGTCATCTAACTCCAGACCTGCTTGGAAAAAATAAGAGGCGATACAAGGGATCTTGGAAGGGCCTGATTAAGATGGAAAGAGCCTAGTGAGGCAGATACAGGGTTCTAGACCTCCCAGTGTTCCCAACACATCCAACTAGATCCTCACAAGAAAATCTAAACATAAATTTCATTAATTCATACATCAGAGAGTAGGCAATAACATCCACTACACTGGTTAAATCAATTGAAATCAATATTCAGATACACATATAAGCAGAAAACATAAAGGGCTGGGAGAGTAGCAACATAAGGTACCTATCAAGGGTAAATCTTATGCCAAACTTCTGATGCGAGCTAGTAGAAATGAAATGAAATGAAATTAGACACAGAGACAAGAAAACATCACCAACTACTTTAGATCAGGATCCAAAGAAATATGCTTGTTATATTAAAAACAACACCAATCAGGTACATCATAGCCCATAGCTTGAACATTCAGTCTGAATACATCAAATCTCTGCCTATCTTACAATATTACACAGAGAACTTGTCTCAAGAGGAAAATGCTTGCGTTTCACTGATATCTTATCAACAACCAACAACAATTTCTTTCTGGGATTTATAGTAGAGGATGAACAGAAGATCGACTGAGGGGGGTAGATGAACACTAATTGTAACATTAAACACAAAAATGAATGCAGGGCCGAGACCCATTCTGTTTAACTGCTGTGTATTTAATCTCTGTCACCTCCTTTGTGAAAGAGAGATCTTCTCCGGATATGATCTTGACATCTTTTGGCTGTAGTACTCCTGGTTCTTTGAAAAAAAAATAAAATAAACTACTGAGAGGTCTGTCATATAAATGCTCTGGCGGTTTCGAACTGTTGTTAGGGTGGACATTCCTTTGGGGGCATTGTGCATAATAAAAACTGTATGGGCGCCCTGTACTTTGTCCTCTGATTGAAGAAAACATTCTGCTGCTGAAGGAGAACCCTGGTGGTACGATCTCTTGTGCATTAATCTTCTGATTGACCTTCGGGGTTTTGAAACTGGTGCTTTACCTCTAAAAAAATGGATTGAGCCCTTTAATTCTCATCATAATGCTTTAATTCCGAGCTTGAAGCCTAAATATCTGCGTTTTCGTGCCTCAAGGTCACTACTGCTCCATTGATAGCACAAATCGAACTTTAATGGCACTGGACAGGGTTGGCAGAGCTTAAACTCTGTCCTTCAATGGAGGAAGGCTCTGCTGATGCGAAGAACTGGCCTATGCATTAATTTCATGTGCACAAAATTCTTTGCTGTTGCATTAAACGCTATGTAATCATGGCGGACCACTACCAACTAATAGACCTGCAAAAACACGCAACCTGTCAAGAAAAACCATGGACGGGGTGATGGAGGCAGTACAGAGGATGAAAATGGCTATGCATATGGTGAACTGGGGAAGAAATCGCGAAAAATGGTGACGAATCACTCTGGCGGAGGTGGCGGTCTTGCAGAGCGGAGTCTGAATGACATTAAAAAACACGAAAATGAACGATTATATGCAATGGGAGGGTCGAAAGGTATGGAAAATGCACATGGGGTGACGTGGCGTACGAAAATCTAGGTGGACAGATGACGTGGAGGCCGGGGCGACGGCGGAATGGTCAATGGCGGGCAGAAATATCTGTACCATCGATTGCGATGGGGATCAACGGCGGAGGTCGACGGATGGCGGGCCAAGGCATAGGTTAACGTACGTGTAGCTCTGGCGAATGATGACCATTGGATGAGTGATCTGAGATCTGATGGCTGTCACGGATTTCGCTATGCGCCCTGGACCGAAAGATAATGCACGGGGAGACAGCGGTTTTGCCGTCGTACAGGGGACACGCGGCAGACGGTGAGTGGAATCGCTGGGCTATCGAGGAAAACTGCCTGCCGCGGATGTGCGGAATAAACCAGGCGGTTTCAGGGCACAGCGCACGGGTGGGGACCACCAGCGAAATGACTGTGGACCGTTGATCTGACGGAGAAATGGACAGCGATCGCCCGGTGTAGGAAATGAATGGGGAAACCGGCGAGGGCTGCGGGGGCGGCGATTGCCATTCGTTTTGTGCAGATCGACGGCTGCAATCGCGCCCGAAGAACAAATACGATAAGCGCCTTTCAGTGTTGAGGCTCGGTCACAGCGCTGGGTTTTGTGGAAGGTAAAGGGGCGCGTGGCCATCAGAAGAGGGGCTAGGCCCGATATAAGGTCTGAAGTGGGTTTTAGAGCCATTTTGATGAAATTAAAGGCTAGAAGGGGTAACGATAGGGAGATGGAAGGGGAATTTGGGGAAAAAAAAGGGTGAGGGTAAGAATCAAAGGAGATTTTGGAGGGGTTTAGAAGGTTGAAAGGGGGAAATAGAGGGTGACAAAAACACTTTGACAGAAGGGGGGAAAGAGGGAAAAAAGGAACATTTGCAGGGGCACAAGGGGTAAATGAAAGTCTGAGGGAAAGGAACCAGCAGAGGGGGCTTGTATAAGGTAAAGCACAGAGAGACCTCAAGGATGATATGTCTTCAGGGGATATGCATTCCTTTAAGGTCTCCAAAATGACATAGCCCCCAGCTTGCTTGTCAAGAATTTCATAGGGTTCTTTTGAATCCATTCTTTTGTTCTCTTTGGAGGAGCTTGTTGTTGTTGTTCTGGTACATATTGATGATCATTATTTGCTTCTTCCTGATTGATAGTTGCTTCTTGTTCTAGAATTTTCTCTATGTCTTTTTCAGCCTCTGTCTCAAGTTTCAAAGATTCTAGATCCTCATCATTATTCGTTAGAACACCACCTTCGTCAAATGTAACATTTATGCTCTCCACTATCTGTTTTCATCTTAGATTATAGCATTTATAGGCCTTTATTTTGCACGAGTAACCAACAAAGATACTTTCATTAACACGTGATTCAAACTTACCCAAATTTTGATCTTCTCTTTTGATATAACATTTGCTTTTGAATATTCTGAAATATTTTACAATAGCTGGTTTTCCTTCCATAATTCATATCGGGTCTTGTTGAAATTATTTCTGAGAAGACTTCGGTTGATAATGAAGACTGCCGTATCAATTTATTGAACACATAATTTTTCATCCAATTTTGAGTCCTTCAACATTGTTCTACCCATTTCATGTACAGTTCTGTTCTTTCTTTTAGCAATTCCATTTGCTGAGATGTTCGTGTTGTTGAAATTTGTCTTTTTATTCCACTTTCATCACAGTATTGCTGAAATAATTTGGAAGTGAATTCTCCGCCATTATCTGATCTTAAACACCTTATTTTCAAATCAGTTTCATTTTCGACCAACTCCTTGTAGATCTTAAAGCAATCAAATGCTTTAGATTTTTTCTTTAGGAAACTGACAACTGTCATCCTAGTATAGTCATCTATCATTTACATGAAATATAATTCTCCATATAAGCCTTTTGTTCTCATAGGACCACATAGATCAGTATGTATCAATTCCAATGGATGTGATGTAAAGTGTTTTTTTGTTTTAAATTGGACTTTTGTCTGCTTTCCATGCCAACAGGCCTCACATAGTGTGTTGGAAGGTTTTGATATTTTCAGCATTTCTCATACTGCTTCCTTTTTGCTTATCCTAACAAGATTTTTAAAGTTTATGTGACCCATTCGTTTGTGCCATAACCAACTTTCATCTTCTTTAGCTAGTAGACATGCTTTAGTTGCTTCATCTAGAACATATATGTCATTTGGAGCTCGACTTGCTGTAGCCACAATTTTACGATACTTGCCTTTCCTGATTTCACATTTTGTGGAGTTGAATAGAACTGTGTCCTTGATCAAACATTTGTCCAACACTGAGCAGATTGTTATTCATGTTTTCAACCAATAGAACATTCTTGGCTATAACATGTTTTCTTCCGAGAGTGACAATACTTGATCTTATAACATTTGAAGATCCATCATTTCCAAAGGATATGGTTCCATCCTTCTTCTCTTTCAAGGATACAAATTTCCTTCTATCTCCAGTCATATGCATTGAGCAACCGCATTCAACATACCACACATCTTTGTTGTTTTGAGCCTTGAGAGCGAGAGAAAAATTATCAGTCTTCTTCTTCTTCCATGTTCTTTCGTTCTGTGGCTTCGAAGATTCTTCTGGAGGATTTTCAAGTCTGCAGTCTCTGGCTATGTGTCCAAAGTTTCGACATTTGTAACATTCCATATTATTTCTTAAATGTTCAAATATATTGATGTTTCGTTGAGCCCTGAGAGGTTCATATTTGACAGATCTCCTAGAATTGTATTGGTTCCTAGGGTATGTGCGACATTCTACAGCTTTATGACCAAATTTTCCACATGAATAACAATAGTCATAAAAAATATGTTGGTACCTGGATGGAAATCTTCATCGAGGAGTTGTCTTCCAAGGCTTTTCTTGTGAATCTTGTCAAATGAAGTGTACATGCATGTCAGATCTCATAGGTTCATTGTATTTTGTTGTAGAAGGTCCTGCTTCTTCTTCTTTGTAACCGAGGAAAGTATTGTCATTGTAATATCATTGATTGTTGATAATTTCTTCCAATACCCTTGAGCTGTTGGCATAGTTTTTGATAGTTTTTCCCTTTTTCACTTCCTTACGCAGTGAGACTACTTCGGCTTCTAATGCTTCCCTTTCTTGGTTTCTTTCTTCCAACTTATTTTGAAGTGACTCTTCAATAAATTTGTGTTCTTCAACTTCAATTTTGAGACCTTGAACTTGTTCTTCAAGAGTATTGGAAGAGATCTTCTTAGCCTTGAGCTCTTTTATAAGCCTAATTGCCTCCTTAGAAAATTCTTCTATGGTCAACCCTTCTTCTATGTTGTTTGATACCTCTAGTTTATTGTGCTTGGCCATAAACAATACTTTCTCATTGGCTTCTTCTTTGCTGTCACTGTCTTCATCGGATGATGAGCTCTCTTCTTTAGAGAGAAAGTTCCTTTTGGATCCTTTATTTTTTCCTTACTTGTTGAATTTCTTAAAGCCTTTCTTTACTTTTGAGTTTCCATCACTTCTATTCGGATATTTTGCTGCGAAATTCCCAACCTCACCACAGCCGAAACATATCAATGAAAGTTTACCTCTGAATTTTCCCTTACCAATTTTTAGTTTTCTCATAAAGTAAGCATATTCTTCATCTGAAAGACCTTCTTCATCATCTCCCTTTTCTTCACACTTGCAGGTGCATGTATTTTCATTTGAAGGTTGTTTGTCCTGATTGGTTTTCTTAGATGCAACGAATGTAGTTTCTAGATGCGAAGTACCCTCTTCTTCATCAAGTCTCATTTCATATGTTATGAGAA
Source organism: Pinus albicaulis (assembly GCA_034641835.2). Taxonomy (NCBI): domain Eukaryota; kingdom Viridiplantae; phylum Streptophyta; class Pinopsida; order Pinales; family Pinaceae; genus Pinus; species Pinus albicaulis. Next base: position 1,634,880,345 of record CM076579.1, on the reverse strand, counting down.
CTCCATGTAATTCCTGTTTGCTGAGTTTTTCCAGATTTGCACTGTATTCTAAGACCGATACCTTTGGGTTGAATCTCCCTAGTAACGTTCTAAGAATATTTCGTATAATAGTCTTCTCGTCAACTGGCTCTCCTAATCCTTCCAAAGTTTTGGTTATTTCATCAACGTATTGGAAGTATGCAACAATGCTTCTGTTGGACGGATAAATCGTTCTTGCGGACAAGACCGATCTCCCTAGTACTAAAAGTATCTAGCAACAAATAGCCAAATAAACTAATCTTTCTCTAAGCATATATAATATATGAAAAGCTCTATATAGGTGTTAAAAGACCTACCTTATGTCCAGTGCTTGTTTGAACTTGTTGTTATCCTTCGCGCGCTTGAAGGAATTTCGCTTGTAAACCTGCAGTCAAAAACAAGCAAAGTATTACATAGCACCTGTATAGACATCATCATAAACCATGCTTATCATAGTGATCAAGGAATCTATGAAATAAACCATTAACAAACAGCTTATTGAGAAAAATAAGTATATTTGTATTAATTTCAAAAGAAGAAAACCTTACAACCTGAGCCTTGATGTTGCACAGGTCTTCCCGGGGTCCAAAGCAGGAGTCTCCTTTACTTTGACAAGCTCTACACTCTTTCAATCAAGAAAAATAGAGGTATGTAATCTCTCCTCACAAAAGTCTTGTTTAACTGAGTCTGAATCTCAACAACATTTATCTTCAAATATTCTAAAACTTCAACTCCCTTTGAGGCTACCCAATGCCTCTTTTTATAATGGAAAAGAGGAGGTTTTTCTGTTCTAAATATGAAGGGATAGAATCCTCCTTCAAAGGGATAAGCTCCTCACATCAAGGGGTTAGCTCCATAAGGTAAGGGATACATGTACCTTATCAAAGCGTACCTATTCCCGAAAATTCTCATCTAGAATCTTCTAGAATTAATCTTAAATCAACTTTTTAACTTTACTTTCTCGCCTTTTTTAGTTTTACAGGAGTCCGCACCTATAACACATAGAAAGTGCGGTTATGGTCCGTAGGATAGCTGAACATTAGGTGTGGGCCCGCAGGCAATGTATAGAGAAAGTGTGATACCAAAGTTTAGGAGATTTTTAGGAACTTTTCTCTGATTTTCAAGGCTTGATATGAAGAATTGATATGTTAGAATTGAAAAATGAGGAAGTATGAGTTATAATGAGCTCATACCCATAGCAGAATGTCAGGATGACAATTTTTAGTGTAACCGATTGCCTCCTAAAGTGCAAAGTCTGAAATAGATGAAACTGAAGTCTGTCATATATGAAGAGTGTAGTACTTTATCATTTCAAGGATCACCCTGTGGACATCCCAGTCAGAACCTGTAAAAACATTCAATGCAAAATATATATGTATACATATCATTGCTGAGGTAGGCATTCCCATACTCAGATCAAAACTAACTAGAACTAACTTAAATTGTTCCTTGAGTTAATAAAGAATGATTTGAACAGATCACAAGATAGACATGTAGACACAAGATGGATGTAGCCATCTCATTATGCTATCTATCAGATAGAACATAACAAAATTCCTTAAATGATGCAGTAGAAACTAGATCCAGGGTCTTGATTTCCTCATCTCGAACTAGTACGATTCTATCCATGTGAATAAATGTGTTGAAGTCGAACATGGTAGAAACCACTTGATTACCAGTCAATGATGTAAACTGTTAACAAGTGTGAGAGAAACCACTAGTAATCTCAATGTCTCTCAAAGTACTCAGTACAATCCATGAACTGTGAATGAATGAGCCAAAGTCGAACATCTCACGGAATCAATCGATTGAAGGTAAATGATGCAACCTGTCGTCGAAGGCGAGAAACCTGCCATTGAGGTATGCAGATCTCAAGGTACTGACGATTTCTGGATCAACTTCCTAGATAATGAGCTGTCGTCGATAGAAAGTGATTTGTCGTAGGAAAGCCCACAACATGAAATCATAGATCAATTTTTGAAAATATATTGGCAAGGACTGACTTAGGGATAGTCAAAATGGATGACAGATATTTTGCAGATGAATGGTTTATTTGAACTGTCCTCTTGAACACATAACGACACTGCAGATGGCTTGGTGACAATTGAACTAAAGCTAATACCCAGAAACCGACTGAAGACTTTCAATGTGGTTTGATTAATTGTTAGGCAAAGGATTTCCCAACTAGTTCACTGGAAGGAGAAATATAACCAGTAACTTCAGAAACTGAAATCGGCTCTTGAATATATTCTGTTGTAGGTGTTTGATAATCAGGATGAATTACAATGGATGAAGTTCCAATTTCTGTTGATCTAATCCTACTGCTGCTAGATGATACCAGAGCACGTAGCCCTTCAAGTTGACTTGGTGTATATTCAGGGGGTTTCCCTTGTAGTCTTTGAGATTGTCTTGGCAAGTCCGCCACGATTAAAAAATTAATTAACCACACGCAAACAAAGAAAATTTCAATGGAAACACCTAAAGTCTCTAAGAAACAAACAGTTGAATCATACGCTTAAAAAATCTAAGAGTTCAAACCACACACAAACAATAACTTTCCGTACTAAAAACACTAGTTGGTGATGAAATCCAACTTAGTAGAAATTTAATACGAAAAGGGCGGTTGGAACAGTTACCCCGACAACCTGCTTAATGAAACAGACCGGTGCAAGTTTCTCCACTATACCATCTCGAGTGAAGATAACCCTCCGGAGAGTCCAAGTGAGTCTAGCCGACGTCTGCTCCAGGTATAGTGGGATCTTCCCTCCACCGTCACCTTAGGAAAGAATCCTAAAGATTATGGCCTCTAAGGTTACCAACGGAAACATATATACTTGGGGGAATAATCTACGATCCGATACACACGCAAGGGCAGAGTAACAAAGCTCAATCCCCTTGAAGGCTCCGTGAAATAATCCAAAGTATGCCAACAAGTGACCCCAGGCTCCTCGAAAATGGTCTATCCGAGGTTTACCGTTGTTAATACGTGTATATCTTCTATCATTCCCAATGAGGAAGGATTGATTACCTCACTGGTTCAGATATGATCTCGTGCTTGACTCCTTTAGGAGGAGCTTCCCAGAGCATAGATGCAACAATTGGAATTTCTTCCTACCTCAAGATTTGTCTACTTGTTTGTTTTTACTATCTTGGAGAGTTAATTACTCCCTACTCCAAGATACTAGCCTAAGCTATGTTGGTGATAAGAGCCCTAGAAAATAAAAAGATTGCTAGATGAATTTTAATTCAGCGTTACTTTTAAGAGCTGTTTCTTAAGTCAATGGGTGTGGAAATGAAACTTTGGTGGTGTGAAGACTCGACTTCCAAAAACACTAAAAATGCACCTAAGAATGATAATCAATTCTTTTTCTTTCAATGAACTTCTATCTAAAGAAAGAGTTGGAGAATGTAATCCTTTTAATAAACAATTCTTCCTTTAAACATAAAGAATGATTGAAAGAAAATATTTTTGTCTTCTCCAATAAATTATCAAAGCTCACAATAAAAATCCTTTCACTTTCCAAAAACTTGAAGCTACAAAAACAACTTCAAAAAAGATCTACAAATTTCTAAAAAAAACACTCAAAACTACAAAACTAATTTTGAGATCTAGTAATTTGCACTCAAAACTACAAAACTAATCTTGAGATCTAACAATTTTTTTTTTTTTAAACAGTCTAAATGAATAAAAACTTTAATATTTTTTGAAGAATGTTTTACTTAGTTGTTCATCAAACTAAGGATCTATTGGTCCAGAACAACAAACAGATTAAAAACACTCAATTATGTTTTATAAAAATGAAATTCAAAAAACCAATAACAAAGTTCTTTTTCGAAGATTTGCAAAGAAATAAGTAGCTCTATTTCTCAATAAAGGGTGATTTCACAAGCAGGTCAGATTCAACAAAAAGACAAGAAAACCGATGTAATCTGAGGTATTTCAAAATGTCAAATGCTTCAAATCGCTACAAAGACCAAGTGAAATGCAATCCAAAATGCAAAGTCTTCTAGAAAATCATAAAAAAATCAACACTGTTGGAATTCATTCATAGAAAGATTTTGACAGAAAGAGTAATCAATCTGGGCAGAAATAAAAAATACTAAATCAAAATAAAGACAAACTAAAAAAAAGAAATCTAGAGTTTTCCTAAAATTTAAACAGGGTCCGCAGGCTTCCAGAAGTACAAAGTGTGGTACCGCACTGTTTACTAACAGAAGATGCGAAACTGCCCGCACTGTCAAAAGAAGACAGAGTGCGGTCCTAGAAAAAATTAGAGAAAAACACTAAATATTTGAAATTTTTCTAAACAGAAAAAACCTAAACTACTCAGGAAGATTTCTATCAATCAAAAACTAAGAAAAATGTTTCCTCGAATCAAAATAAAAGAGAACCAAAAAACACTACAAGTTCTTCCCCAGCGGAGTCGCCAATTTGTTGGACGGATAAATAGTTCTTGCGGACAAGACCGATCTCCCTAGTACTAAAAGTATCTAGCAACAAACATCATATATAATATATGAAAAGCTCTATATAGGTGTTAAAAGACCTACCTTATGTCCAGTGCTTGTTTGAAGTTGTTGTTATCCTTCGCGCGCTTGAAGGAATTTCGCTTGTAAACCTGCAGACACAAACAAGAAAAGTATTACATAGCACTTGTATAGACGTCATCATAAACCATGCTTATCATAGTGATCAAGGAATCTATGAAATAAACCATTAACAAATAGCTTATTGAGAAAAATAAGTATATTTGTATTAATTTCAAAAGAAGAAAACCTTACAACCTGAGCCTTGATGTTGCACAGGTCTTCCCGGGGTCCGAAGCAGGAGTCTCCTTTACTTTGAAAAGCTCTACACTCTTTCAATCAAGACAAATAGAGGTATGTAATCTCTCCTCACAAAAGTCTCGTTTAACTGAGTCTGAATCTCAACAGCATTTATCTTCAAATATTCTAAAACTTCAACTCCCTTTGAGGCTACCCAATGCCTCTTTTTATAATGGAAAAGAGGAGGTTTTTCTGTTCTAAATATGAAGGGATAGAATCCTCCTTCAAAGGGATAAGCTCCTCACATCAAGGGGTTAGCTCCATAAGGTAAGGGATACATGTACCTTATCAAAGCGTACCTATTCCCAAAAATTCTTGTCTAGAATCTTCTAGAATTAATCTTAAATCAAATTTTTAACTTTACTTTCTCGCCTTTTTTAGTTTTACAGGAGTCCGCACCTATAACACATAGAAAGTGCGGTTATGGTCCGCAGGATAGCTGAACATTAGGTGCGGGCCCGCAGGCAATGTATAGAGAAAGTGTGATACCAAAGTTTAGGAGATTTTTAGGAACTTTTCTCTGATTTTCAAGGCTTGATATGAAGAACTGATATGTTAGACTTGCAAAAGGAGGAAGTATGAGTTATAATGAGCTCATACCCATAGCAGAATGTCAGGATGACAATTTTTAGTGTAACAGCTTCCATCTTCTTTCATTCTAAGTTGCTCAAATTTTTCTCTATAGATTTGAAGCTTTGCTTCTTTGACATTTGAATCACTTGCATATATATTCTCAAGCTTGTCCCATACATTTTTGGCGCTTTTACAACCCAACACCTTATGATAAGCAGATTCAATAAGTCCACTAATAATAATTTTCTTTTCTTTTTCATCATTTACCAAAATATTCTTACCTTGTTCATCCGTGGTTGGTGTAAATCCATTTTGAACAGTGTCCCATACTTCATAACCTTGCGCCAAGAGATAGACCTCCATTCTTCCTTTCTAAAGTGCATAATTATTTTCATTGAATAGAGGTACACCATTCTTGGTATGCTCCATGACCTCCTTCCATCTGTTAAACTGCTATTGAAGGAACAAAGCTCTGATTCCAATTGGTAGAAATATTGAGAGGGGGGGGTGAATCAATATTCCTTTCAATTAGAGCATTAGTTAATCTTCGATTATTATTAGTGTCTGTACAATGATAGCAGTAAACAAAAGGAACACAAATGCACACATTTTTTAAGGTGGAAACCCACTCTAGGAAAAAAACCAACTAATGCTTTTCTAATAATTCTTTAATATTCAACTCCAATTGAAAATAAATCTCCAACTTCCTAGAATCTAGAAAAGTATTCTTCTCTAGCTCCCACTGGATGGAAACTCCAACGCCCGATATTCTTCAGTAGTCAACTGAATAGATGCCCCAACACCCAATTAGCTACAACTCACCCTAGCACCACCCTACCACCCTGAATTTTTCACAGGCTTGAACCTATTGGTGACTTCATGCACCAGCCTAGCACCAGCCTACCACCCTATAGAAGAATAAAATAAGAATGGACTAAAATGGTCCACTTAACAATGATATAGAATAATGTAGAAGAAGAAGACAAACTAGACCATAATCCCAACTATGGCACAACCACATAATAATGATCCTAGACCTCCCGACATTGCCTCTTCAACTCTTGGAAGATAGACACTAGTACAATTTTTATAATAATGTATTTACAATGACTTAGTACAATGATACCTTTACAGTGACTGTATGCAGTGCTGCCCACTTGAAGACTTCATGTGATGAACTTATTGTTGCTATTATGCACCTTGATTACTGCTCTTATCATGCTACCCTCTGCTGCACCTTGCTTTGCTTTTCCTTCCTAGAAAGTCTAGTCCTTTGCATCCCTTGACAACACATGATCTAGCTTTTTCTTGTCTTCTAGGAGCTCGATATTGAATCTGGTATATTTCTGTTATTTCAGATCCCCAATACATGATTTTCGGTCCTGTAGTAGTCCTCTGAGTCTTATTTCCAATGCCACAGGTCTAACCCAATTTGGATTCTTCAAGAGGGATTTATGCCCAATCTCTCACAATGCCCTAATTATGGACTGTTTCAGTAGAGTGAACTTGTACGGCTTGCCACGTGTCACTGTTTCTTCATTCAACACTAAAATTGATACAGAGAAAAATAAAGTCTATGCAATATCTTCCAATATTTACAGAATTCCAATCTGATACTCAGAGAGAGAGTTATAATGATTTTCCCAAGGTCACTTCTTTGATATGAATTTTAGGAGACTGCAAAAACACTGACTTCCATAGATAATATCTCCACAAATAATCTGCACCTTGATCTGAAATTTTTACAGGAGCTTCCTCAGGATTTCTGATTCTCCTCATAAAAATTTCAGCTTCTGAACCTTCGTAGAAAAAATGTTAGAGCGAAAATGACATGATGGCCTATTTCAGATAGCGAAATCCCTATAGAAGGAGGATATGAGGATCAAAATTTATATAAATGCTTAGGTTGAGAGGGGCTTCAACAAGGGAACATGGGAGGGGATTTAGGAGCTTAAAAAATGTTAATTATTGAATTTTCAATGACCCATGCCACAACCCTATGGGGTTTTAGCCCACTAATTGGGGTTACAAACTTCAAACATGAATATCTCTCAAACCGTGAAGAATTACATGCCATGCCATATATCAACGGAAACATCTCAACAAGTAGAAACCATCAAAATAATTATTGAAACAGAATATAGTAATTTGGTAGGTCAAAATTCCCATCTAATATTTGGGTAGCCACTAGTGCTGCTTGGATTGACATCAATGACCACCGTTGATCAACAAGGGTATCCCCTGGTGCTGCTTGGGTTGACATCAATGAAAAACACTGATCAACACATATAATGTGTTAATTGGCATGGATTAGTTGTAAGCACACTAAGTCAAGATAAACTACTATAACAAGACTTTGGAATGTGTGGATAAAAATGAACCCTTAGAGGCATATCAAAACATGTGATTGTAATGAAATTATGAGTGATGCAAATTAAGAAACTCTAAAGGAAATGATGGTAGCTGTATTTTATTCATGTACTAAATTCAATAGATAGAAAAGAGGAAAAGATTAAAGATCATCCCATATTATGAGAGTTTAAAGATGTATTTTAAGAGAAGATACTAGGATTCTCACCTAAGTGAGATATGGACTTTTTGATAGATATCATGATAAGAGTAGAACCAATATCTTGAGTACCTTACAGAATGAGTACACCAAATCCACTGGAGTTGAATATGTAGTTAAAATATATGTTTGGAAAGGGATATATTAGTCCAAGTGCATCCCTTAGGGAGCACCAGCCTTGCTTGTCAAGAAGAAAGATGTCATTCTCAAGTTGTACATAGACTATTGGAAACTGAACAAAGTGAATATCAATAACAAGTACCCATTTCCATCAATAGATTATTTGTTCAATCAATTGAGAGGAGAAATACTATTCTCCAAGTTAGACTTAAGATCAAGATACCACCAAGTGAGGATAAAAGATGAAGATATTACGAAAGTCCACATTACCTAATATGGGAACTATAATTTCATGGTAGTTCTATTTGGAATTACCAATGCTCAAGCTACATTCATGTGCGTAATGAATAACATCCTCAATAAGTACTTGGAAAAATTTGCATTGGATTTAATCAAAAACATAATTTTCTATTCAAAGATCATGGAAAAACACTAAGAATACCTTAGGACCATAGTACAAGTGTGGAGAAAGCATTAGTTATATGCTAATTTTAGCAAATGTAACTTCTACTAGAAGAAAAATCGATATATGGGTTTGTTGAAGCCTCAAAAATCGCTGCAACAACATTGGGGGATAACCACTCGGTCCAGAGCCTAAAGCAGCTCCTTTTCCATTTGGAGTAGTGGATCCAACTGGTTTAACTAGGTCCAGTTACCTTTTCCCTATCACTATTGGTTTATGATGTATCTTTAACTACCAATAGACAGGGATAGCAGATCACTTCTTCTTGCTGATCGGGCAAGAGAATGACCCTTAAGCTGATTTGGGTTCAGCCAAACCACAACTAAGATTTTACCTCTTTGAGAAGAGGACTTAAAAGAATGTAGAACTTAATCTAAATGCAAACTTATTCTATAATGCAAACAAAAGAAACTAATCTAAATCCTATCTCAATTAGGTAGATATAGATCTAACCGAACTAAGAGCAAGATAATTAAATGATGAGAATTTAAATATGTCTGGATTTTAATTAATGTCAAGTTAACGAAGAAATTCAATTAGTTGATATTTGTGAATACCAAAACACATCCTATAGAGACCTTTTAACTGAAATAATAAATCAACAACAATCAGGAAGAAATTCACAAAAATGATATTGATTGTCAAATCAGTCAAGCCAATAATTAAACAATAATATGTGGAAGAAATTCGCAACACATTAATATTTAATAAATTAGTTTTATAAGACATATTTATGAGTAAATAGTTACTCAGAAATCAGAGTTTAATCCATAAGAGCAGAGATACATAAGATTATTGAGACAAATTATCCATATTAACAGAAATGCATAAACATGAATAAAATGAAACAACAATTTTCTTATCATAAAAATGAAACTGGTATTTGAAACAGTAGTGTCAAAAATACCAATTAATTGAATCCATTTCTTTGATCCTGGTATCTAACAGTCCTTTACATTACTTGAATTTCTGCTTTCAAAACTAGAGCTACAGAAATGCAAACTCTGTCCATCATACATAATTCAAGATATAAAGAAAAACCCTCAATAATGTTCAGATCTGAAATTTTCTCTCCTCCCTCCTACAACTCTAAATTCCTATTACAGAAATGATTTTAGAAGTCCAGAATTGCAGAGGAGAGCAACCCCTCTTACATTCTGCAATTTGTAATTTATAATATTTCCCAAAGGTATTATTTGAGAGGAAAGTATTTTTTAAGAAAAATATGCCCAATCCCATTTTATTTGCTCAAAATTCAATCTTTAATTGCTGGAGCATTCTCATTGATTGAAATCTTTTTCTCCATCTTTCTTCCACTGTTTTATGCAAAATAAATCAAAATAAATTAAGATGCAATAATAAAATCAAAATGCCATTTCTGGCATTATTATAAATCTAATCAAATGAAATTTAATTAATTAAAAAGGAAATTTGAGCTTTTTTGTTGATGCTCATAACGATTTTAATTGGCCAAGGATATTATTGATACATGAATCTGTAATTAGAAGAGGCTTGGGCAAATGAAAATGAAGAAAACAAGCTTAGAAAATTGATTTTGTTTTAGAAATTCGGAGCTTGATCTTCTGTCTGTTTTTAAACCCAATAAATGACTAAATCTGTTAGTAAAACCTCCTCAGAAATGTTCTCCTTGATTTTCTCTTTCCAATGAGCCATCCTGGGCCTTATTTGGCCAAGTAAAACTCAATCTATGAGCCTCCAAAATTGATAAGTCAGATTTGGCATAAATCTGGAAATTCTGTTGCTACGCTCAAAATCAGAATTTTAATTAAAAATTTAATCCTAAATTAGACTCTAATTATCTAATAATTAATTCTAATATAATTGTTAATTATAAACTAAAGTAATTATTTAAATTAACTATCTATTAATTAATATTAATCTAACTAACTAATATTAATCTAATAATTAATTTATAATTTAATTTAATTAATTATATCATATAAATTAATTATTTCAAATATTAAAATTAAACTTTAGTATTAACTATACTAACTAATTTAAAACTATATAATAATAATCTAACATTAATACTAAACTAATATTAAATTAATACTACACTAACTTAAAACTAACGTTATGCTTAACTAACACTCCACTATTCTATTAACTTAAAACTATACCTACCACTAACACACTAATACTATACTAGCGTATGAGTGAATTTTGTAAATTCATCGCAATCGTCATATTGGAGGTGAAGGCCATCTGGTGTTTTTAAAGATGTGTTATTTAAAACCTCTGATGTGATATAACAAAATGTACCATATGCTTTTGATTTATTTACAATCGGAGTATCAGCAAATGAAAGCCATCGAGGTTTCTATGGAATGCATCCTTTGGAAATCACCGATGCAATGTAATTTATTTTTTGAATCCTTGATGCAATGTAATTTTTTATCTTTTGTTTTTTATTTTTATATATATTTGTCTTTTATATCAAATTTTAATTTAATTATTTTTAATATAATTAATATAATTAATTTAAAATTTAATGTTAAATATTAGTTTTTTTTTTAAATTTTATTTTAATGATGTTAATTTGTGAAGTTATCTAATCTTTTGATTGCATTAATACCTCAAATAGATCCAGGTTGGACGGGCTCGAAACTTTATTCCTGCTGCGCTGCCATCACTCTTTGCTCTCTGGGTTCAACTCCAATGGAGGCCGGCGGGGGTGGCAAACCTGCCCCTCCCTTGCCTGATATGATAGCATTCAAGAAGCTCATCGCTGGTTCTCACAAAAGACCAATATCTTAGGCACAACAGAAGTTCGTTAAAAATCTAGATTGCATCCCAATCGTTGAACTGCCAATAGCAGAGACTTGCAGATCCACAGTCAATCTAGCAGACAGAGGGCTCATTGGAAAATTTACCAGGCTTTGGCCCTCTCCCAAATCCATTGAAGCATGGGTGCAGAGAAACTGGACGCCGCTTGTTTTTGAGGGAGTCAAGAGCCATTTTGTTGGAAAAGGATTCTATGTGTTCGTGTTTGAAATCTCGGATGACAAAAACCTCATTTTCAGAAACGGTCCTTACTTCATGGGGCCTCAGGGTTTATACTTGAACAAATAGACCCCTGACTTTGACCCAGCCCAGGACGTTCCGTCTGCTGTTCCAGTCTGGGTCCGTCTACCTCATCTCCCACTACATTGCTGGAATAAAAAATATCTACAGGCTATCGGCAACTCACTTGGAAGGTATATCGATCAAGCTATTCGAAAAGACCAATAATCCTGCGCACAGATCTGTGTGGAGGTTGATCTGGAGGAAGAGTTACCAGAGGCAATCAAACTTACAACAGCTGAATGGTCGCACATCTAGGAGCCAGATTATGAGTAGTTACCCTTAAAATGTCGGCATTGTCACGACTATGGTCACTTCGCAAGACACTGCAAAAAAAAGGAAGGAGAGGAGAGCGAGAACAAGAAATCAGAATAATGGACCAAAGTGCAGAAAGTAGGGAAAGAAAAACCCAAAACCAAAAGAATTCCAAACGGAAATAACCTCGAACCAAAGGGGCAAGAACAAAAATATGGGACCTCCACCCCCACCTCGAAATCAGGAGATCAAAATGCAGAGTCCAGCAAGGCCATAGAAACTCCAGAAGCAAATAGGAACAACATCCCCACCTCGAAATCAGGAGATCAAAATGAAGAGTCCAACAAGGTCATAGAAACTCCAGAAGCAAATAGGAACAACAACAATCAATCAAGATCCTCCCCTATCGGGAAAATAGGAGAGGATCAAGGGAAAACCCCCGAAGTAGCTCCCTCTCCCTCATACACCGATGCAGCAAGAAAGAAAGTGTATGAATCACCAAGCTCCTTGGAGGACAAGATCATTGAAAGGCCTGCCAAAAGAGCAGGAAGAAAGTCTCGCAGAGAAGTGAGGGAGGAAGAAGCGGAAAGACAAAATACTCAAGGAAGCCAACCCACTATAGAAATGTCAAATAGCAGAAACACAAGGACAAGGTCGCCAAAATGAGGAGGCCCAACTTCCCCGAATAGTAAGTAATGAGAATAGTCTCTTAGAATTGCAGAGGGCTCGGGAATCCTATGAAAATAGAAGCGGTCAAAGATCTTATGAAAGCAGAACCTGCAGACATCCTATTGCTCCAAGAGACAAAAATTGAAGGGGAAGCCCTTCTTGATATTAGCAAAAAGAAATGGCAGAAGAACACAGGAAAAGCAATAAGCGCAAGAGGCTCCTCGGGTGGAATAGCAACCTCTTGGAAGGAATATCACTTCAGGCTCGTCAATGCATACAACACACGACATTGTTGTTTCACTGAGATGAAGCACATATCAAGTAAGTTAACCATTGCACTATTCAATTTATATGTTCCAGTATTGTATTCTAAAAAGAAAGACTGTTGGAAAACATTAAATGATTTTTTGCAACTGAATTCTCCAAACAATATAATCATAGCTGGAGATCTAAATTTAGTAATGAATGAAAAATAAAAGAGAGGGGGCAGGAACAGCAAGGATCAGATGATCCAGGTAGTAGAAGAAATGATACAACAATGGGATCTATTGGACTTTAAACCAAGAAAAGGGCTCTATACCTGGACAAATAATAGGACAGGGGAAGAACATATATCTGCCAGACTGGACAGGTTCTTGGTCCAAAGCACAATGTTGTTTGAACGAAAGCTCATCTCATCAGCCATCCTTCCAAAGTTCACCTCGAATCATAAGCCCATCCGGCTATTGCTTGAGGAGGAAGAGAATTTGGCGCCAATCCCATTCAGATTTAGCCCACTGTAGAATGGAAAGAGCGGCTTTGAAGAGACGGTCCAAATGGCATGGAACACCTCAGTTAATGGCTCTCCCAATTATGTATGGGAACAAAAATTAAAATTAACAAAAAAGGCACTCAAGGAATGGAGTAAACTTCCAACAAATACACCCAAAGACCAAAGAATCGAGGCAGTGCAACATTTGGAAATACTGCAAAGTGAAATGGACACAATTGATATAAACCAAACAGAATTAGAAAAGGAGCAAGTTGCCCAATGCAAAACATTCCTCTCATTCAAAAATGAAGAAGAGTATTGGAGACTAAAGTCCCGGAGTCTTTGGCTGGAAGCTGGAGATAGGAACACATCATACTTTCATCGACAATGTAGAGCTAGACTCTCCAGGAATCACATCTCAGAGATCACTTCCTCTGATGGGAGACTTTGCAAAGGAATAGAACAGATTAAATCAGCTGCAGTGTTACATTTCCATCATCTTTACAGCAAAGAGAAAGAGGACTGTGAAGAAGATAAAAAAGAATTCCTGAAGAACATTCCGGCATTGGTCTCCACAGAGGACAATACAGCGTTATTGAAGCAAACAAATGAAGAAGAAATCAGCAATATAATTTGGTCCATGAATCCAAACAAATCCCCTGGGCCAGATGGGTTCACTACTCAGTTCTACAAGATATGTTGGGATATAATAAAAACAGATCTAATTAGAATGATAAAAGGATTCTTGAAGAAAGCAAAAATGGGGGGTAGCACCAACTCCACCTTCCTCGCTTTAATCCCGAAAGAGACAAACCCCTCCTCCTTTGATAGGTTCAGACCAATCTCTTTGTGCAATGCCTCATATAAAATTATTGCAAAACTTCTTGCAAAAAGAATAAAGCCACTGCTGAGCAAACTCATATCAAATTCGCAAGGGGGTTTCGTCAATGGGAGACATATCTTGGACAACGTAATCCAAGTCCAGGAAGTCATGCATTCCAGCAATCTCAGAAAGGAGAAAGGTATGTTGATCAAGTTAGATATGGCTAATGCCTTCGACAGAGTCAAGTTGTCCTATCTATATCAAGTTCTAATCTCCTTTGGATTTGATCAAGAGTTTGTTAATTTGATCCAAGCATGCACCAATAGTCCATGGATTGCACCTTTGGTAAATGGGAGGCCAGCTGATTTCTTCCAAGCCACGAGGGGGTTGAGACAAGGATGTCCCCTTTCTCCTTTCCTCTACATCTTAATGGCGGACACGTTGAGCAGAAAGCTGGAGCTTGATATGATAACAGGAATAGCCCCAGGTTTAAAAATAACAAAGGACCTTAAAGCAATAAACCATTCACTGTTCGCGGATGACTCCCTCATGCTGGGTGGAGCTTCACCTAGAATAGGATCTGCATTCAAAAACACTCTTCAAGCATATTGTAAAGCATCTGGAGCTCTAATCAGTGAAAGGAAAAGTGCAGTTTATAGCTGGAATACAGAGGAGGAAGAAACTCAAAACATAACAAACATCTTGGGGTTTAATGGATACACAAAATGGGAAAAAATCAACTATCTTGGATTGCCACTAACACTGGGCACAAACAAAGTCAATCTGTGGGAAGGAGTAATCACAAAAATTAGAGGTAAAATCGCTGCATGGGGTGGTCAATGGCTAACTCATGGAGGAAAATTAACCCTTATAAAATCAATGTTGTCATCTATGCCAATTTATCAAGCGTCATACCTGATGGCTCCCAAGTCAATTTCAGGACAGATTAATAAAATCATTAGGGATTTTCTGTGGCAAGGAGGCAAAGGAAATCAGAGGAAATTTCATCTCGTGAAATGGGAGATAGAAAAGCAAACTTTGAAGGAAGGAGGCCTTCAAATTCGAGATCTAGACTCTGCCAACATATCTCTGGGATGCAAAATACTCTAGAAACTCCACAGTGAACCCAATCATCCCGTCAGCACAACTCTGAGGCATAAATACCTCCCAAATGCAAATCTAAGAAGACAGCAGATCTCAAAGTGGAATGAGTCTGGGCTCTGGATTGATTGGGAATTCAGAGATATCCCAGCTCACCTATTGCAGCAATCAGAAATTCTCAAACAGGAACTTCATGAGGCTGCCCCGGTGCATAAATCAGAAAAGGATAAATGGGGATGGGGACCTACAGGAGCATACACCTCAGCCAAAGGATATGAATTGATGCAAACACACAGAGACCGAATTCAACCAACAAAATTCTGGAAAGAGGTATGGGATCCAATGGCGTTGCCCAAGGTAAACTTATTCTTCTGGACTCTAATGCATAGAAAGATCCTGACTGGTGAAAACATTATGAAAAGAAACATTGCAGGTCCGCATAGGTGCACACTTTGCAAAGAAGCCATGGAAACCACGGATCATCTATTTGTTGAATGTCCATATGAAAACAGAGTTTGGACCCATACTCTTCAAGGTTTAAAGGTTGTTATCCCCACTAAAACTTCAGTTGTGGACCTATTACTCTCATGGAAAGAGCGATACCCTTCGCTCTCCCTAAACTCATCATGGGCAGAATCTGGATCACTCTCCCCAAGCTAGTGTGTTGGAAGCTATGGCTAGCTAGAAATGAGCAGATATTTAACAATGTAACTTGGACCCCCAACATGGTAGCAGCAAAAGCAAAAGGACTCCTTCTAGAAATTTTGAATTCTCAGAAAATCAAAGAGAAAAATTCGATGCAGCAAGAGGAAAATAATTGGCTTGAAATTCAAGCATTCATCCAGCGGATACACAACACAAAAAAACCCCTCAGAAATCCTAAGTGGAGGATAATAGAAAAGGATGATGCTTTTCAGAATTGGTGGAGGAAGCAAGGAATAACAACAAATTTTTTTGACGGTGCCTCTAAAGGCAACCCTAGGACAACAGGTGCTAGAGGACTCATATACTCTTCTGATGGAGGCATCATAGAAACCTTCAGTTGGGGTCTAGGACAAAGAACTAACAATCAAGAAGAAATCCTTAGCCTGTTAAAAGTTTGCCAAATAGCGAAAGAAAGAGGACATCGGAAGCTGCAAGCATTCGGAGACTCAGAAATCCTGATCAAAATAATACATACGCAAGGCCAATTCAATGAAGCTGGTTTAAACAAGAATCTGCAAAGGCTGAGATACCTCCTCCAAGACTTCACTTCCTTAAAATGCTATCACATTCTCAGAGAATCAAACAAAGAGGAAGACTTCTATGCCAACAAAGGCTACCTCTTGGCCCAAGGAGATCTAAGCACAAATGGCGGATATCCAGAAACAATCTATATACCATGAAATTCGAAAATTGCTGGAAACAGAAAATGTAAAAGAATTTCACTGAAAGATGTAAGGCAACGGCCATTCGGAGTTCCCTACTAATAAAATCCATACCCGTTTCAGTTTAAAAAAAGAAGAAGTTGTGAAGTTATCTAAACTACAGCCACTTTGATATTTTGGATTTTTCGAGATTAGTAATTTATTTGAAAATTGGAAAATTGGAATAAATGACTGAAATCCCGATGCTTTATGATTTGGCTGTATAAGTAAAAATGAAAAATATTAGTAATAATTAAGTAGGGGTTAATACTTAAAATAAATGCATTATTGAACTAATTTAATTACAAAAATGGAATATTGTGCATTTTACGCATTTCTTAACCTAGACAACATAATTGATTAGAATTCAAAGGAGTTCCATTTACAAACCAGTTGACCAAATGAGGCGAAACAAGTATCAATGGAAAGCTTATAAAAAATCAATTTTAACAAAGCAATCAAAACAAGAATCTAAAGAAAATGAAAAAATAATAAAATCGTAGGATAATCAACTTAATAAAAATCTTAAAAGTCATTTAGCCAAAATTTTTATAGAAAGGGTCCCCATTATTTAAAATGAACAAGTAAAAAATGGGGGGGTTTTGTTTTACCACAACAGGGTCATGCGATCTCCAAAGATCACAATGAATCTTGACATGATAAAGGGCATCATGGATTGGTCCACTTCGAGGAATGCCATTGAAATGAGATCATTCAGTAGGATACTATCAGAAATTCATCCAATGATTCTCCAATATCAACCATCTGATTACTTCATTGCAAAATAAAGGATTAAAGTTTGTCTCATTAAAGGAATGTGAAGAAATTTTATAAAAACTAAAATACCTCTTTACTAATGCAAAAGTGTTGAATATTTTTTACCTAGAAAAATATTTCCTAGTGTGCATTGATGCATGCAAAAGTGTTAGGATAGCTTTGGTAACTCCATAAATTTGATTCTTTTTATTAACAAGATAACTAATATATACATAGGAGAGAGAGACCCTTGGTATTCACATTTCAATGTCTCTTCATCTTCTTATTTTATATTTACATATTTACAATATATTTTCCCAATCCCGAAGGACTAAGTGTCAACATTCCCCCCTTAATCCTAAGGGGTGTTTGTAAGTCCAAGCATCAATCTGAATCTTTCAAAGTTTTACCTTCCAATAACTTTGGTGAAGATGTATGCAATCTAATCATTTGTGGAACAATGGCATATGTGAATAGTCTTAGCCTCAACATGATGTCAAATCAAATGATGCTTTGTATTGATACGCTTCTTTCAATCATGGAACTTTGGATTCTTATCTAAATTTATTGCATAAGAATTTTCAATTAGGAGAGGAGTAGAATGCAATTTTTTCTCCTGCAAATCTTCAAGAATTTTCCTAAGCCATACAATCTCCTTCATTTCTTCTGTAGTTACCGAATATTCTACCTCTGTTGTGGAATATGTTGGAATTGACTATTTGTGTGACCTTTAGGAGACAACTCCTAATCCAAGGTTCATAACATACCTTGAAGTAGATACTCCATTTTCTTTATCTCCATCAAAGTCTAAATCAGAGTATCCATCTGGCTGAAGTCATCCATTTTTGTATATTTGAGTCTAGAGTCTTGATTTCCTTGCTTGATATGGTATTAGTGAGGTAGTTAAGACTTCTTAAAAATTTGTCTATACTTATTCATATCCTCAAATTAATTTCCTTCTTTGGATGTGAGATTTAAATTTTGTTCCATTAGAGTGGACAAAGGGTTGCATTCAACCATGCCAAATTTTCTCAACGAATCTCCATTGTACTTATTTTGAGAGAGGAATACAAACATCTTATGTTGGGTTACTTCAATACCCATATAGTAGTGAACATATCCCAAATTTATCATCTCAAATCCTTTCCTCAATCCTTTCTTTATGGATGCAATATAATTTTCATTATTCCCTATCATTAGTAGATCATCTACATACACCACAAGATAGAAAATAAAATTTTCAACTTTATTGACAATAAAGTTGCACCATTAAGATCATAGTGTTTGAAACTTAGTTTCAGAAGATGCTTAGTCAATTTCTCATACTAGGTTCATAGTGTTTGTTTAATTCCATACACGGATTTGATAATCTTTCCTAATATATGCTCTTGTATCTTCACAAAAAAATCCTTTTGGTTGAGACACAAAAACATTTTCTTCCAGATCCCCATCCAAAAAGGTAGTGTTTACATCCATTTGATGAAATTTCCATCCATTTTGAGCTACCAAGGAAAAGAGAGATCGGATGGTAGCCCATTTTGATGTGGGGGTAAAAGTATCCTCATAATCTACCCCTTCATTCTATGAAAATCATTTTTCCACGAAATTTTATTTATGCTTATCAATGAGCCATCTGATTTATACTTGTTTTTCAAGACCCACTTGCAACCAATCAGTTTGGTTCCAAATGGAGGGTCCACCAGCTTTCATGTTCCATTGTTTATACACAATACTACTCTTTCTGCATTTCTCTTTCCATTTATCATGAGAAGCAACTTCTTTAAAGCAAGTTAGTTTGAAATTAGTAGAAAAAATTAATTTACAATCATAAGAAACATCCATATCGACAATTGAATCAGAATCATCTACATCGCCTCCATATTGTCTAGTATAAATTCTCATTCTTGTCTTTCCAACCTCAACAGGGTGAACAATTTCAAGTCTCTTAGTAATCCATTTTGGAGGACATTTCTGTGATGGCTATGGTTTTTCTATTGACTAAGATGGGGCTAAATTAAGATTTAGCTCTCCAATTCTCTCGATCACATCACTCAAAGTGTATTCTTAACCAGAAGTGGTTGGAGCTTCACTAGGGGGAGAGAGTGCTTTAGAAGGAGATTCCATAGATTGATCTAGGATGTGGATCCCCCCTTTAAGATATATAATATCATTATCAAATTATTAAAGTATTTTTCATCTTTGAATTTTTCAAAGTGATCAAGATATTGCTTAAAAACATTATCAATCTTGGAAGATTCAAGAAAAACCACATATTTAGACAATATAAACTTCTTATTTACTTCATCATAAAGACAATATGCTTTGGAGGTCTTCAAGTACCCCAAGAAGTTACATTTTCGAATCCTTGTAGCAAGTCTATTTCTCTATTCCTTAGGAATTAAGGCATAATAAATGGAACTAAAAACCCTTAGATGCCTCACAAAAGGAATGCAGCCATACCACATGTTAGTCATAAATACCTTTCACTATCTTTGGATGACTATAAGATGGTTATAGTTTTCTGAAAACAATATTCCTTGAATATCTTGAGTTTCAGAAATCTCACTGCCTTCATTATCCTCATAAATTTTTTTTCACTATTCTATCAGTTTTCCATCTCAAAGTCACCTTGTTTCTCTTAAAAGACTCATTATGGGCTTATACCTCTCATTTTCATCCTTCTTTCCTACCTAAAACCTCATTTCCTCATTTTCCCCTTGTCAATAAACTCAACCCTCCATCTAGGGTTTCTTGTTGCTAACTCATTCCCATGTCCCTTTGGGCATAATGAATTATAACAATGCTCTGTTTTCACATGAAAATCTATAAGTAAAATTCTATTCAAAATCAGGTCAAAAAGCACTCCCATTAGGTTATTAAGGTTTTAAATTTTTTTCAAGGTAGTCCTTGGATGTTTCAGACACTACTTTTCCTTTGCTAGAATCTGGCTCAGATGTAATAGAATGTCAAGACATGGTTGTTCAAGAAGGACCTGGAATTTACAAAAAGGATTATCTTCGCAGTTCAGAACCTGCAAGTGAGGAAAATGGACAAAGTTTGGCACTTCTGCAGAGGTGTTGGAAGATTTATCAACAAAAATTATTGATGATGTAGACTGCCTACTCCTGAATGAAAACAACTTATAGCAAGGGAAAGAGGAAAATTTGGTCTTGTAGATGACTAGGGTTTATAAACTTGTTAGTCCTTTTGAGTGAAAAAGCAGTGATTAATTACAGGAAAATGACATGGAGAAAGCACACAAGGTCAAGCATGAAGAAAGTCTATCAGAAAAGATTGATGGAATATGGAAAAAAGGTAAGGTGAACTGGACAGAAATGAATCAACTTGAAAGGGATATAGAGAACTTAGAAGACAACACTGATGATTGCTAAAAAGAACTGTAGACACTTAGGGTTTTGAAAAAGATGGCCAGAGAAGGTGGAAAATATGACTTGAGTTTTATGGTGGAAAATACAGAAGATTTTGAAGATGCTATTATGTGTAATCATCCTAAGGTTGTCAAAGTAAAACATGTCTAGTCTCAATGATCAAAAGAAAAGCCACCTTCATGACTTCAGCAACCTGCAAGGCAAAAGTGTCAAAAAGGGCTAATGAGAAAATAAAAATGAATTCAAACATTAGAAAGTGGGTTTTTCAAAGTTAAATTAAATCCATAAGCCTATAAAAGCCCATTTCACACTTCAAGAGAACCATTGTTACCTTTCAAAAGATCAACAGCATTTAGCAAGGAAGATTTTGGGGGTTTTCTGAGCAAATTCCAGAAAAAATTCTTCGCACTGCACACCTGGGAGTTGGCATTGCGCCCTTTCCAAAAGGACCCTATGCTAAAAATCCTTGGCACTGCGTGCTTAGAGACTGGCGCTGTGTGCTTGGCTTGGCATTGCGCCCTCAGCCATTAGCGCTGCGCACTTAGACAGAGAGGGTTTTTGAGTCTTCCAACCATCCAAATCACTTCAAATTTCCTTCAAATATTTTCCAAAGTCCTCCAAGCACTCTTGAGGAGTAAATACATGACATGAACCTCGCTTTGAAGCTATTTTATCACTTCTAATTGGATGGAAATAAGACCCTAAAATAAACCCTAAGTTTTAAGCTTGAAATCACTGTTTTACCATTACTTCAGCCTCCTATAAAGAAAATCAGTCATAAACAAGGGTAATTGCATTGGTTGAGGGTTTTACATTCATCTATTTTTCCCCTTCATTCACTCCCTTCATTTTTTCAAACTTCCATTTCATTACCTTCCCCTCTTTCATTCCACTTACATCCTAGGGTTTCATAAAACATAGTCTAAATGTCTGAGGGTGAACACAGTGGTGGTGAGGCACAAATGTCAAGAAGACATGATCATAAGGGAGGAAAGATAAAAATATTTGAACCTATCACCACAAGAGAAATCATGGCCTCCCCTCTTACTGTTTCTTGCTTTAAACATGTGGGCTACTTTGAGTTTTGTGAGAAGGTGTAGCAAGTCCAAAATCACCCGGAGCTGATAAGACTATTCATCATCAACCTACATGACAACCAAGTCAATCTTGCCAGGGTTACATTTGAGATGCCCATTGATGCCATTGCAACTGCTACAAGGATACCTAGTGTGGGAGAGAATTGGTTCAAACAAGCAAACCTAGACATGAGTTATTTTGAACCGTACCTCAAACCTAGATATAAATATCACCACAAGTCCATCTTCCCTTTTTCTCATGTTCTTGATAGATATGCACCCATGATGAAGATAATAATGAATTATTTCACTTGTGCGGGAAGGTTTTCTTGCCTCTACTCATACCACATCCGTCTTCTTATGCATTTCACTAGAGAAAGGATGTTGCATATACCATATTATATTTTCCGTAGCATTGAAAAAATGGCTTACATTGTGAAAAAGAGAGATTACAATCAGCAAATAAAAGCCTATTTCATGATTCACACATAAATATGGTAGTCATGCGTCAGCTACAATAGAAAAACATTCCATGGGAGACCTTCATTGCCAATGAGTTTTTCACTACTCCACCTGGGCATCATCAACAAAATATTCCTTCATCTTCTCATCCTCCCATATCCACTTCTCCATCACATCCTGTTGTTCATACATCACCATCCACTCACATCTATCCACCTCATGATAATCCTTCCTCATCACCTTTTCACCACCCTTCACCATCACATCATGATACCAGAGCTTCAAGTAGTGAAAGAGATATTGGGATAGCTAGCACTAAAATGCATGATATTGAACCATTTCCTTTGACCTATCAGAGAGGCCACATGCATGTGTTTGCTTCACTTGAGGTGAAAGGGGCCATGCCTTCTTCATCAACAAAACAGGTTGATAAGGGCAAGGAAAAGGTTACAGAGCATGTCATTGTTGAAGAGGAGGATAAACATGAAACTGAACAGGAGTTTCAGTTAATTGACCTTGAGGATGAGGATGAGGAGAGAATTACCAATATGTTGCTCAAAAGCAAGGATGCCACGATTAGTGAGCTCGAAGCTAATATTGGTAGGGAAAAGAATGTGATCAATTTTCTTGAGCTATAGAATCAATAGTTGAAGACAAAGCAGGCCATTAGTGAGGTCAGGGCAATCAGAGCTCGGAAAGAGGCTAGAAAAGCCAAGTCTTTGCTAGATGATACCTTGGGAACTTTTGATGACAGTGATGATGAGGAAGAAAATCATCCTAGGCAGAGACCAAGGACAATTGGGATGAAGAGGGATTTGGCCTGAGAAAGGGAGAAAGAGGCAGAATTGGCAGAGCAACTCACTCCAAGTGAGCTGCTTTCCATAGAAATTAGCAAGGATAGAGAATCTTGGCTAGAGAGAGCCAATTTTCACCTAGAGGGTAAACTAGAGAAGGCATAAAGAGACACTGACATGCGGAGGAATATGGCAGGACATTATGCCATGAGAAACAGGATTGCAAGGGTCAAGCTCAAACAAGCCCATGCAAAGATTTAGGCTCTAAATGAGGCAAATGAGAAGGAATAGCTGAATAATCTTGCTGAGGTGTCCCTCCAAGCCTCCAAACCATGATCTACAAAACAAATTCCGGTTTTGGCACTTTGGTGCAAATTTTGAATTTTTGACAATTTGACTTGCAAAAAATTGGGCCAAATGTGCAGCGCCACTGGCGCAGCACTATTTTTTGGGGCACTCAAATGAAAAAAGGTTAGAATTTTCATGTTCCTAATGACAAGTACATCAACCTCAGAAATTTTCAGAGGATTTGGAGTAAAACTGGTCCCTCAAAAATGCCAAAAACTACCAAAAAATCACCTTTCTGCCCTCTTTTTGGCTCTGGTGCTGTGCGTTAGCAGTCTTGGGAGAAGTGATTTATGACAAGGAAAATTGGCACCATTCTAGAAATTTAAAGATGATTTGGAAACTAGACTCATATACCTTTCCAATGAGCTATCATGGAGCTCATTTTCACACTGGGAAGGCCTCCAAAAGTTAGCTACAAAACATGTCATTTTCCTAATCTTGGCGACGCGCGTTTGCACTGGCGCTGCACCCTTGTACCTTGGAGTTGTGCCCTTACCAGGAGTTATTGAAAAATATATTTTGGAGCCTTAAAGTCAAACATTTTTCAAAATTATCTCAAATAGTTATGTTAGAAGTTATTTTTGCAATAAATGAGTTTTAGATATTTTGCCTTGGGCCTTGCATGGTCTCAAAGGTCAAAATGCATTAACTATGTAATGAATGAATTTGAAACCCTAGCTAGGGTTTTACCTCCTCATTTTGCAGATAAATACTGCATGTATGCTTCATAGTTTTGTTGGTTGATTGTTGAGCTGAATACCTCATAGACTTAGAGTTGTGAAGAGTTTTTGGCTTTTGAGCTTTGTAACTGTTTTGGATTGAATATTAATGGAGAAAGCATATTCACAGGATTCATGAACTTGTTTAAATGGTGATGTTGTTCTGATCTTATATTTTTTTCTTTCTGTTTTCCATATTGTTCATCTTTTCTCTTGCAATAGAGAAGAAAATTTAGGTTAAGATATGCTGTTAGAGACACCTTAAGTCTGTCTGCCTTCTGTTGTTTAAATTTTTTCCTCTGCTAGGTCTAATTGAAGAATTCTTGATTGCTTTCTGATTCCACCTAGAATTTCGTCTTGAAAATGATTTAATAAGAGTCAAACCAAATAAGTTTATGGTATGCCCTGTCCTTTGGTGTAGCTTGAAACATTGTTTTTAAGGCCTTTCTTTGAATTTTACTTATTAGGGTTTGGCTAATGAATTTTATGGTTTGCCTTATCCTTTGGTCCATCTTGAATAGTCACTTTGAAGGTATTTTAAAGTCTGATTGAAGAATTTAGGAGTTCCCTGCTCTTTAATCATCATTTATATGTCATCTTAAATCTTTTCTTTGTCTTAAGGTAAATAGCTAGAGAATTTAGGAGTTCCCTACTCTCTAGGGTTTGTTGGATTGTTGTTTCGAAGTTTACTTGATAAAGCTAGGCCAAAGAAGTTTATAGTGTGCCCTATTCTTTGGTTCTTTCTTAAGCATAGTGATCTTAAAGAATCTTCTTGTTCTAGTATATGTTAAAGGATTCTTATTTTCCCTTTGAACCTACTAAAATTCACAACTTAATGTTCATTTCACACCCACATAAGCTATTAAGATCCATTTGGCTTTGTTAACTTGCCCCATGAAACACCCTTGATTCATTGTCATAATTTTCAAGCCTTTCACAAACCCCATAGCCTAATGGTTTGAATTTATCTTACTCTATCTGTTCTACTTGACAAGCAACCCAACCAAACAAAACAAAACAAACAAACCCTATCATTTTAACTAGCCTAAAATCAACATCCTAAATAAAAAAAGTTATACCTTTTATACAAATATAGAGAGAGCCGTCTTTGAGTCTAGGAAGGCTAGGTCTTAGGACTCAAAAGTTGGTTTCATGTTACCCTTGTCTATTTGGTCTTGCTAATCTAACAAATTACAGGGACCTAACATAATGGCAAATCCACTAGGGACACTCATTAAAAATATTAGTGTTATATAAAGAACTCAGAAAACCCAAAAATATCTCAAGATTGGCATCCAATTGTTGATGGTGGACAACAAACAAGTCCTCAAAAAGTTAGCATCATCCACTTGGTGACTCCATTGGTCTTCAGTAGGCCTACTGAATCCAGTAGTTCTCACAAAATCCTCTGGAAATGTATTAATCGGTCATAATAGTATAAAACCCAGTCACATACTGTGTGAATTCAATATTCTTACAGGTAGGTCTATTTTTCAAAACCCTTAAAAAATTTCAGCCTCTGTGTTGTGGGTCTGAAATCTGGCTTCATAAAGAATCAACACTAGATCTCGCCTTGACCCAAACACTCCTGCTATAGTTGATGACCTAGAAAGAATCTTAAGAAAATTTCTAGGACTTAAGAGTCAACTATTTTCAGACCAATTCACAAAAAAATTTCCTTTCCTGAAAACCTTACATCCTTGCAAGATACCCAATTTTACTTACATCATACAAGAAACCTATTCAGAACTAGGTCTCAGAGTTTGATAGACCAGACAAACCTTGGGCCTACCAACTTACATCAAATTCCTAGTAGAGAAGCCTCTCCTTCCACTCCTCCTGATTTTCAGCTTCTCCAACACTTTGACTCCTTTCGTTCCAAATATACTCAATATTAGCTAGTTGGTCCAAGCACATTTTCTACCCCCACTCATACATCCACTGTGTAAACCACTCCATTTCATCCTCCACCTCCACTCATAAACCCTCCTCTTATAAATCATCCTTGGGTTCCATTACCTCCCATCATGGTAGCATGGTATGCCCCTCTGGTACTACCACAACCTTTAATGCCTATGCCATAGGAATATCAATCTAGAATCCCTCACTTTAATGGAACTAATTTTGAAACTGCCCAATAGCATGTAGACAAGATGAATGATGATTTTGACTACCAAGAAATAGAATATGAGACCATAAAAATGAGAATGTTTTCCCAAATTTTAGGGGTAGAAGAAAATAAATGGTTCAAGAACTTAACTCCTAATAGCATTCATGGTCTCCCAAGTTCCCTTTATCAAACATTCATAAACAAGTGGTAGACTAAGAAAAATCCTCTTCAAATCTTATCAGAGTATGAAAACCTTAAGAGAAATGTTGAGGAGAGTGTTCAAGACTACTGCACTAGGTTTAATAGTGTATACAATGCACTCCCTCCCCACATGAAACCGCCACAAGGCCTGGCCCTAGAAAAATTTCCATATGGATTCGATCCAGAAATGGCTTACCAATTAAGAGAAAGAGATCCCCTTACCCTAGAAGACATGAAATGGGGAGCCGTAAGTGTATAAGCCAATCTAATTGCTAAAAGGGCTAGAATGAGAACATAGAAGAGGGTTACATACAAAGAGGAACCTATGGCCTCCACATTTGATGCTAAAACTGATAGCCTAGTTAGGACAATGGAAAGGATGATGGAGAGAATTAATTAAAATGAAAGAGAACCCCCTAGGGAAAACCAAAAAAATCCTCAAAACAAAAACAAAAACCAAAACTTTAGAAGAGATCCTCATCAAATAAGACAAAGAGAAAATGACCTGCAAATCAGACCTCCTTTGCAAGAAAACTATGTAGATTAAGAGGAGAGAGAGACTGAGGAGCTGGAAGAAAACCATGTGAATCTAATAGGCTCTGATAGTGAGGACATTGTTTTTCTCACAGAAGAAGAATAAGGTCTGTTTTCCTCAAACCAAGCTAAAAGAAAATATGAGGATTCTGAAGAATACAAACTAGGGTTTGAAAATGCTATCATGGAGGTTCATAGGAAGTATGACCTTAGAAGTAGAAAAACCCAAGACATCCTAAAGAGGAACAAACTAGACATTTCTGTTAAGAAGACCCCTGAAAAAATTCCTAGAAAGACAACAAAAAATACAAAAAACATGGCTAAGAATTCTGATCAAAGAAAAAAAAATCAACCAACATGATGGTGACCAAAGTTGCCATAGTACATCAACTAGTGGCCCTGAAAAAACTTCTTTAACTGAGATTCCAAATAAAAATCAGCAAGCTAAAGTTTCTGAAAATACCATGTATGATAAAATTGATCTAACTCTGCCAAGGACACAGACACCATTCAGTATTGAGAGTGAAATTTCCAAGATAAAAATAGCGTTACCCCTTGCTGAATTAGTGACTAAAGATGTATATATATTTCAGGTTTTGAAGGCTTTAAACATAGGAAATGACACTGATACTCTAAATCGGACCGATGACAAGCCAAAATTGCTGTTTGGACCAGAGGTAGAGGGAAAGTTTCAACAAGGAGTTGTGCCTCCATTCTATGTCATTTTTAACATCCATGACAAAATCCTACATAACGCGATGCTAGATTCCAGTGCTTCACATAACCTCATGCCAAAGGTAGTGATGGAAAGATTAGGCCTCAAAATAACTAGACCATACAAAGACTTGTACTCTTTTTATTCAAGTAGAGTTAAATGTCTGGGCCTAATCGAAGATCTATGTGTTAACTTGGCACAAATACCAGCCAAGAGCCTTGTAATGGGTATTGTAGTGGCTGCCATTCCTCCAAAATATGGCATGCTTTTATCTAGATCATTGGGAGCCAAACTCCAAGGAATCCTCCAAATGGACATGAAATATGCCACCATTCCAATCTTTAACCAAACAAGGAGATTGTACATATAATATCACATGAAATACATGGTAAGAAACCAAGATAAGCCAAATAACACCCCTCTCTATTCTATCCATTCAGACCTTGATTCATTTATTTTGTACAATGAAGATGACATTAATGAAAAAATAACTGAAAAAGAGCAAGAGCAAGGTCTATCAGAATAGTCAAACCAAACACAAAATGAAGAACATAACAACCAAAACCCTAATAGCCATGAACAACAACACAATGGAAAATCTGAACTTGAAACTCTTTGGAACATGAGCTTTGAGGGTTCTTGTGGCAAAGCTGGTTCAGGAGCAGGTGTTTGGATACACAACACTAATGAAGGTCACTCTTACAAGCTAGATTTTCAATGTACAAACAATATTACAGAGTATGAAGCTCTTCTCCTAGGTTTACAATTACTAAAAAGTATAGGAGCTAAGAATATTTCCATTCAGGCAGATTCTGAGCTGATTATTAGACAAATTAAAGGAGAATATTCAGCCAAAAATCCTAGATTAAGAGAATATAGAAATGTTGCTTTAGACCTCCTAAAAACATTTGAAAAATATGAACTTACCTCTGTCCCAAGAACTCAAAATAGCCTTGCAAATGAACTAGCCTTTGCTGCCAACACTTGCCAACTACCTCATGCCATTGAACAATACACGGTAAAGGTCAAAAGCAGACCAAAAATCCTTGATAATATAGATTATTGGAAATTTTTTGAAGGTGAAAAACATATTGAAGACTTCCTACAGTCCAAAAATGACTTTGAAATGCCAAAACCAGATTCAGATCATGAAGAGGACTGCTCTGCTGAGGAACAAACACACAAAACAGAGCCACCTTATGTTGCTGATATAAATATGCTAGAACAACCTCATGAGGTAGAATTGTATGAAGATTCAGACAAAAGGGACCTGAGGTATTGCAATGAAAAGACAACCTATTTCCAAGAGGACTTGCCCCCTTAGAAGAACTGTTTGATTTTAATGATGTTTCTAGGAAACCAAAAATGGAATCCACTGAAACAGATGTAGAAGAATGAAACATAGGCAGTGAGGAAGAACCTAAAA
This sequence comes from Pinus albicaulis, assembly GCA_034641835.2. Taxonomy (NCBI): domain Eukaryota; kingdom Viridiplantae; phylum Streptophyta; class Pinopsida; order Pinales; family Pinaceae; genus Pinus; species Pinus albicaulis. The sequence goes on along the minus strand of CM076579.1, from coordinate 1,634,851,156 downwards.
TGATAAAACTGTCCAAAATATTGCTAGCTCATATAAAATAGAAATACATTGAGCTATTCAAAGAATTTAAAGATGTGTTTGCATGGGGCTATAACGACTTGAAGTCATATGATACAAGCATCATTCAACATAAAATTCCTCTCAAGGAGAACCATAAACCATTTAAGTAGAAATTACGTAGGATAAACACTGTCCTAATGCCTCTAGTTGAGAAAGAAATTAAAAATATGTATGATGCTGGAATAATAGTCCCACTCAGGTACTCAGAATGGGTCTCAAATCTTGTATCAGTGAGGAAGCAAAACCGGGGAAATTAGGCTATGCATAGACTTCAGAAATTTAAACAAAGCCTCCCTGAAAGACAACTACCCTTTACCCAAGATGGATCATATACTACAAAGGGTAGTAGGTTCCAAAATAATATCTTTTCTTGATGGTTTTTCAGGGTATAATCAGGTGCTAGTACATCTAGATGATCAACACAAAATGACCTTCACTACACCTTGGGGCACCTTCATGTATGTCAAAATGCCTTTTGGGTTAATGAATGTTGGGGCCACTTTCCAAAAAGCCATGGACATTGCTTTCTTAGAAGAGATAGGTTACTTCATTGTGATATATCTTGATGACATCACAATCTACTAAAAAAATGATGAAGAACACCTAGCTCACTTAAGAAAAGTCTTTGAAAAGTGTAGAAAGTATGGTTTATCTTTAAATCATAAGAAAAATTTATTTGGTATTCAAGAAGGAAAACTTCTAGGCCATAGCATATCTAAAGAGGAGATCAAGATTGACCCAAAAAGGATTGAAGGGATATTGTAGATCAGTCACCCTAGGAACATGAAAGAGATGCAATCTTTAAAACCAAACCTTGCAAAACTCCTAAGAAACATTACAAACATGTTGAAAAGAGAAATAGGAGTTAAATGGACCATAGAAGCAAAGAAATCCTTTGAACTAGTAAAATAATCACTTACCCAAACACCAGTTCTAATCAACCTTGACTTTACCAGGGATTTTTTCATCTTTTGCATCAGAACACAAAATTGCTACAGTATTGCTACAAAATAACATAATGGGACAAGAACAACCGATAGATTTCTTCAACAAGGCACTAAGATATGCACCTCTTAAATATAACATTATGGAAAAAAAAGCTTTTGCTCTAATCAAAGCATTAAAATATTTCAGAGTATACATATTGCATTCACATGTCATTGCTTTTGTTCCTCATACAGTTGTTAAGGACATACTAACTTAGGATCCTGATGGTAAAAGAGGTAAGTGGATTGCTATCATCTTAGAGTATGATCTAGAAATCAAGCCCATGAAGCTAATCAAAGGGAAAGGACTGGCCGAAATAATGGCTGAAGAAAACTTTCAAGCATTGGACATAAACATGATACATTCCTTGGATGAACAAGAGGAACTGGCGACTCCACCCATTGAAGAAGCTTATTATTGTTGTTTTCATTTAGGAGTAGACAGTCTACATCATCAGTACTTTCTGTTGATAAATATTCCAACACCTCTGCATAAGTGCCAAAATTTCTCCATTTTCCTCACTTGCAGGTTCTGAACTGAGAAGATAATCCTTTTTAGAAATTTCAGGTCCTTCTTGAAAAACCATGTCTTGAAATTATATTATATCTAAGCCAGATATAATATAATGTCAGAGATGGTATGAATATTTATAATATAAACTCCTACTTTTTAAAGGAAAAATTTTAGAATCAACTTTAGAGAAAAAGGCAACTCAAACCATCAAAACAATCTGAGGCTAGAACAAGAATAAATGTACTTGCAAGAGAGATTCGGAAAAAAGAAGGAAATTACTCTAGCGGGATATTGATCATCTACTGAGAACGTGTTTTCTTTAGCAAAGACACTTTAGCAGTCTTCAACAGATGGGCCCTTTCAAACCTTCTCTTGTAAAGATATCCTTCCCACAAGAATCGATCTAGCACTAGTGCAGCCTTCTTGCACTAGTGCAGGAACAATGATCTATGCAGAAGGTGTAAATTAATGTCCGTACTAAAAAATGATTTTCATCGTGCAAGGGACCTGAAATTTCTCAAGTCCACAACACTCAGATTTGGTACCAAGAAACTGGTTCTTGTACCTGATATGAGCTTCTTACACTTTAACTTTTAGTCCTTGAAATCAATGATTAAATACTGCAAGTGTTTATGAAACCATATTGCTTATCAGAAAGATGAATATCTGTAGAGAATAAGGAAACAATATTTTTAATTAAAATGTAACTGAAAGCAAGAAATATGTTAGAAGTAAACTAAAGAGACTTGCTGCATCACATTATCTAGCACTAGTGCAAGAACAGTTCTCCTGCTTGCACCAGGGAGAAACCAAACCAATGTGTAAAAAAAAAATAGCACACCAACATGCACTGGTGCAAGAATGAACCAGGCAGAGGAAATAAACCAAATCGTGCAAAAAATGAATAGCACACCAACGTGCACTGGTGCAGGAACGAACCAGGCAGAGGAAATAAAACAAATCGTGCAGAAAGTGAATAACACACCAACGTGCACTGGTGCAGGTAATTTCTCCTGCTCGAACCAGGAAGAGAAAGAAAATTTAAATTCAGATGTAGAAAAGGAAATTTAACTACTTCACACTGCAGATCTGCTTTCACTCAAACAAAAATTCAAATGTTGTAAATTAAATCACACTTAGCAGACATAAATTGCAAGAGCAGAAAGGAGGGAGAACGTGTTGGGTTGGCTGGGCCCTAGCCAACTAGCACGTTTCCCTTTCAAATGGAAACGCTACTCAATATTGAATTAATTCATCAACTGTTTAAGCAAGAAGAAATAAAATCCATGAAGCATAAGGCGGAGCTCTTCTTATTAAATCCTCAAAGAAAATACATGCGTGGTTACATATCCAACCCAGATTTGGGCGATAACAAAAGACAGGCTTGTTACCGCCTCACTGGTTCTATTCTTCGATCTATTCAATTCTATCCAGATATTGAACATCTTGTCCTATTTACATTTATTCTTATATAGATATTTAACCATTACATAGCCAATTACATAAATCGTTATAACAAATTACATAACCGATTGCAGAATAAGCTTTCGGCCTTCAAAATTAAATCACTTTTAACAGAACAGGCCGTGGATATCTCCAGCTGTTCGTCTCTCTTAAGTCCAATCTCAGCTACTCTAGATTTAACTACTGTCATAGCTGGGACTCGGCTGCCTTCGGATATGTCTTCGTTGATTGTAGCTAAGGCAGTACAAAACAGGCGACAACCCAAGTGATCCGGATCGCTGATGCTGGTGCGAGATCTGTTCTGCACTAAAATTCAGTGGTCAAGGTAAGTGTTTATCTATTAAATAGCATAGGAGGTAACGATAAGTTACAAAAGTAATTCTAAGTAAGAAATCATGTAATATATAGTTAATAAATTCTAAGTTGAGTTAAAAATGTAAAATATGAATCTAATGCAAAATGTGTCATTGTTCTCGCACTAGTGCAGCATGAGGGTGCATAAGATAGGTAAAACAGGGTAAATGATTACGATTTGGGAAGGGAAGACTGGTAAAAAATAATGCAATTTAGGGGACTAACATCCTCCCATCCCTAAACTTTCATGTGTCCTCACACAAATTTTTTACCTCTGCAAAAGACCAAAATTTTGAATACTCCAACTCAGTAATGTTCTGGCATGTTGTCCTCAGGCTGCACTGTTTCAGCCTTCTTCCTCTTGATATGCCTTAACTTCTTTGAAACCTTTTTTTAATCGCCTAAAACAACATCCAGCTCGATATTTCCATACTTTAACCTCGCTTTTATTTTGTTTGAGCTCTGCCAGCAATTCTTCTCTGCTTTTTTCTTTTTCCTCTTGTGCTTTGGTCACAAGCTGCTCCAAGTTTTGCACTTGGAGTTCTAATTCTGCTATGCGAGAAACAAGAGTCACCAATTCTTTTCCTCCCTCTATCTCAGTAGGGGCTATCACTGGCTCCGAGACTTCTATATCTACCATGGTCGCATCAAGGAACTCTTCTATTTGCGGTTCCTCTTTTTCCAGGTCTCCTTCCTTCTTCTCCGGTTCATCTTCATTCGGTTCCTCGTCGTTTGTGGGTTCTTCTGTACTGGTGCAGAATGGGATTCCATACCCTGTGGGGGTTGTGTTTTCTTACCTACATCGGTGATTTTACTCTTCTGATGGGGTCTTTTGATAAAATGTGCCAGCAAAGTATCGTCCCCAACTTGTGCAATATTCGCCGCGTCTGCAAGGACCGATAGACTGTCGTGTTCAGAGGCCTGTGCCTATGTAGAAGGGGTTTCTTTAGCGGGTGCGTCAACTATTTCCTTAATGGAAGATGAGGTCTTCTTTTCTGTTGATTTTTCTGACCACTTTATTTTCGCACTAGTGCGAGAAAATCTTCCCTTTTTGCTTTTTTTTAGACCCTTACTTGTACTGGTAGGAGTCTTCATCTTCTTTCCCTCGGCTGACTTCCCGTGCATCTGTTTCAACAACTCTTCCCATGTCATTCCTTTTCTCTCCAGTTGTTTTAAGACTAGGATTTTTATAAGGCCGTGATGGTATAATCGTGTATCGGCCTGGTCCTCCTTTCCATCCTGTATGCTTCTAGCCATTTTCTTCAATATTTTGAGCAAAAAGTAGGGGAAGTTCATCTTCCAACGAATGTGACAGCCTACTTAAAAATGTTGCAACAGTCTAAAATGATACACCAGGGTACAGGTGTACCTCCCTTCGCAGGTCACAAATTTCTGCAAAACAAACAAGACATCCTGCCATTGACCCAGCAAGGCTTTGCGCGAGACTCTGCATTTCCAATTCACCTTCATCTTCTTATCCTTGACAAAACGTTGCCAGCGTTTTCTTTCCAGCTTCTGATTCTTGAACCACTCCACTCCCGTATTCTGCAAGCCCGTTGCTGCGGCTACAAATTTCTTCGTGACTTTGAATTCGAGCAGCCCAATGCTCATTTGGTCGTTAAAGCTTCTTGCAAATTGTAGGGTGACCTCCCTGTCATACCCATCGAACTTCTATAGGAACCGTAGAAATCTCGACTCCTGCAACAGTGGAAGACTGTTGCGAAATTCGGTAGTTTGCTCAATCTTGCTAAGAGACAGGGGCTCATTTCGGATGGGCGGAATTGCTGCTATCGACTATGAACAATAAGTTCCAAGGCTTGCATGCAATACTGGGGAATCAGCTTTCATACATAAATATCTAACCGTATCTCTGATTCATTTTCCATAAATACTCGTCATTTCTGGTCAAGCTTAATTGGTACGCGTGACGACGGTTTAACGGTTAAGTGCAGTAATAATCACGATGAAGGGAAGTTTAGGATAAATGTAGGATCTGGGGGAGTTATAAGTGAAGGATATTTCAAATTTTTGCAGAGTGGAGTAGATTATATGCAAACAATGATTAACACGATTCTTACATTTCTTCATAATTACAAGAAACGAACTTAGCACTCATTAAAAAGATTATTATTTCTACTTAAAAAACTTTGTACTTTTAACTAATTTCCTCCTAGGTAATATAATAGCGTAAATACTTGTCAATCATATGAAAAAAATCATATAACTTTCCATCATGATCACTTTCTTATGCCATATGATAACTTGTGCTATGTTGTTGATGAGGTGCATGCTTGTGCTAATATTTGCACCGCTTAAATCATATCATTGTGCTGGTACTTTTCTACTCATTTTATCATATAGGACAACATGCTTGCACTAGTGCAAGCATAATATTAATACAAAGAATTAAAATATAGGCTGGATTTCACATGATTTCCTCAACTTTTTTTGAATTTTGCTTTGCCCTTTCTTGATGTTTCAAAGCACATCATTCTGCTCTTTGTATGCAAGATCCTGCAATAAACTCATTAGGGAACAAAGGGGTAGGAAAGGAAAATCTTAGAATGGGAAGGAATTCTGTCACAGGGATTCCAAGAAAGTACCAAAAGAGGGAAAATAGAAGTGGGACAGGAAAAAAATTAAGGGCTAAAGTGGGATTTCTTCGAAACAGATAGGGTGAATTTAGAAGAATATGGGAAGGTTAATTATACTAGGATTCTGAGAAGAAAGCTGAGAAAAAATTATGAAATGGGATATGAAGAAAGGCATAAAATTTTCTGGAAGGTCTGCCTGCACTGGTGCAAGAAAAATAATTGCAGCGAGAATTATAGACAAAAGAGTATGGTACATACCTGTTACCTTGTCCCAAATTAATTCCTTGTTTTGTTTATGCCCAAATCCTTATAATGAAAACCAAATTTTGTTGAAAAGGTGCAATCTCAAAATAACTACCTCAAATTCATGCACCTACTATAGCAATCTTGTACCTAGATTATGCAGCGCATATTTATATTCAACCACCATCAATACACATTGTTGCCAACCATCATTTTGTGAGCAGTCATCATTGAGTAATTCATCACTCTAAATATCATGAAATTCAAAATGAGTTATGATACCAATTAACAACCTATTTATTGAGCACTCTAAATTCCGTTGTCATCCGGATTCAAACTAAATTTCCTCTTAATATAGAACAAAGAATAACCTTTACTAAGGGTACCACATCCTTAAAGATTCTTTATTTTTGAAAGATATAACTCAAAGTATCATGTTCAAATCTTCTTTAAAACCATTTTCCAAGGAAAAAAGATAAGTTTAGGGGAAGATAAAGATAGCCAAGAAAATCATAGTATGCAATTAACTTTAATACCACAGACATAGCCCTACTGCCCGTAGGTGTCCATAACCTCGGTAGGGGTGTCTTTTTACCCATCGAAATGTCTGTGTCCCACTTACTAGGCATGGATTCAGAGTTATCTTATTTTAATTTTAGATGAAGGCCACTGCTTTGGATTGGTAACCAACTAATGGCAGTGCCACTCACAAGAAGTAACATGGATGAACAAGTCGGCTCGTGATGAGACCTCTTGTCTTCCAACTTTTCGGTTGAAAGCCATTACTTTGGCTTGGTGACCAGAAGCAGTAATGTCATGCATGCTAGGTCTCATGATCATGGTAGGTCGGCTCATCACGAGACCTCCTATCCTCCCATAAATATTTTGTATACTCTGATTATGATCAACCTAAAAGGTTACTTAATAAGTGGGGAGACAGATCTACTCCTTAAGAATATGGGATGGCATGAAATTTTTTTAATGAATAATCATTACTGACTAGTTCCTCTTCCCTAAAGACTTATTAAAGATATCCCAGATAATTACTGAAAGACTTCTTGAATTAAAAAAATTCTAGTGTTCTCATGAGTAGCTTATTATGATCTTAACAAGAGTGGTTCTCCATAGGGGGTTTCCAATAGTACCTTCTAAGGGAAACTGAAATTATATATATCAGATGAAAAATTCTTAGAGTGATTAGTCATGGTTACTTTGAAAAATCATGAGGTATTAGAGTGAATCATACTCAACAAGATGTGTCACAGATGTGTGTGTTAACAACAAATGCGGATCAAAAGTAGTTTTAATGACTACACTTTAAAAATCAAAAACCCTATTAGCATCTTAACAGCTTTATTCACCTACCCTACTTTACCTAAGAGGTGGAAGACTTATTTTTATGTATAGGAGTACTTCCAATGAAGCCATGTGCGGATCAGGTGAAAATATATATTCATGCTCAAATTTATCATACAAACTTGAAAGTGTGCATGAGCATGAAAAACGAACGAATGTAAATGAGATGACAACAAGAGTTTTAGAAGAGGATAATGTTGCCTTGCTTGAGTAGTTTTTTGGAACCAATGTTCGATGTAATCATGGTAGCCTTGGTCCATTTCTTGATTTGGCCCATGCTACTCGTCCTCTTCTTCCATGTCATGTTGATTGTTCTCCGTAGGGTGAGTAGTCTCTTGATTACATTCTAGATCTGCTGATAGACATGTCAAGAACTACTCGATCTCAGGTTCTAGTGGATGTTCTCCATTGATTATAGTGCATGATTAATTTGTATCCTCAAAAGAGACTTCTAAATCCTCTTGTGATGGTGGAGAAATGGACAAGTCCTTGACTATTGTCAAGAAGTTTTCTTTCTGAGGGGTAGAGATAAAGATCCTAGCAGCTGATAGGGCTTGAGAAATAACCTTCATACTTGTTATCATCTGTAAGTACATCTGGTTGATTGATAGTCCCTGTCTCCACACACATATTAGTAATGGGGGTTTCTTACAACACCCAAAAAATGACATAACGTTAACGATCTGAAGATAATTGATTTTCAAAGTTATTGGCTGAAATAAGGCTCACAACACTTGCATAAAAAAATACAAAAAGATAAAGGCAGAATTACCCCTATTGAATCATCAGAAAATTCTTACCAAATCAAATCGCCTCCCCGGCAAGAGTGCCAAAATGTTGGGTGCAGGAATTGCACTTAAGAAAACTCCTCAACACTTAATTGTCAACTCGGGGGATTCGTAAACTTAGAGAAAAAGAACAAGCAATGTTAGAGATGGTATGAATATTTCTAATATCAACTCCTACTTTTTAAAGGAAAAATTGCAGAATCAACTTTAGAGAAAAAGGAAACACAAACCATCAAAACAATCTGAGGCTAGAACAAGAAGAAATGTACTTGTAGGAGAGATTCGGAAAAAAGAAGGCAATTACTCTAGCGGGATATTGATCATCTACTAAGAATGTGTTTTCTTTAGCAAAGACACCTTAGCAGTATTCAAAATATGGGCCCTTTCAAACCTGCTCTTGTAAAGATATCTTCCCACAAGAATCGATCTAGCACTAGTGTAGTCTTCTTGCATTAGTGCAGGAACAACGATATATGCAGAAGGTGTAAAGTGATGTCTGTACTAAAAAATGCTTTTCGTTGTGCATGGGCCCTAAACTTTCTCAAGTCCACAACACTTAGATATGGTACCAAGAAACTGGTTCTTGTACCTGATTTGAGCTTCTTACACTTTAACTTTTAGTCCTTGAAATCAATGATTAATTACTGCAAGTGTTTATGAAACCAAATTTCTTATCAGAAAGATGAATATCTGTAGAGAATAAGGAAACAATATTTTTAATTAAAATGTAACTGAAAGCAAGAAAGCTGTTAGAAGTAAACTAAAGAGACTTGCTGCATCACATTATATAGCACTGGTGTGAGAACAATTCTCCTGCTTGCACCAGGGAGAAACCAAACCAATTAGAAGAAAATAAATAGCACACCAACATGCACTGGTGTAGGAACGAACCAGGCAGAGGAAATAAACCAAATCATGCAGAAAATGAATAACACACCAATGTGCACTGGTGGAGGAACGAACCAGGCAGAGGAAAAAAACCAAATCGTGCAGAAAGTGAATAGCACACCAACGTGCACTGGTGCAGGTAATTTCTCCTGATAAAACTAGGCTGAGAAAGAAAATTTAAATTCAGATGCAGAAAAGGAAATTTAACTACTTCGCACTGCAGCTCTGCTCTCACTCAAACAGATATTCAAATGTTGTAAATTAAATCACACTTAGCAGACATAAATTGCAAGAGCAGAAAGGAGGGAGAACGTGCTGGGTTGGTTGGGCCCTAGCCAACCAACACGTTTCCCTTTCAAACAGAAACGCTACTCAGTATTGAATCAATTCATCAACTGTTTAAACATGAAGAAATAAAATCCATGAAGCATAAGGTGGAGCTCTTCTTATTAAATCCTCAAAGCAAATACATGCATGGTTACATATCCAACCCAGATTTGGGCGATAACAAAAGACAGGCTTGTTACCGCCTCACTAGTTCTATTATCGGATCTATTCAATTCTATCCAAATATTGAACATCTTGTCCTATTTACATTTCTGCTTATATAGATCCTTTTGGCCATAGGCCAAAAGGATAGTTTAACCATTACATAGCCAATTATAGAAATCGTTATAAAAAATTACATAACCTATTGCGGAATAAGCTTTCGGCCTTCAAAATTAAATCGCTTTTAACATAATAGGCCGCGACTATCTCCAGCTATTCGTCTCTCTTAAGTTTGATCTCAACTACTCTAGATTTAACTGCTGTCATAGCTGGAACTCGGTTGCCTTCAGATATGTCTTCATTGATCGTAGCTAAGGCAGTACAAAACAGGCAGCAACCCAAGTGATCCGGATTCACTGCCAAGATTCACGGCACTGGTGTCAGTGCGAGATCTATTATGCACTATAAATTAGTGGTCAAGATAAGTGTTTATCTATTAAATAGCATAGGAGGTAACGATAAGTTACAAAAGTAATTCTAAGTAAGAGATCACATAATATATAGTTAATAAATGCTAAGTTGAGTTAAAAATGTAAAATATGAAGTTAATGCAAAATGTGTCATCGTTCTCGCACTAGTGCAGGATGAGGGTGCATAAGATAGGTAAAACAGGGTAAATGATTACGATTTGGGAAGGGAAGAATGGTAAAAAAAAATGCAATTTAGGGGACTAACAGTGCCCTCAGCCATTAGCGTTGCTGGCTTAGACAAAGAGGGTATCTAAGTCTTCCAACCATCCAAATCACTTCAAATCACCTACAAATATTTGCCAAGGTCCTCCAATCACTTTTGAGGGGCAAGTACATGACATGAAGCCTGATTTGAAGCTATTTTATCACTTCTAATTGAATGGAAATGAGACCCTAAAAGAAACCCTAAGTTTTAAGTTTGAAATCACTGTTTTACCATTACTTCAGCCTCCTATAAAGAAAATCAGTCATAAACAAGGGTAATTTCATTGGTTGAGGGTTTTACATTCATCTATTTTTCCCCTTCATTCACTCCCTTCATTTGTTCAAACTGCCATTTCTTTCCCTTCCCCTCATTCATTCCACTTAGATACTAGGATTTCATAAAATAGAGTCTAAATGTCTAAGGGTGAATATAGTGGTGGTGAGGCACAAATTCCAAGAAGACATGATCATAAGGGAGGAAAGATAAATAGATTTGAACCTATCACCACAAGAGAACTCATGGCCTCTCCTCTTACTGTTTCTTGCTTTAAACATGTGGGCTGCTTTGAGTTTTATGAGAAGGTGCAGGAAGTCCAAAATCACCCGGAGCTGACAAGACTATTCATCATCAACCTACATGACAAACATGTCAATCTTGCTGGGGTTACATTTGAGATGTCCACTGATGCCATTGCAACTGCTACAGGGATACCTAGTGTGGGAGAGAAGTGGTTCAAACAAGAAAACCTAGACATGAGTTATTTTGAACCATACCTCAAACCTAGATATAAATATCACCACAAGTACATCTTTCCTTTTTCTCATCTTCTTGATAGATATACACGCATGATGAAGATAATAATGAAGTATTTCACTTGTGAGGAAAGGTTTTCCCACCTCTACTCATACCACATCCGTCTTCTTATGCATTTCACTAGTGTTAGGATGTTGCATATACCATATTATCTTTTTCGTAGCATTGACAAAATGGCTTACACTTTGCAAAAGAGAGATTATAATCAGAAAATGCAAAGCCTATTTCATCATTCACTCATCAATATGGTGGTCATGTATCAACTACAACAGAAAAACATTCCATGGAAGACCTTCATTGCCAATGACGTTTTCACTACTCCACCTGGCCATCATCAGCAGGATATTCCTTCATCTTCTCATCCTCCCATATCCACTTCTCCATCACATCCTGTTGTTCATACATCACCATCCACTCAAATCCATACACCTCATGATAATCCTTCCTCATCACCTTTTCACCACTCTTCACCATCACATCATGATACCAGAGCTTCAAGTAGTGAAAGAGATATTGGGACGGCTGGCACTAAAATGCATGATATTGAACCATTTCCTTTGACCTATCAGAGAGGCCACATGCATGTGTTTGCTTCACTTGAGGTGAAAGGGGCCATGCCTTCTTCATCAACAAAATAGGTTGATAAGGGCAAGGAAAAGGTTACAGAGCATGTCATTGTTGAAGAGGAGGATACACATGAAACTGAACATGAGTTTCAGTTAATTGAATTTGAGGATGAGGATGAGGATGAGGAGATAATTACCAATATGTTTCTCAAAAGAAAGGATGCCAAGATTAGTGAGCTCGAAGCTAGTCTTGGTAGGGAAAAGAATGTGATCAATTTTCATGAGCCAGAGAATCAACAATTGAAGACAAAGCAGGCCATTAGTGAGGTCAGGGCAATCAGAGCTCAGAAAGAGGCCAGAAAATCCAAGTCTTTTCTATATGAGACCTTGGGAAATTTTGATGACAGTGATGATGAGGAAGAACAACTTCCTAGGCAGAGACCAAGGACAATTGGGCTGAAGAGGGCTTTGGCCTGAGAAAGGGAGAAAGAGGCAGAATTGGCAGAGCAACTCACTCCAAGTGAGCTGCTTGCCATAGAAATTAGCAAGGATAGAGAATCTTGGCTAGAGAGAGCCAATTTGCAACTAGAGGGTAAAATAGAGAAGGAAAAAAGGGACACTGAAATGCAGAGGAAGATGGCAAGACATTATGCCATGAGAAACAGGATTGCAAGGGCCAAGCTCAAATGAGCCCATGCAAAGATTTAGGCTCTAAATGAGGAAAAGGAGAAGGAAAAACTAAATATTCTTGCTGAGGTGTCCCTCCAAGCCTCCAAACCATGATCAACAAAACAAATTCCAGTTTTGGCACTTTGGTGTAAATTTTGAATTCTTGACAGTTTGGCTTGCAGAAAATTGGGCCAAACGTGCAGTGCCACTAGCGATGCGCTCTTTTTTGGGGCACTCAAATGAAAAAATTTCAGCATTTTCATGTTCCTAATGAAAATTACATCAAACACATAACATTTCATAGGATTTGGAGTAAAACTAGTCCCTCAAAAAGGCCAAAAACTACCAAAACATCACCTTTCTGCCCTCTTTTTGGCACTGGTGCTATGCATTTATCAGTATTGGGAGAAGTGATTTTTGACAAGGAAAATTGGAACCATTATAGAAAGTTAAAGTATATTTGGAAAATAGACTGAGTGAACTTTCCAATGAGCTATCATGGAGCTCATTTGGACACCGAGAAGGCCTCCAAAATTTAACTGCAAAACATGTCATTTTCCCAGTCTTGACGCTGCGCGTTTGCACTGGCGTTGTGCCCCTATACCTTGGAGCTGCGCCCTTACTAGGAGTTATTGAAAAATATATTTTGGAGCCTTAAATTCAAACATTTTTCAAAATTATCTCAAATAGTTATGTTAAAAGTTATTTTTGCAATAAATGAGTTTTAGATATTTTGCCTTGGGCCTTGCATGGTCTCAAAGGTAAAAATGAATTAACTATGTCATGAATGACATTTGAAACTCTAGCTAGGGTTTGACCTCCTCATTTTGTAGATAAATATTGCATGTATGCTTCATAATGTTTTTTGGTTGATTGTTGAGCTCAATACCTCATAGACTTAGAGTTGTGAAGAGTTTTTGGCTTTGGAGCTATGTAATTGTTTTGGATTGAATATCAATGGGGCAAGCATATTCACAGGATTCATGAACTTGTTAAATGGTGACGTTGTTCTGATATTATATTTGTTTATTTTTTTTTTCCATATTGTTCATATTTTCTCTTGCAATAGAGCATAAAATTTAGGTTAAGATATGCTGTTAGAGGCACCTTAAGTCTGTTTTCCTTATGTTGTTTAAATGTTTTCCTCTGCTAGGTCTGATTGGAGAATTCTTGATTAATTTTTGATTCCACCTAGCTTTTTGTCTTGAAAATGATTTAATAAGAGTCAAACTGAAGAATTTTATGGTATTCCCTATCCTTTGGTGTAGCTTGAAACATTTTTTTTAAGGCCTTTCTTTGAAGTTTACTTATTAGGGTTTGACTAAAGAAGTTTATGGTTTTCCCTGTCCTTTGGTCCATCTTGAATAGTCACTTTGAAGGTATTTTAAAGTATGATTGAAGAATTTAGGAGTTCCCTGATCTTTAATCATCATTTATGTGTCATCTTAAATGTTTTCTTTTTCTGAAGGTCAATAGCTAGATAATTTAGGAGTTCCCTGCTCTCTAGGGTTTGCTAGATTGTTGTTTTAAATTTTACTTGATAAAGCTAGGCCAAAGAAGTTTATGCTGTGCTCTATCCTTTGGTTCTTTCTTAAGCATAGTGATCTTAAAGACTCTTCTTGTTCTAGTATATGTTAAAGGATTCTTAATTTCCCTTTGAACCTAAAGGATTCTTTAAGTCTATTTATTTCATTATTCTAGATGGAAATATCCTACATTACTTAAACTAGTTTACCTACTTCATCACTAGGTTGTGCTGCTGCTGTAGATGATTCTATTGCTGAAGTAGTTGTTGATGTGATGGAAATGTTGTAGAACTGATGGGGCCAATGAAGATGCTAAAGTATAAGGAACTGGTGTAATAACTGTAGGAATAACAATGACATGGATTGCTTCCATGCTGGCCTTTTTCTCTTGCACTAACTTATCTATCTCATTTTCCATTTATTTTAATTGAGTAGTTAATTGAAGAATGAGGTTCATCATCTCATCTTTTTGTCCTTCATTTTCTAACACTTATTTTTCCTGTGGATGTTCAGTAGGAGGAAATTTGAGTTGTTTATTTAATGCAACAATGTCTGCATTCTTTTTCTTTATGAGTTCTTCTGCAACTTTAATGTTCTGGGGATCATATCCCACTTCTATGACCAATTCTTCTAGGGATTTGATTATGTTATCCTTGGATTGTGAGGAAACCTTTTCTAGATTTAGCTGACCTCTGATGTTTTCTAGAGTATTTGAAGCTTTTGTACACTCATGGATTTATTTTTCATAGTAGAATACAACATTTCACCAGCTTTCTTATGAAATTCTATTTGGTCTATAGGATGAAGATATTTAGCTTGAACTTCATATGATGTATTCTTATAATATGTTGATGACTTAGTATGCTTCACTATGTGCTGTAAGAAAGTCATCTGCATCTTCTTGGTCTTGTAATAAAATGCAGAAAGCAACCTACTTTGGTTACTAGGTGTCTTCTTCTAGTATTGGGCATAAGTATCAACTTTCCTTCATTCATGAGTTTACTTTCCTTGTACTTCTGCATAATATCCTGCTCTTTATTTTCTGGTCTACTTGATGATAACACTTCAATACTATGCTATTTCTGAATAATCTGAGTGTCAGATGTTGAAGGCTGGTGAGTTTCCTCTAAAATTGCTAGAGGTGCATTGTATTTTACCACTATATCTGTATCTATGATCTCAATAGTTTCAACTTTCTCATTTACAAGATTTAATTTGGGCTTCTTCCTATACATCAATTTGATTTTTTTTTCAGTGGTGGTTTGAGCTAAGTATGATCCTTCTTCTCTGACTCTTTTGGAGTTTCTATCTTGTGGGGCTGGATTTTTCAAGATGGAACTAGTATCACCTTGCTTCTCTTCCTATTTCAAAGTGTTCTCCAACCATTCAGACTGATTAGAGTATTTCTCAATGTCTGGCTTGGATTTTTTTTTTTTTTTTTTTTAATTTTTTATAGGAGGGAAACCGGTAACGAAAACCATAAAATCATATTTGCCACACAATATCACATTGCACTGCTGCCAATGAAAACCCTCCTGGCTAGCATCATCCCCCACTGAAAATACACAACAAGGTTCACAGGCTTACCCCTGATGGGCACCCACGGGGTTTGAACCGGTGACCTTTACAAACGAGTGCCTTAACAAAACACTCAATCACCAACAAGTAGCCACTCCGTGGGTTCTGGCTTGGATTCATGTACATAAGGATTTAATTTAAATTTGATTCTTAACTTGATTATAACTCCTAAAGGACCATAATACCATCTGAAACTTTCACTGAACCTGAATTCCTGAAGACACTTTTTTGCCTGTTGACCAACAGTCCTATTATTACATATGAAGGGACCAATATGGTTTTTTATTTTTAATTGTGTTTTCTTCTTGGATTATATAAAGATAAATTCATCAGAGTTAATAATATGCCTAATATACTCAAGTGAAAATAACTTCATTGGGAGGTATTTTGGAAATTTATATGGGGTTAGCTAACAACCATAAACTCTAATCTCTGTGTAGTTCTGATAAAGGTACCAATCTCCTGTTCTCCTATGTTCTGATAATGGCAGGACCTTTTTTATATCATCACTGACTCTTGGTTGAATTTTGTTGTTCAGAATGTTGACAATTGGAGAGATGAATGAGTCAATGAAGTATTTGTATGTGAACTCTGTTGAATCTTTCCTAATTAATGAAGTCCAAAATATTATTGACTGAGGATTACCTTCAACATCTAGTTTTTGAAGGTTGATGGAAAATATTTCAGATTGGAAATATAAAAACATGTGAAATAAGACTGAAGAGTATTTGAATACTCCCTCCTCTAGTAATTTAAACGGTTTTTCATGTATTGTATCAGAGAGGTACTGGGCATAATTGAATATAGAAGCAGGAGGTTGACCAGGGGAGAAAATAGAAAGGAAACCTAAGACTAAAGCATCAACATGCTCATCAGTGAAATAACCTAGAATGCATGAAAATATTGTGATGATATGATTGGTTCTCTCAGAGAATATAACTGCTAGATAAGGAGGACTAGTCTTGGGAGTTTCTATTGATGAGGGAATGAATGTTTGGAATATCTAGAACCTCTTGGGGAAGTCCAGCTTTAAATACAATTCAGTGAGGATCTCAATGGACAGTGGGGTTTCTTCAAGCCTAGGTTGAATTTGCAGCATCTGGTTTATGGATTCAGCTATGATAGTGAATAAAATCTCTTTACCAGGGGTTACAAGGGCTCTTTGGTCAGGGAAATAACAATTTTGGAAAATTCTAATAACCTCTGGACACTGGAAGGTATGTGGGAAAATATACTTGAGAAAATTAGACTCCCAAAGGTAAAAATCATCAGCTTGGGCAATTGACTTATCATGGCACCAACAATGGAGCTAAAGGAGGTTGAATTCAGTGATAGGGTCACTGATTTTGAAGTCTTTGTTTGCAAGGGGAGTATGTTCCACATCAACAATTGGAGGTTGCAGGGGATTGATTTTTACAATGCCTTGGAAATAATTTGTTTATTTTTATCAGTTTATTTACTCGTTTGTGATCAAGAAATAAACTTAGGACCTCTGGAATACTTGTGAGTAGATGAATTGGGTATGCAGAAAGGGTTTGGAGGTAACAATAGCTTTTTCGTGGTATGCAAAGTTCCTAACTGGTTCAATTAATTAACAGGTTACTTTCTTTTCTTAGGAATAGGCCTTTGCACTGAGGAATAGCTAGAATGGATAATTTCTACTCGTAGAGGAGGTTCTGGACACAGCATAGGCTTTTTTGGTCTTCAATGGTCTTTATACTGCTTAAAAAAAGGTTCTACAGTTTCTTTAGTAGCAAGAGGTTTGAATTCTGGTTGAAATGGCTTGATAATAGGTCAGAAGAGTAATTTTTTGCTTAGGAATAGGTCGACAGTAGCTCTTTCTCCGTAGAATTTAACAAACATATGGTGAAAATATTGGAAATGGCGGCTTTATGTGTTTTTAACCAACATTGATTAAACTTTAATGCGTTGGGTCAAATTCAAATGAGGGGTGGTATTCATCGTACAGGCGGAAAACAACTCGGTATTTTTCGCATCGTGAAAAGCGGGTGGGCGTTATTCTTTTGGAGGATGCGATGGAATCAGGGGTCGCCACATAGCATGGAGCGGGGCTGCAAAAACAACTCATTTCACCGGAATTTGGTAGTGTTAAAATTTTGACAATCGAGGATGCGAAATAAGCTATTGGTCATCGGATCTGATCAATAGTGATCAGATAGATGGTAAAATGGGAGGGATCCAACAGGGATATGATAGGTGGGCCCAGGGTTAGTTTATGCGATGAGTTATGTGTATATACAATATTGGATGGGGTTTAGCTTGGTTTATAAGTGGGTCAAGACTTTATAATAGGCAGGGTTTATAGTAAAACTTTATATTAAATTAACATAAGGGGTTGGGGATATACATATAAGTGGGAGTTAATATAATATGAGTTTATATATATATATATATATATATATATATATATATATATATATATTAATCGGGGGTTAATAATATACAGTGGAATGTTAATATGTGCAGGAATGAGTTATATGCGGGAATGTAAAATAAACTATGAACTAGTGTTTAAATTGATATCGGGAAGGATTTTTCAATGTGGGACCCGACATATCATTTAAATTTTAGACTTAGGATAAGTGTATTCTAGGGGGTATTTTGAAAAAAATGGAAATTAGTAAAGGGATTTTTACTTTTCCAAAGATAATATTCTTTTTTAGCTAGGAAAAGGGGTTTTTATAAGGAAAAATGAATGTAGTAAGGGGAAAGGTTAATATGAAAGGGAAGGGGTATTTTTATAAGGGAAATGAGTTTAGAAGGAAGTTAGTAATATGAAATAACCAATTTCCACTATCCATGCTGTTATTGCCTAAATCTACCTCAGGCTGAAAGAAGGCAAAGTTCAGGGTAACATCAAACCACGCTCAGTCTGGTAGCTAGCCCTACCAGATCAGGAGAGGGCTCTCTCCGAGTCAATCTCAGAAAAAATAATCAATAGGGCTTGAGATGACTTGAAATAAAGGATAATTTTAGGCTAGGTATATAAGTAAAGGAGTTTGATTTTGTTTTTGGGGGTTTTTTTGGAAACAAAGGGAAAGGAAGTTTTGGGTTCGGGGATGAGGCCTAGTTTTTGCAGAGTTATGAATGGGGCAAGGAGGAAATTGTTTTGATGCTTTGAATTGAATTAATGGATAGTTCAGACCGGTGAGGAGCTGGAGAGGTCAAGAGGCTTTCAAGAATCCTCTTCAAATAGATGAAAACATGGAAAATTAAACAAAACTGAAGGCAGAGCAAAGCAATCTAATGAATTCCACCTTTATAACTCATTTGTTTAATTTGAGAAGAAAGGAGAAGTGAAATGATACACATAAACATCAATGAAATTAAAATAACATAGAGAAACACACCATCAAAACACAGAGCCACATGGATCCCAAAGAGTGCTGCAAACCCTGGTCTATTCCTTTGCCAAAATTGCAGAGATGAAATGTACAATGAAGTGCCAAGCAATCCCAAGTGTCCAACCCTGAAAATGACTGAAGAGCTACATGATATAGACAAGCCTAACTCATTCCCATGCCTCTAGGGGTCGAGCTCATCATTCTAGGAGCTGTTTCAACCATATCTAAACTAGGAACTGAAAAATAGGAAATGAAACAACTTGCCTCTATATGATAGGAAACTGATTCATTCACTTACATTTCACTTTTTGGTGAATGAATCCACTAAGATGAGTAAAAATGTGCAAAAATTACATCATGGTCATGAAATTACATCAATTTACATCAATATTTACATGAAAAATTCAAACTAGCCAAAACTAGGCGAAAATCTGAGCTGCTGAGTGAAAAATAGGCCAAATTTCCCAATGCGCCGCGCCTGAAATATCTTTGCGTAGCACAAATTTGAGGCTGATTTTGAGGGCCTTCCCGAAGTCCAAATTGAGTTCAGGATAGCTCGTTGGAAATCCCTACCTGTCTACTTTCCAACCCAAGTGGAATTTCTGAATTTGGTTGCCATTTTCCCCTCCAAAAATCCAATCTCCCAACACTGCTTCCTGTGTGTGCAAAAAGTGGCAGAAAGGTCATTTTTGAGGTGTTTTTGACCCTTTAGGCAACCCAAAACTTGTCAAAATCCTTAGGTAATCCATAGGCATGCATAAATTTTCATGAAAAATCTAGAAATGCAAAGTTTTCCTCCAAAGGAGCTGCCAATTATAAGCGCGCCCCAAGTGGCGCTACGCATCGGGCGAAAAAATATGTGTTTAGGCCAAAAAATTCAAAATTGACAAAAAGTTTCCCAAATTTCTTGAAATTTGGGCTGAATGTCCACCATCAAGCACTATTCTGGGCCAAAGAAGCTTCGGTTAAAATTTGGAGTCTATCATGCCTTTTATGACGCGGAGTGCCCTCCGTCTTGCTTTAGGATCTGATCTCGTTTTACAAACACGATTTCGCAGCATCTAACAATGAATTCTTCATGTGCTCGAGCATGTTCTTCTCTTTGCCTCTCCAATAGCTTTCTCAAGATGAATTTTAACCCTAAGCCAAGTTTTCTATCGTCTCAATCTCTGGGTCAATGGGTCCCCATCTCTTGCTTGGCTTTTCGAGCGCTTGTTTGCTCTCACGATGTTTTGCAACTCCAAGGATCATTTGCTGATCTTCTGTCGTTTGTTCCGGGAGCGCCTGTAGTTTATGATCCATTGGGCTCTCTGAAACTTGACGGTCAAGGTGTCAATCTCTGCCTTCTGCTCCTAAATGATCTCTCTCAACTTTGAGCTTGGAGAGCTCAAATCCTCATCAATCAATATGAAATCAGTATCCTGGCCTCCTGAAGGGCCCTCATCCCACATGGGCCTCTTACCTCTATCTTGTACATGTACCTGTGCTACTGATGATGGCAACAAGACCCCTTCCACCCTAGGTGGAGATAGTACTCATTGAGCTGCTGCAAATAACACTCTAGTGCCTCTCTGATAGGTAATAAACACTGGCACACTGATAGGCTCTGTCTCGTGACCTTCAGGCTGATGTGAAGGTTTACCTTGCTCATGAACAACCTCCATAGGAACCTGAGGAGATGTGAAGAAATCACGGGAAATGAAATCCTCCCATGAAATGCCCTGCAATCCAAGCTGATGTACAACCACGATCTTGATGAGTGCATAGTGATAAATATTGTTTTACTGTGGCTCGGGAGTTTTCTTTTGAACAAGCATGGTCATCCTCTCGATGTTTCGGCACATGAAATACAATATGTTAATCATCCTCACTCTAGTGAAATGCATCAATAATCTGATGTGGTAGGCACAGAGGCGTGAAAATTGGCCTTCATAACTGAAATATCTGATAATAAGTTTCATCAAAGGCTCATAGGATTCCTTCAGGAACTGGAATGGGAACACCATGTTGAGTTGTCTCACATAGCTAGGCCTGATGTATGGTTCATAATGCACTCTGTCCACCTACTGTCTTTCGTTCCACTATTCACCAACATTCGTGTTCTAGTTTCTTGAGAGATGGTTTCCGATGTCAAAGTGAAATTTACACCATCAAGAGTTACCTGACCATCATGTAAATGCAATACAAACAAACGAGCCAACTCCTGATGATGATGAATCCTAGCAATCATCTCACAATACTAATATAATGACTACTCTCGAAAACATGCCATGGCAAGTGGGCAAGCCTACAATTAAGTCAATGAGGTGGGCTCTTCTCTCACATGTTTGCCACCTTTACGAGGCCTTCTAGGTGCATGTAGCTCAATGGTAGAATCACTATCTCTGTCATAGGATGTATCAGTGTCTGTCTCCATAATGTTCATACAAGGTATATTTTGGCTTATATGAGAGAAAAATGAGAATTTGTTGCTTTGTTTTAACTACCAAATGTGTGTCAAAGGGGAGGAACTGTAGGAGGAATAGGACAGTGGGAACAGTGGGGTTTAAATCAAGTGATAATTTTCTCTTTGAAAATTTGACAAACATAGGGACAAGGGACAGCCACTGGATTTTTGGGAACTTGGGGTTTGGGAATTTTACAAGTGAAATGGGAAAGGGAGGGGGATAATGGGAATGAGATGATATGAGTGGTTTGGGATATAAGGGAATAGGGAATGAACTATAGTGATAGGATTACTTGGAGGAGGAGGAAAAACAAAGTGAGGAATGACCATGTTTGGCACCACAATTACCTTTAAAATGCCAATTTGAAAACCCTAAGGAGAAATTTTAAACAAGGGAATAGGGTTTATAATTTTGGCGTTCAAATTCCCATATTCAATCTCAATCACCACCAAACATTGGTTAATAGCAACTACAAAATATCATAAACTTACTCGGAGCATAGGAGACTGAGTCAATTTGAATTTTTGAGGAGCAATGGAAAAAATTTTGGTTATCGGCCCTGTGTGCCGCGACAGTGGCCCAGTGCACCACGACCAGTGTATGTGCCGCACCCGTTCAAAAATACACTGTGAAAAACGGCCCTATGTTCCGCGTTTGCCTTATGTGCCGCGACCTCCACCCAGTGCACCGCGACAGTAAACTCACCCACAGCTTCGGCCTTCAAACCCTGTTTTGCTCTTCCACGACTTAACTCAGCTCAATGCTATCTCTTGGCATGTAAATGAGTTGTTGAAACACAAAAATATCTTGATGCCAAAGATTTTGATTTTTAATTTGAAAAAGCCCACTTTCTAATGTTTGAAATTTGACACTTTCACATAAACTCTATTTGTGTTTCCTTTTGATTTTTGAGCTGAATGATGAATCTCTTGTCTGTATTTGCAGGAATAGTTGGCATGGGATTTTGGCAAAGGTGACCAGAGCTATGCCTGAAGAACTTTACAACTGAAAAAAATTTGAAAATTACATTGCATTTATTACAAAAGGATAAAATAGACAATTTTTCTTCAAAACAGAGTTTTGAAGAAAAATCATTATCAAGCATTATGACGATGAAATTTTTGTGATGAAAACCTATTTCGAACCTCCCTCATGTGCCTGCTGACATTATTAGCCATTTTGAAGACTAAATTAACGAAACCCTAGACTTAATGAGACTAAAACCCTAAAATGACTCTTTGTTGACCAAGAGACCAAACATGACGGTAAATGATTTTAAAATTATTTCTATGAATAGACACGGACCAGCAGGTACATGACATGAGGGATATGAGAGAAAAGACCCTTTCGTCAGATGATCCATGCTCCTAATGGAATGGAGCTGACTGAACTTGAATGAGACACCTAAAATGAAATGCAACACATGCCTTGTGAAAACTACTTCTACCTACCCATGTTTTACCCTAACATTTTTTCTTCATTTATATGGGTGCATTTGAGCTTACTGACCCTTTTTATTTTTCTTTGATAAGAAAACTATATAATTCTAACCTTATGAATTCTAATGGCTCAAATTAAACTGTTGAGCTCATTATTATTCTCTACCTAACTAATAATATGCTAATATTAAACAGTTTGGCTAGATCTTTATTCTCTATCTATCAATATGAAATTTAAAGCATGAATAATCAAGATTAAGTTGTTTGACTATCATGGATTGTGGCATTTTTGACAAGCTGCACACAATATTATTTTTCAAAGTAAAGTAAAAAGTAGTGGCATTTGAATTTGCATCACTTTCATGATCTATTTTATCTCTTTTTTTGGTGGGGTTCATATTTTATTTTCTTTTTTTGATCTTTTTCTTTTAGTCCTTTGATTTTTCTTTTAGGACTTCTACCCTCTTTACATTTTTTAATATGGGAAAACAATTTGCAGAAAGAAAGGTATGTACAATATTACAAGACTAATCATATTCAATTCAAATTTATGAATTCTATTATTATAGGACCCTAACACTCCCTAGTGTGAATTCCCAATTATACCTCACATTGTTTGGGATAAGAGCCCCATATAGTATGTAGGCTCTAAAACCATGATGTTCTTTTGCTCTTGACTGTCAAATGAGGAGATGTTAGAGTGAGGGAAAGAATGAAATTCCCATATAATGGGGATCATAACAACCTAGGATTGAGAACCTAAAGAATAGCATACAAGAATGAAAAAAAAAAAAAAGGAGCATGCCACAAGAAGGATTTGTGTGTGTTGGAGCAGGCCCCCCTGAATGCAATTTCGGATATATTTTTAGAATATTTTGAGTATTTTAACAAAAGAGACAAGTTATGCGGACTTTGGGTAACAAAGTCCTCACGCATTGTAATGGGAAAGAAGGTTATATATGGGGGCTCAGGTGTCTTGTATTATGACTATAGCGCAAAGCAAATATATAAATAAGAGTCTAGGATGAGTTGAAGAAGCGGCTATATTGGGAAGCAGGTTATGGCCGCCTTCAATATATATTTGCTCTGAGGTTTTTGTGTGGAATTTTTTGTGGCCTTACCGCCGTGTGCGCAGAGACCCTAAGTCTCGATCGTAAAGCGGTCGGGCCGTTATGTGTGAGGGTATGTGAAAGAGTCTGTAAGAAGAACCTGGAATATTTGATGAATATAAGCATATTTTTTGTTGTTATTAAATGTCTCTGTGATATGTTATGAGTTGTGATGCATGTTATTTCCATGTTATTTCTGTGATAGTGAATGCTCTTAGTAGATTGATTGTGCACATGTATTAGATGCTTAAAATAATGATGAATGCATACATCTGGTGATATTGGGTTATATTTCTCTTGATAATTGATTATCTTATGAATTACGGGTTGTGCGCAAGGCATTTTGTTAAGTGTATTGTTAAGGGTTTCTGGTTAGGTCTTTATCTGCACATACCTGTTCAAGATATAAAGGTACCCACATCATTAAAATATCTCTCTCAGGGTGTGGAAACCTGGTTCCAGCACCCTCGCATACTACTTCAGGTGAGACCTTGAATTGCACAAGCAGGTCATTTCCGAAAGGGCCAGTAGTATAGGGGTTTGTTGGTTAACCTCAAATCTGAACCTAGGTCAAGACCCCTAAAACCAAAAAATGGTTTTGTTGCTGGGATTGCGAGCATTTTGAGAGAGAGACCAGGTGATGAGTTAGGGTTTGTGGAACCCGGAAAATTGTAAAATTGACGAGTGGTTTGAAAAGCAGATCTAGGAGTTTTCCCTAAAATAAAACAAAAGTAAGAAGTTGTCTACTGAAAAGTGGAAGAATAAGTATATCTTCGTAGAGGTGCACGAGATATTCTTCGTGACCTTTTTTCATGAGTTGCAAGAGTGGTTGTCGAGATTAGAAAAGTTCCAGACCTATTGGAAGGACGATAGGGTTATGTAGTGGACCCTTGAATTGATCAAACAATTGGAAAAAAATGATAACAAAATCACCCGGACCATAGATCACTGGGTTGATAGTATCTTGGGTGGATTTCTAATGGAATTTGAAATAGATCATTTTGGGGTGCGGGGAATGAGGACATGGATCGGTTTTGGTTCGTAGCTGATGTAGTATGGACTGTGCAAAACGTTAATACTGATGCTGTGAAAAGAGCGCAGCTGGCCATGGCTTTTGAAGGTTGTGTGCTAGACTAGTTTATGGGATATATGAAACAAAATGGCTCTCCTACTATCGTTGATATCAAGAAGGAACTGAAGTAATAGTTCAAAAAGTTGAAATCCTACGCACAGGTAGTGGTAGAGCTAAAAGATTTCGAGCAAGGAGCAAAAGAATTAGTCTGGGAAGCTTATCAGCGACTAAAGCAAACTATTAGTGATGAAGGATTTGTTTATGATGATGACCAACATAAGGAATGGTTCTTAGTCATGTGGTTACCCCATCTATGCAGTCTTATGGGACAGTAAAAGATTGCTACTCAGGATGAAGCCCTGGAGATTTCTATGAAGTTGGAGGTTGCGCCTAGAGAAGATATTCCCCTTGGGATTGCAAATCCAAAGTCAGTTGGAAGCTATGCACTTAAAGATACAAAACCTACGAAGTGACAAGGGTAAAGAGGCTGGTGCAGATTTCTGGTGCATTCTGTTGTTGCTCTTAGAAACAGACTTGAGTTACAAAAGACCAGTGCCTAGGACATCTTAAAATCAGAGGTTAAATGTAGACAATTGTATAAATTCCCTGACATAATATGAGTAAAGAGATAATGTTTTTAACGGCTCTAAGATGGAGAAGACCTTGGAGTCGGTTTATGTGAATTATCCAAACAGCGAGATGGCTCAGGAGACTGTGAGAATGATGGCTTTTAAATGGTCTGAGTATAAAACAATGAGCAGAATCTTTAAAAGCATGCAGAGGCATAGAGAAAGAACATAGAAGGAACTCACAAGGGACTTACTTAAGAGGATTAAGAATCTGTCTCCCCATGAAATTAGATGAAGTGCATGTGAATGAGATATGGATGAAAACAGAGGTTCGTGGAGTGTGAATTAAGGGAGTGCAGCAAGCTTAAAACATGAGCATTAACACTTGGGCATTATACAAACACGAATTCGTGCATAAAATTGCAGACTACCAGCAGCTACATTACACGAACCAATCAAAGTAGCATAGCATGAAAAATGATTACATGTAAAAAGGATATTACTGATAACAGAAGGAAACAAATACATACTACTCATCGCTCCATATGGAATCCAAATAATAGCTCTGTATCATATTAATTTTAAACAACTCTCCCAAATATGTATCTCAGAGCACAGGGAGAAAAATCATACAAAATTACAGCAAAATTCTTCCCAATTCGAGAACCCTTCTTCAATCTTGGAACTAACCACATATAGAGTTCCTCTCGAGGGTCTACCATCCTAATCATTTATGATCAGGCCATACCTATGAAATAAAAATATCCTACCTAACTTTCAGAGCATACATCGAGTAATTACTTATATACTGAGAGAATTTAAAACAGGAATGAGTGACATTTGAAATTTCACCAGAAAAATCGTCAAAATTAAACAGGAAACAGAGAGAACATGGTTGCCCACGGAGGCCAATAATGTGAGCCTTCAAAACAGTATGGCGAGGAGCAGCGTAGGTGAGCAGGCATGGCTACCATCATATGGCTCCATCTATTGCTTGAAGGTATCCATTCCCTCAGTATTATGATTTCAACTCAGTAATTGTGGAATAACCAGTCGTAATTTGCGTGCTTGGATATTTAGCAGAGGTCTCCAGAGAAAACTGAATAAACAAAAATTGCATGTTTCACACAAAATCCCAAGCTGCATTTGAATTGCAAATTGGAAACCAAATTTCGGAGGGGTCTCAAGTGGTAAGTTGTATCGGAGAGGGGGGGTGCGAAATGATGAGAGGACGACATGTGGAGGAGTGGACAATATCCATTAACACCCATTTCGAACCCCCCCCCCCCCCATGGTTAAATTTCAAAGGCCAGGGGGCTATGAAATGTGTTAAGGACTGTCAGATGCATTGGGGTGAAGTAGATGCGACAAAGAGATATGAAGGGCGTAGCGGTGATGGGATGTGTGAAAATGAATGGGAATGGTGGGAGTAATGGCAGGGCCGATAGTATTAACACACGACGGAAATGATTTAAACCCAAATAAGGCACATAAAAGAGTAGGGGTGGCTTTAGATGACATGGTGAGGAAGGTGGGGCCCTGCTCCCATCGCAAATCGTAGTCACAATGTTTTATTAGTGCACAATGAAGCATAAGGGATAAGATCTGTGGGGAGCGATATGCGATGGGTGAAAGTGACGTGGCAAATGGATGACGTCGAAAGATGACATGGACCTGGCCCACATACTGCACATCACAATTTTTACAAGATAAAAGAAAAGGGTTCATGTTAGAACAACCAAAGTGCGACGTGCGATGCAGTGGGTCCCAATCACAAATCACAAATCACAAGCTTTAAAGAATAACCACAGAGGTAAGTTTTAAAATCGTCGAAGTGCAAAGTGCGGGGAGGGGTGACATGGAAGACAGAGGTGGGGCTGCCCGCATATCACATATCGCAAGATTTTCATGATAGCAGTGGAGGGTAATTGGTAAGATTTGAGAAGTGCGATGTGTGATGGCCGGAAGGAGGTGGGACCACCCACACATCACATGTCGCAAGGTTTTTATGGGAGTAGGTGGAGGTTTAAATGTTAAGATTTGCGGGGGGTGATGTGCGATGGATGATGTGGTGTGACAGAAGTGGGGGCTGCCCGACCTGTGCTTGAAGCGTTGGGTCTTCATCTTATCCGCTCTGGCTCTTCGTTTGCTTGACTTTGACCTTGCCTTATCCCTCCGAGAGAATCAAAAGCCAAAATTGGCTCCATTGGGGACGACACACTCATTCGAGTATGTCGAGAACTTGCAGACCACTTGATTGTTCTCTTCTTGATGTGCATTATGAGGATATGTACGATGGCCCATCATAGCCTGTTTTCAGTGCTAGAAGTAGGGCTTGAGAAACTGTCCATTGACATGCATCTCAAGTGTATCTTCTTCCAAATTCTCCAGTGCAAAATTATTGTTTTCGTTGACCTTTTCCACCCTGAATGGACCAAACCAGAGGGGTTCGAACTTCCCATGTTTCCCTTTGTCTGCTCTCTTGACATCCCATCGCAACACCAAATCCCCTACCTGGATTTCTCTGTCTTTAGCTCTTTGGTCAAATAAGCCTTTCATTTTTTTTTTTGGTATTTTGCTAGTCTGAGGCTCACCTGTTCCTGTGTTTCATTCAACTCCACCAATTGATTCATTCTCGGGATAAGGTAGTTTGAATCTTCCTCACTTTCTTGTAAGAATCAGGCCATAGGTAATGCAAGCTGAATAGGGAAGACTACGGCTCTTCCATACACCAGTTCATAAGGGGACTTTCTTGTGGATCTTTTCACGGTGACACGATTTTCCCAGAGTGAAAACTTGATCTAGGAATCCCAGTTCTTTTGATTTTCATTGATGGTATTCTTCAAGATCCTCACCAATGTCTTGTTAGATTATTCTTCCAACCTGTTCCCTTGTGGGTAGTACGCAGTGGAGTGACCTAGCAGGATGTTGTAACACTGACAGGAATTGACAAATTTAGTTGACTTGAAAGCCTGGGCATTATCTGTAATGATTTTAGCTGGGCATCCAAACCAAGCTATTATGTTTTCCTCCAATAACTTGATGACCAATGAACCGGAAGCATTTATTACGGGCATGGCCTCTACCCAATTGGTGAAGTACTCTGTAGCAGTGAGGATCCATCGATGTTGATTGCTAGAGGTAGGGTGAATCTCTCATATGAAATAAATCCCCCATTGTTTAAAAGGTTCTTCAACATGTACTGGAATTAATGGGAGAGGTGCATACCTTTTTTTTCGGCGAAATCCTGACACTTATCACAGGCTTGAACGTGGGCATGTACATCGCCAAACAACTTAAGCCAAAAGAACCCTTCCTTCAGGATCTTTTGTGCAGTGGATCACCAACTGTAATGCTCACTGCATATCCCTTCGTAGAACTCGATCATCACATGGTCAACTTCTTTCTCTATCAAACAAAATAATAAGATTCTTGCCAAGTCTCTCCAATATAGTCTCCCATTTACCACAATGTACTTTTGAGACCTCAGTTTCAAAGTGTGATACTTGGTCTTATCATAGTAGTGGGACACCTCATCATTAAAAGATATTCCAATATATCTTTATACCATGATGATAGGAGGTACTTAACATGTGTTTTATAAGTGGAATATTCTATGCCTTTGTGTGCACCTGTGTCCTCCTGTGCCTCTCCTCCTGTCATAGACAAGTTTATTCCCAGGGATTGACAGTTGGATTCAGACAGGATTTTTGCCAACCCCTGGCCTTTGATGAGTTTAGCAAGCCTTATCTCCAGTTCGTATTCTTGGATCTTAGCTATCCATTTTCCCCTCTTCCCTTCATTGTCACCCTATACCAGAATATCCTTCACTGTTGTAGCGGGTACATAAGCTGTTATTACTGATTGTAACACATACACTCAGAATGCCTTCAGTGATTTGACTAGAGCGTAAGCTTGCTTCTCCAGGATATCATATTTTATTTCAGCATCCCGTAGGAATTGAATGAAGAAAGAAATTGGTTGTTCATGCCCATAGGCATTTTTTTGTAAAAGTACTACAACTATTGTGTGAGGAGAGGAAAAGGAGAAAACCATGAATGACTTCCCATAATTTGGATCTGCCAACACTGGAGCTTTTGGAAAGGCCTGTTTGACCCTGTTGAAAGAGTCCTTGGACTCAGGAGTCCATCTAACTTCACTATTCTTCTTCAGCATCCCAGTGATGTTTCAAAAAATCTCAGCATAGTTGGGAATGAACCTTCTAAGGAAATTTATTCTTCCCAAGAACACATGTATTTCCTTTTTTTTTTGTTGGCAGGGGAATGTCATTTATCACTTCTACCAGCTTTGGGTCGATCTTCACTCATTCCTTAGCTACTATGTGCCCCAGTAACTTCCATTCCTCCAAGGAAAACATGGATTTTTGAGGATTCAGTGACAGACCATACTTGCAGCATTTATCAAAGGTGAGTTGAAGGTGATCTATATGTTCAACGTCACTCTTTGAAAAGATGGTGATGTCATCTAGGTAGATCACCACAAACTTGTCTTTCTCTCCTATGAAAGCAATATTCATCACCACTAGAATGTGGCACTGGTGTTTATTAGGCCAAAGGGAATTCAGGCGTACATGAAGGTTCCCTAAGGCATAGTGAATGTCGTCTTCTTTTGGTCTTCTGGGAGCACTTCCACCTGATTATATCTCGAGAAGCCATCCGTAATGGACATGTGGGAGGATCCCACCACCTTTTGCAATATATGGTCCATCTTTGGGAGGTGATAGTTATCTTTTAGTGAGGATTTGTTTAGATTGTGGAAATCCACGTAAAGACCAATTTCACCATTCTTCTTTCTGACAGGCACCAAGTTCGCCACAAATTCGGAGTACCTTAGAGGGACAATGATCTTGGCTTGCAACAAATTATTTATTTCCTTCTCAATAGTTGAGAGAAGAATGGGATTGATCTATCTCAACTTTTTCTTATGAGGCTTTTTATTCTCCCTGAGTGGTATCTTATGTTGTATAATGTTAATATAGAAAGTCTTCAGATCCTGGTATGACTAGGCAAAGACGTCTTTATATGATTGAAACAGCCTAAGGTATTGACCTTGGTATTCTTTAGGGACCCCTGTTGACAGTTTTACCACCTTTGGATCTTCTTCTGTCCCAATTTTTACGTCCCTGACAGGCTCGTCAGGGGTAAGTTTGTTGGGATTCACTGAGATATCATTTTTATCAAACGATCTCTCCAATGGTACAAGACCCCTGGGGATGACATTTCCCTTTAATTGCAGAACACGATGCCTAGCTAGTGTCTCTTCCCATATGGTTTTTGACTCTCCATGGTCATTCTTGGTGACTGAGTCGATCACCATATTTGAGAACTTGCCCACCATTTCCATAAAATGCTGGACCTGCTCTTCATCTTTAAAGACTTTCCAATGATTTATGTTATCCGAAATGGAGGGGCGGTATCAGACCTCAACCTCATATCTGAGCAAAGGATTATGTGGGGGGTGGAAACTAATAGCAACCACAACTAGTGAATTTTCCATTCTGTTCTTATCCCTTGGCATGAACTGAATGTTAAAAGAAGAAAAGAAGTTCTCGACTAAATCCCATAACTTATTCCTGTAAGCTCTGAGCCGTGGGATTTTAGTTTGGCATTGGCTCCTGACTTGCCTCACTACAAGCTTTGAATCTTCAAACACCTTGAATTTATATCTGTTCATGTTCCACACTACTTGAAACCCTAATATCAAGGCTTCATATTCAGCCACATTATTTATGGCTTTGAATTCCAGCTTAAAGGAGAGGGGAACCAAGAATATTCTATCCTCTTGGTGATATCAAGAGTACCCCGACTATGTTTCCTTCCCGTGAGTAAGCTCCATCAAACTACAAGGTCCATATTTCGTTTTCCTCTATGCTCATAGGATTATCTTGGATTAGAGGACAAATATTTGTTTCTTGCAGGAAATTTTCATCCTCCTTGAGCATAAGACAAGAGAATTATCCCTCCTTATTATATACCAGAGAATTTGTGGAACCATTAGCTTTGGTGACCATCTTCACGAATCTGGACTCACGATATAATCATCTTTCCTCCCCATCGAATACTAGAATAGTGGAATAGGTGAGGTCAAGTTTTATGGATCCTCCAATATTGGTACCCTAGGATCTGGACAACAACAATCCAAACCAAGCTGGGATATCATCCACAACAATGTCCATTACCATGCTTTTGGCTTGGATATGGGCTAAATTTACTACCGGATATTTTATCATGCCCAAGCATTTCACCCTCTTGGAATCAAAATAATATATATCTTTATAAGGCTTGATGATATGCAACCCCAACTGCTCCATGACAGACAATGACAACAGATTATCTGAAGCCCCAGAATCTAGCATGCAGTTGTGCAATAACATGTCATGTATAACATAGTCACATAGAATGTAGGAGTGGATGAATCCAGCTCTTCTATGTGAGGTCCAAAAATTACCATGGGTCTTTCTTCTTGGAGATTGAGGCTATCAGAGAGAGGGCCTATGACCTGGGGCATCATGAATTGAGAGACTTGGGCCTTGTATGAGGGTTTTTTTAGGAGCTCGATCGGGGGGACCGGGATCTTGACCTTTTCTAATTATTTTTGGAGGCTAAATGCCATGGGATATTTTTCTATGATAAATTATTTGAACTGCTCTTTAGGAGGGTCGAGAAGTTCAAGGGTATAGCTGTGGATCTCTCATTTTGGGAAGGATCAGAGCCCTGTTTCAAGGAGGTGGGTGCAGAGGCTGTTAAACACACGCATGGTTAAACACACAAAAAGAGAAGATAAGCGTGAGTTGTGTTATTATTCACCATATATGTACATTTATAATAAAATGGTGTGACCCTTGGATTCCATTCCAAGTGGTCTCTTGGACTCCATTTGTCCATTCACCTTCCACACCTACTCATTGAGGATTAGGTGTCCAAAATTATCCCCCTTAATCTGAAGGGGTATGTGTGAGTCCAAGAAGAGAGTTGTAATACAAATATGAAAAGTATGCAAGTCAGCACTTAGGTTGAATCAACTCTCTGAAATTTTGGCATAAAGAGGTGGTTTAAGGATGACCACCAACACTGGAATGCTTATTGCAGTTCCCAGAACTCTTCCAAATCTGGCAAGGAGTTGAGGGCTTCTGCTAGAGGAAGTGTCCCTCATATTTGAAGAGGG
Organism: Pinus albicaulis; assembly: GCA_034641835.2. NCBI lineage: Eukaryota > Viridiplantae > Streptophyta > Pinopsida > Pinales > Pinaceae > Pinus > Pinus albicaulis. The sequence goes on along the minus strand of CM076579.1, from coordinate 1,634,818,347 downwards.
AGACCTTCAACCTAGAAGAAGGGAGGTCTACAACCTGTGATGGTTTAAGGATGACCACCAACACTAGAATGCTTAATGAATTTCCCAAAATTCTTCCAATACTAGCAAGAAGATGAAGTATTCTACTAGAGGAAGTATTCTGAATACTTTGAAGAGGAAGAATATGAACCTCGCATAGATGGTTTAAGGGTGTCCACCAACCAAAGGAATGCTAATGGGCATCTGTGTCTCTGGCTATAAATCTGAATTTGGAATGACGAGTTGTGGCTCAGGCTGGCTTGAACTGCTATGTATTTGGCCACAACTTTGAATCTGGAATCAGAGGTTGCAGCTCAGGCTCGCTTGATGTGGCTTCGAAGCTTGTAGATGACCACCATTTTCCCCATGTTAGGTACAAGGTGAGATGATGGCGAAAACTCAACTCCAAGATTGTTCAATATTCTAGAACAAGTTCTGACATATGACTTAAACATATTCTTGGTTTTTGATGCCCATTTCCAAGAAGCGATCCATCCAAAATGTCTGTAGAATGCACAAGACAAGATAGATTTTTTGCATCTTGAGTCTCAGCTTCAGCAAGATGAGTTACAACAACGAAAGCATCATGAAACCCATAAACAACTAGGAAATGGTCAAATCAGTAACATTGAGATAGAATCACATCAGCAACAAGAAATTGCAGAGGCAGTACCCACTTCAGGAGAAAATGTGCATAAAGACACAGAAATGCAGCATGCACTTCCCAAGCCCATCATCAGACCTTGGGAAGAGCTTGTCCATAACAAGCACCGAACAGGTCTTGAATATGACAAGGAGTTTTCCTTTCATATTTTGGACTACTCCAAGCCCATCAAATTTCAGAGTGCCGGATTTCTTTATGACAATTCACCTTCATCTGTTCCAGATCCTACTCCTCTTAAAAAGCAACAACAAAAAATTGAAAAAATCCAACACTATGATCGTGTTGGCCATTTGAAAGATCATTGTTTCGATTTTCACCCATGCAATCACTGTGGTAGACACACCCATTATTCACATATATGCTTCATAAAAAAGCCTCCAGCAAGAACAAAGATTCATCTTGGATGGATCGCTTCTTGGTAATGGGCATCAAAAACCAAGAAGATGTTTAAGTCATATATTAAAACTTGTTCTAGAATATTGAACAATCTTGCAGTTGAGTTTTCTCCATCACCTCACCTTGTACCTGATAGGGGGGGAAATGGTAGTCATATACAAGCTTCGAAGCCACATCAAGCGAGCCTGAGCCACAACCTCTCATTCCAGTTTCAGAGCTGTAGCCAGAGACACAGTAGTTCATGCGAGCCTGAGCCACAACTTTTCATTCCAGATTTAGAGTTGTAGCCAGAGACATGAATGCCCATTGTCATTCCTTTGATTGGTGGACACCCTTAAACCATCTATGCGAGGTTCATATTATTCCTCTTCAAAGAATTCAGAACACTTCCTCTAGTAGAAGACTTCATCTTCTTGGCAGTTTTGGAAGAGTTCCAGGAAATGCATTAAGAATTTCAGTGTTGGTGGTCATCCGTAAACCATCACAGGTTGTAGACCTCCCTTCTTCTAGGTTGAAGGTCTCCCTCTTCAAATATGAGGGACACTTCCTCTAGCAGAAGCCCTCATCTTCTTGCCAGATTTGGAAGAGTTCCAGGAACTATAATAAGCGTTCTAGTGTTAGTGGTCATCCTTAAACCACCTCTTTATGCCAACATTTCAGAGAGTTGATTTAGCCTAAGTGCTGCCATGCATACTTTGTAGATTTGTATTACAACTCTCTTCTTGGACTCACACATAACCCTTCGGATTAAGGGGGGGAATGTTGGACACCTAATCCTCAATGGGTAGGTGTGGAAGGCAAATGGACAAATGGAGTCCAAGAGACCACTTGGAATGGAATCCAAGGGTCACAACATTGTATTATAAATGTACATCTATGGTGAATAATAACACAACTTACGATTATCTTCTCTTTGTGTGTGTTTCACCATGCATGTGTTTAACTGAGGCTTTATGATGGGTAGACTCTTCTAAAGGCTTTTTCCCCTTACTGGCAGAACTACAAGGGGTCTGCTCTCTTGATGTTGACTTTTCATGTTGTTCCTGCACTCGGGTTCTCTTCCTAGAGGACCTGAGATCATACTTCTTGTGGAGTTGAGCTTGCATGAAATCCACAAACTGCCTGCAGTAATTGTCAATATCTCGATCTTCTAGGGGGACTTCCTTCTCTTATGGCTCTTCTTGCAGGGTGAGTTCACCTTCTTCATCTTCTGAGTAAGCAAGGAGTTGATCTTCTTGACTATCTGTGACTTCATCAGCCTGTCCCTCCATTTCCCCTTCCAGGTATAGGGGAGGTTGGATGTGATCATGTTTCTCTTTCCTTTCTTGTTTCAACAACTACAGAGGGGGCTTCTGGTACTGGGGATTAAACCCACGGTTTGGAATCATTTGGTTAGGATAAGGAGGGGAATTATTGGTCTCCTGTTCAAGCTTCACCAGGTTATTTGAGAGGTTCTTGGTCAACTTATTCATCTCTTCGATTCTATACTCCTGTGATCCCCTCTCTTGATTAGAGGTAGAAGCCTCCTCCCTACCCCTTCTCATGGCCTCATGCTCTGTACTCACTTTGAATTTATCTGTAGAAGAAAATTTTTATTCTACCTCCAGTGCATTAGTTTGGATCTGATCCAGAGATGATGAATTTCTTTCCCCTAGGGTGAATCCAAATTCTGGTTCAAAATCTCTTGCGAAAGCCACCTTAGCAGCTGCTTGTGGAGGCTTGATTTCAGTAGGAAGATTATTATAAATATTATTGAACCTCTTTATAAATAATGTTACATCCTCATTGTGTCTCGTCTTGAAAGCATTGAAATATCTAAGAACATATCCATGGTGCCTCTTTTCTCCCCATCTTAGTGTGAATAAATTCTCCATTTCTTCCCAAGTGGTGATTGTGTGATCAACAAAATTTTAACCACTTCCGCGCCTCTCCATCCAAGGATTGGATGAAAAGCCTCAACACCACATCTAGGTGCTCTACATTTACATTCTCAGCAAAGGAACAAAATTTTTCAATATGTCTATGCGGAGAAGTACTATCTTCCCCAGTGAACTGAGGCAGGAGTTTTAGATAGTCTTGAGGCATGTCATTCAGTACAGGAGGTATAGCCAGTGGGGCATATTTGTTGAGGAGGAAGCCAGGTACAACCATGAGGGGAGGTGGTGGTGGATTTTGAGGATGAATTCGCTGTGGTATAACCGGTGTGTGTTGAAAAGGGGTTTTTATATTAGTTTGCACAAAGCTTTGCAGTACTAAAAATTCTTTTATTTATTTAGCCTCGGGAGTAGGATGTGTTGGGGTTCCCATGTTTTGGCAAGGTTGGAAATACCAAAAGATGAGACAAAATAAAAACCACTTTCAGACCTCAGGATCTAGCCCTCTTGGGTCTAGAGAGGGATCTCTCTATGTTTTCTAAAGGTAATGTCTTTGAAGGTCAAGGGGTTTAAAATATTATAAGCACAAGTTTTGTTTGTTTGATTATTTGTTTGGTTGCTGGTTATCAGGAAGGGAAGGTTCAATGTAAGACAAGGATGAGCAAAGAGGAAAGGGGCAGAGGTGAAGTATTCCAGGGAGCATTCAAAACCATTGGGAAATGGAGTCAAGAAAGGATTTGATTGCTAATCAATATGCAGGCTTTCAGTTGGGCTAGTCATCTAAAACATTGGATCTTTAAAGATGATAGTGTGATATGGAATGGTAGGAGAGGAGGAGACAACATAGATTCAAGACGCATAGTTAAAGACTAGCTGCTCGCACAAGGATACTAGTGGATAGGGCTAACTCTAATTCCCAGTGTTCCCAAATCTTCCAGCTAAATCCTAACAAGAACATCTAAGAACAGATTCATTTAATTCATACATCAGAGAGCAGGCAATAACATCCACTACACTGGTTAAATTAACTGAAATCAATTCTTAGATCACACATATAGTAGAAAACATCAAAGGCAAGGAGAGCAGAAACATAGGGTACCTAACAAGGGTAAATCTTAAGCCAATATTATGATGCAAGCCAGTAGAAACGAAATGAAATGATTTAAAACAAAGAGATAGGAAAACATCACCGCTGCTTTATATCAGGATCCAAAGAAATGTGCTTGTCATATTAAATAGTAATACCAGTAAAGTACAACAATGCCAATAGCCGAATACTCAGTCTGAAAACATCTTCCTCAGCCTATCTTACAACTTTACACAGAGACTATGTCTCAAAGAAACTACTTGCAATTCTCTGATAACTGATCAACAACTTTACAATGAGTTTCTTCATGAATTTATAACTCCAGAGGAGCAGAGAAGGTAGGTGAAAAACTAAATGCAGCATTAAAAACTCAGAAGAGGAAGAAGGCCGAAGCCCACTCTGTATAAATTCTGTGCATTAATCTATGGCACTCTTGGGTGAAAGAGTGGTCTTCGTCAGGTTTCCATTTACTCCAGGTATGTCTCTGATGTACTCTGCTGCAGCATTCTGTAGTACTTCTGGTGAACTGAACAAAAATAAATCAATGATTCAAGTCTGCCATGCTTTGCAACTAATGCTTCTGATAGCGTAGGACTGTTGTCAGGGTGGGAAATTCTCTAGGAACATGGTATAGAATAAAATTTGCATGGGCACTCTGTCCTTTATGGGGAAAACATTCTGCTGATGTGAAAACCCTGACATAACTAAATTTCTGCGTGTTGTAACCTCTGTGTGCTCCATGATGTCTTCGCTTTGGTACTTTGCCTCTAAACCACTGAATTAAGGCTCTAAGATCTTCATTTCGTGCCTTAAACTCTTTGCTGCTCCCGTACTTTCTCTGTCGGTGAAAACTGCGCTTTTAATGGCTCTGGGGAGTTTTACAGAATTCAAAACCTATTCTTTTAATTCAAGTCTTGTCATGGCTCCTTCCCAGGCCCTTTCTTCATAATTCCAGCTCCTGCAAATGGTATTTCCTGTGTTCTTGCCGCTGTAATACAGACTGTGAAATCATGGCAGCTTTCACCCTCTGATAACCCTACAAAACACGAAAACCTGTTAAGAAAAACATGTATGGAGGTGGTGGATGCGACGAGGGTGATGAGAATGACTATGAAGATTGGTGAGATGGCGAAAAATGCTGTGGAGGACTTGCTGTGTGAGGGAAACAGTTGGAAATACAGTTGGAAGGTGGCACAGATGGAAAATCCAAAGGAGAACCTTAAAAGTCAACCTTGGAATGGAATACATATGAAGGGACGGGTGAATATACGATGGAAACACGTGGAAGGATGACGTGGCGGTACGGGGTCAACGGCGGGCGTGTGGTCAGATCTAGACCGTCCGATCTCGGAGGAGGTCGACGGCTGGGGACGTGGTGGAGGGCGATGGACGGTGGGCCAGGGGTATGGATGCCTCTAGTTAAACTGTGCGCTACTTCGTGGAGCAACAAACGTTAGATGGGCGAACACGGATCGGACGGCTGATATGTATATCGCTTTGTGTCTTGTGCCGAACGATAATGCGCGATGAGCGGGCGGTTTTGAAATAGTGCCACTGCCACGCGTCATTTGATGAGTGGAATCGCTGCGAAATGGGGAAAACCGCTCGCCCTTCAAAAGTGGTGTGATGAAAACCGGCGGTTTCTGAGTAGTGCGCGGGCGGGGACCATCGAGGCAGATGCATTTTGGACCGTTGGATCAACGGCTAAACGGACGGCTGATATTCAATTGGGCGGTGAACGGGTTGGGCCACGGGCGCTGTGGAGCCTGTGATGACCGTCCGATCTATAGAGATCGACGGTTTAAAATGCGCTCGATATACAACTGTTGTAAGCATCGTCCGCCTTGGCACCTCATTCTAGCGCTGGGGTCACGTGGTGGAAAAGATGAGGGGGCTAGTGCCGAAAGGTGCTAAGCCCATATATGGAGAATATGGTTTTTTGGGCCATTTTTAGTGCATTTTCGGACCAAAAAAGGGTAACGATAGGGGAAATAAGGGGAAATAAAACAAACCAGGGGTATTATGTATGGTTTAGGGGGGATTTTGGGAAGGTTTAGAAGGATTAGGGAAGGGGATTTTGGGTAAAAGGGGAACTTTGAATAAGGGAAAAAGGGATGAAATGGAAAATTCTGCAGGGGTACTAGAGGCAAATGAAGGCCTTTAGGAGAACATTTTTTTGCAATCAGAGAGGCATCATTCAGCAGAGGGGATTTCATCACAGGGAAAAGGCACATAAGACTTCAAGTATGATGTGTCTTTAGGGGAGATGCATTCATTGAAGCCTCAGAAACAATTTAGCCCCTTACTTTGCTTGCCAAAAAATTTATAGGGGGCTAACAATGGCTCCACATGGGGATGGATTTTTCTTGAAGGAGTCAAGAATTCAAAGAATATATCTTTGGAGTAGGCCAGATGCCTGCTGTTTGAGCCACCTTTCTTCTTTGATTTTCAGCTGCCACAATTGTGAAGACATCAATTTAGCAGAAAAACTTTCCCAATCATTCTACCTACCCATTCTACAATCCTAGCATTTTTTCTTCTAGGGTGCATTTGAGCTAGCAGACCCTTTACATCTTTTTATTTTTTACAAACAAGAAAATAAACCTATTCTATTTCTACCCTTATTTCTTCATGAGACCAGATTAAACTGTTGGTCCCACATGTTTCTCTACCTACTCTAATATCTGCTGGGATTAAACTGTCGAGCAGATTTCTTCTCTATATTCTACAACAGAAATTTAAAAACAACCAAACCAGGATTAGACAGTCTATTTTGTTGTGGATCCAAGGCATAAAGACAGTTGCACATGGACAGAAACTTGCAGAAAACTGAAAACAAAACTTGAAGGCTTGAAATCTGAAGTTTGAAGCATCCCTCTTTCTTTTGTGACTCAAGTTTTGAGTTTGTTAGAGTCACTTTCCTTTCTTCATCTCAGCTCTGATGTTGGGCTTGTTAGAGCTGATTCTTCTTTCTTCTTTACTGGTCCAATTTTTGGGCATGTTTGAACCAGCTATCTTAATTTTCTTTGGCTCAGGTTTTGATCATGTTAGAGACAATCTTTGCACTGCAGAGGTTCATGTTTTGAGCATGTCTGAACCTCTCCTTTCTCTATTTTTCTCTCCTTTTTTTTTTTTTAAATCATTTTCTTTTTTTCTTGAAAACAAACACTGCAATGGTATGTACAATGGAAATGGAAACTGGAAATTGGAAATCAGCAGAAGTAGTGTTTGAGCATCCTACCATTGACAGGACCCCCAAACAGCTCTGTACCTTCTAACTCCTGTAGAAAAAAGGCATTTGGACCCACAGTGGCCTAGATGATGTAGGGACCTTGCCAAAAACTGTCAAACTTGTTGTGCTTTCCTTTGTCCTCTCTCCTTGAGTCCCACTTCAGAACTTTATCTCCAATTTTGAAATCAGAGGCCTTAGTTCTTTTGTCAAATAACTTCTTTATATTTTCCTGAACCTTGATAGCTCTGTTATAGACCTCTTCCCTTGTTTGTTGGAGATGAATTTTCTGGTTTATTCTCCTCACCATGCTATCTTCTTCTGTTTGTATCTCTTGAACAAGTTTAATCACTAGTATTCCAAGGCTTGTGGGAAACACTGCTTCTGTTCCATAGACAAGCTGATATGGTGACATGCCAATAGATTTCTTTGTTGTAAGCCTGTCAGCCCACAGGGCATGCACTAACTTGTTATGCCATGAATTTTTGTTCTCTTCCAACAACTTTTTGATGATGGTCACCAGGCTCTTGTTTGATGATTCAGCTAATCCATTACCTTGAGGGTAATAGGTAGTTGAATGACTGAGCGCTATTTGATACTTGTGACAAAAATCAACCATTTTCTTGGATCTGAAAGCAGCAGCATTATCAGTGATTATTTTCCTTGGGCAGCCAAACCGAGAGAGGATATGACCTTCTAGGAAACTAATGATGACTGAATCTGTAGCATTCCTAGTAGGTATGGCCTCTATCCACTTGGTGAAATAGTCTATGGCTGTTAGGATCCATTTGTGTTGTGCAGAAGAAGCAGGGTGAATTTATCCTATGAAATCTAGGCCCCATTGCACAAAGGGACCTTCAATAGTGATGGGTTGTAGAGGTAAGGGGAGGAGTTTTATTTTGCCTTCAAAAATCTGGCATTTGTGGCAGGCAATTATCATCTTCTGGATATCATTGAAGAGTGTAGGCCAATAGTAGCCAGCTTTGAGTATTTTGTTTGCAGTAGCCTTCCAGATCAGGTGGCCTCCACACTCTCCTGCATGGAATTCTTGTTTAATCCTCTCTGCCTCATTTTCAGGCAAACATTTAAGCAATAGGCCATTTGGATTTTTCTAGTATAAACCTTCATTCATTATGCAATAGCTCCTGGCTTTTAGCTTTAAGAATCTGGCCTTGGTATTTGATAGTTCAGGAGGGGCATTGAGGTGTGTAAGCACAAACAAAATGTCAAAATACCAAGGAGAGCTCTGAAAATTTTCCTCAACAGTGGGATCAGGCAATCCCTGCTGCTCATCCAAGGCATCTACCATGTTAATGTCTAGGGCTTGTAGATTTGATTCAGCCATTAGTTGAGCTAAGCCTTGACCTTTGATCAGTTTGGTGGGTTTTATCTCAAGGTCGTACTCTAAAATCACAACAATCCATTTGCCCCTTTTCCCATCTGGGTCTTGGGACAATATATCTTTTACCACTGTATTTGGCACATAGGCTATGGTGTGGGATGCAGTATGTACACCCTAAAGTCTTTCAAGGCCTTAATTAGAGCATAGGCCTATTTTTCCATGATGTTGTATTTCAAGGGTGCATCTTTGAGTGCTTTGTTGAAGAAAGAAATGGGTTGTTCCATTCCCTCTGGATTCTTCTGCAGTAGAACTGCAGCTATTGTATGCTTGGAGGCAAATGAAAAAATTAGGAAATCTTTTGAGAAATCTGGGCTGATTAGGACAAGAGCCTGGGTGAGTGCAAGATTAACTGATTCAAAATATTTCTTAGCTTCAACAGTCCACTTAACTCCTACACCCTTCTTCAGCATGTTAGCCATATTTCTAAGGTGTTCAGCTAAGTTGGGAATAAACCTTCTGAGGAAGTTGATTTTCCCAATAAAGGACTGTAACTCCTTGATGTTTCTCGGGTGCGTGATTTGTAGTATTCCCTCAAATATTTGTGGGTCTATCCTAATCTCTCTCTCAGATATGATGTGGCCAAGAAGCTTACCTTCTTGCAGCCCAAATATAGTCTTTTTAGGATTCAGTGACAGACCAAACCTTCTGCATTTTTCAAATACTCTTCTCAGGTGCTCTAGGTGTTCTTCCTCAGTCTTGGAGTAGACTGTTATGTCATCTAGATAGATGACAATGAAGTGTCCTATTTCATCTGAAAAATTTATACCCATTGCTCTTTGGAAGGTTGCACCAGCGTTGATCAATCCAAAAGGCATCTTCACATACATAAAAGTGCCCCATGGAGTGGTAAAGGCTGTCTTGAGTTGGTCTTCTGGGATTACTAAGACTTGGTTGTACCCTGAAAAACCATCTAGCAGGGAGATCCTTTTAGAACCTACTACCCTCTGAAGAATATGTTCCATTTTTGGCAAAGGGTAATTGTCTTTGAGCGAGGCTCTATTAAGATTCCTGAAATCAATGCACAATCTGATCTCCCCTGTTTTCTTTCTCATAGCCACTAGGTTTGATACCCAGTCAAAGAACCTCACAGGAAAAATTATACCTGCTTCATACATCTTCTTAATCTCTTTTTCCACTGCAGGCAATTGTTTTGGGTTTATTCTGCGAAGTTTTTGTCTGAAGGGCTTCTGATTTTCTGCCAAGGGTATTTTATGCTGTATAATGTTTGTGTCATAGGCCCTTAAGTCCTCACAACTCCAAGCAAACACATCGATGAATTCCTTGAATAGGTCAATGTATTTCTTTTTCATGTTTGCAGGCAGGGACTTAGCCAATTTGATCTTCCTGGGTTTATCTTCAGTGCCTATGTTTCATTCGTTGACCTCAGAGTCTGCATGTTCTATAGTGGGCTTTTTTGCTACATCATCAAAGTCAAAAAGGTCTTCTAAAGGGGTCAGACCTCGAGGTATGTTCTTATCTTTGGTCTGCAGCACCTCTACTTCTTCACTATCTATGTTTTCACATTTTTCATCTGGATTTCCAATCTATTCATTTAGAGTGTTTATTTCTATATTACAGGGTGTTTCTTCCTCATCCGAGGATTCTTCACTTAGGTAGCTACTGTCATATTTAGAGTCTGAATCAGGAAATTCAAACTTGTTTCTGCCAACTAGAAAATCTTCACTCTGTTTATCACCCTAAAAAGCTTGCCAATATTTTTCATTGTCTAGCACTGCAGGTCTGAATTTGGTTTGAATGATGATCTGTTGGTCGCTTGGAGTCTTAGGGTATGAACTAGCTAGGCAAGCTAATCCGTTTGCAACGACATTTTGACCCCTAGGAACAAACACTAATTCATATTCAACAAATGTTTTCAATAAATCCATAGTGTCATTCCTGTATGCTCTCAATATAGGATGTTTTGCTGTGTATTCACCATTCACCTGTTTAATAATCATCTCAGAGTCCCCACGCACAGTTATCCTACGGGCTCCCAATTTTTTCAACAGAGTTAAGCCTAGGATAAGAGCCTCATATTATGAAATATTGTTTGTACATTTGAAGTGCAGGTTGCAGGCATGGCTCTCTACGTAATCACTCTCTGGGTTATGTATCCACACTCCTGCTCCAGCAGTTCTCTTGGTGCATGACCCATCGAAATTCATCTCCCACAAGGGTTCATTTTTCGTTTTATCAACACTTCCTCCCCTACAGCTGGGTTCGCCATTATGTTGCATTATAGGATTTGCACTAGCCTGTGGGTTGTTTTGTTTTTCGTCATGGGTGTGGAAATCAGAGAAGTGACTAGTTGGCTGATTGGGTTTTGTTTCTGGTTCACTTTGAGTTTTTTTTTTCAGTGCATTGTTCTGAGTTTTCTACATCATTGTCATCCGAGTCTAGAGTAGCCATTATGTTAAAGTCCATGGGCTCTATTTCCTTGTTTGTATCTCTGTTTTGGGACTCTGACCCCTCTGAGGATTCATCATTACAGAGGATGAAGGAGTTAAGGTCTGTATGTACAGAGTATAAAGGTGAGTTTTCAGGCTTTTTGGGGCTACTAACGAAGAATTTCATTTGTGCCTCTTTGTACAGTCTTCTAAGTTGGCCAAAGATTGGGATTGTGGCATAAGCCCCATCCATATGCATTGTTCCTTGCAGGTTGGATCCCCATGATCTTGATAATAACATGCCATACTTGGGTGGCACATCAGCCACAACAACATCCATGACCATACATTTTGCTGGAATCTGGACAAGGCTCACACATAAATCTTTGATCAAGCCAAGACACTTTACTCTGCTAGAGTCAAATGAAAATAGATCTTTATAGGGACGGGTTATCTCTAGGCCTAATCTTTCCATCACTTCTTTAGGCATCAGGTTGTGTGATGCCCCAGAATCATGCATTGCATTGTAGAGAATCTTATCATGGATATTAAGATTGATATAAAAATGGGGCACTACCCCTTCCTGAAATTTTCCTTCTATCTTTGGACCAAACAGAAGGGCAGGTTGATCATCACTCAGATTTACAGTGTCACTGTTCTCTCCTAAATTTAATGCTTTCAAAATTTGGCCTTTATATACATCCTGAGTGGCCAGCTCAGAGAGTGGGACAGAGATTTTAATTTTTGCAATCTCACTCTCCAAATTGAAAGTGGACTGACTCTTTGGAATGTTCAATTCTGTTTTGTTAGTCACCACCTTAGTGGCTGAATCAGTGTGCTGATTCTCACTATGTACAGTGTTAGAAATTGTTTTATCAGGAGTACTAACTGCTGTATTAGTACTGCTTGTTGGATGACCTTGTTTCTCAGTGTTTTGGTTGTCTTTTTATTTTTTCTTCCCAGAACTCTCAGCTGCTGATTTTTTACTTTCAGCAGTCGCTTTAGAAGTTTTCTCAGGCCTATTTTTGATGGTAACCTCAGAAGCTTTTGGTTTGGCAGTATCTAAGCTCTTTTTGCTTCTGAGTTCATATTTTTCTCTAACCTGCATCATGGAATTTTCAAATCCTAACCTGTAATCCTCAGATTCTAACCATTCCTCATCCCAATATGAGGGTGAGGGCTGATATTATTCTGTGTAACAATTGTGGATTGAATTATCTGTTTCAAACATGTTTATTGTGTTCCCCTCAGACTCTTCTATGATTCCCTCATCCTCATCAAGAAAGTTCTCTTGGAATGGGGGGATAACTTGTTGATCTGATTCTCTTTGTCTATTGGGGGGGTGTTATTTCTTCTAAAGTTCTGGTTCTGGTTATGGTTTTGATTTCTGTTTTGGTTACTAGCTGTGACAACCATTTTTTCCATCATTTGTTGTAGCCTTTCCACATTTTTAGATAAACGGTCATAATTTGGATCATATGTGGAAGCTACATTGTCATCTCTATATGTTACCCTTTTTTTAGCTCTCAATCTGCTTTTTTCTCAGTTAGATTTTCCTCTACACTCACTGCCCCCTTCTGCATGTCTTCCAATGTGTTGTAATCCCTCTCCCTAAGCTGGTAGGCCATGTCAGCATCCAGGCCTTCAGGATATTTCACTAGGACCATACCTAGGGGAGGTTTCATGTGTGGTGGAAGAGAATTATAAACACTGTTAAACCTTGTAGAGTAGTCCTGGACACTCTCTCCTACGTTTCTTTTGAGGTTCTTGTATTCTGCTAGGATTTGGAGAGGATTTTCCTTAACTTCCCATTTGTTTATGAAGGTCTGATATAAGGTTGGGAGGTCTTGGATACTATTAGGAGGTAGGCCTTTGAACCATTTCTTCACATCACCTCCTAAGCTCTGGGAAAATATTCTCATTTTGACTGTATCATCATCTATTTCCATGTAGTCAAAAGAATCTTCCATCCTATCTACATGGTGTTGGGCTGTGGTAGACTCTTTTGTAGTGAAGTGTGGGATCTTTGATTGATAATCATTGGGTAAAGGTACTAGAGGCTGAGGTAAAACTAGAGGTGCATACTAGGCTGCCATGCTGGTATTTTGATGAGGTAAAGAGTTGGCTTGAGCAGTTGTTATATGGATAACAGGGATGCTATGACCAGCCAAGGACTAATGAGCAGATCTAGGATGATTGAGCCCCAAGTTTTGAATGAAGTGGATATCAGGAGGTGTATATGGAGGGGTCTGCCTATTCACATGGTGTCTACCAATTTGAGGTGGTGAACCAGGAAGCTCAAGGTCTGGGTGGTCTAGGACACTGAATGACCTACTTCTTGGTAAGCTGTTTTGAGTGCCTAGGTCAAAAAATGGGTCCAATAGAGCTGTAAAGTTTTATGGTGTAGAGTTAGCTCTATGGATGTGGTTGGAAATAGTTGATTGTTTATGTGTAGGAGATCCCTTGAGGATGCTCTTAGGGTTGTCAACTATTTCAGGTGGGTCTGGGCTAGGGTAAGCTCTTGTGTGAATGGTTTTGAAAGCCAGAGTGTTGTTCCTAACCAAGTAGCTTAACCCTACTTGTTACTTTTATTGTGGTTGATGTTGTTATGGGCTTCTGGTCTCCCAGTGGAGTCTTATGTGAACCAAGATAATCAACATGCCTACTGATCACCAGTGGAGTCTTTAAATCGTTTAGAAATTATGGAGTCGCCAGGTGGAAGGTTTAGGATGTTTTTGGAGGATACACTGTCCACCACAGTGCTTATGAGACGTCCCTTTTCAAAGATATCTTGAAAACACAACAAAATCTAAGCAGAGATTAACTAGGAGGGCATTTACCAGATATGTCACCTTTGAAAGAGTTTGAGATCTGGAGGTTACCCGGCCCTTTCCAGACTCTGTCTAAGAGTGCGGGAGAACACAACAAATGGTATAGAGGTTGATCTGTGAATAGGAATGTTTAACTGCCAACCTAACCAGATATTGTAGGTTTCTGAAGTTCTTATAATGTAGTAAGGTGAAGGTACTCAGATTTTCCCTAGTGGAGTCGCCATTATGTTGGGGTTCCCATGTTTTGGCAAGGTTGGAAATACCAAAAGATGAGACAACATCAAAACCACTTTCAGACCTCAGGATCTAGCCCTCCTGGGTCCAGAGAGGGATCTCTCTATGTTTGCTAAAGTTAATGTCTTTGAAGGTCAAGGGGTTTAAGATATTAGGCTAGTTATAAGCACAAGTTTTGTTTTCTTGATTATCTGTTTGGTTGTTGGTTATCAGAAATGGAAGGTTCAATGTAATACAAGGATGAGAAAAGAGGAAAGGGGCAGAGGTGAATTATTCCAGGGAGAATTCAAAACCATTGGGAAATGGAGACAGGAAAGGATTTTCTTGCTAATCAATATGCAGGCTTTCAGTTGGGCTAGTCATCTAAAACATTGGATCTTTAAAGATGATAGTGTGATATAGAATGGTAAGAAAGGAGGAGACAACATAGATTCAGGATGCACAGTTAAAGACCAGCTGGTCACACAAGGATCCTATTGGACAGGGCTAACTCTAATCCCCAATGTTCCCAAATCTTCCAGCTAAATCCTAACAAGAACATCTAAGAACAGATTCATTTAATTCATACATCAGAGAGTAGGCAATAACATCCACTACACTGGTTAAATTAACTGAAATCAATTCTTAGATCACACATATAGTAGAAAACATCAAAGGCAAGGAGAGCAGAAAAATAGGGTACCTAACAAGGGTAAATCCTATGCCAATATTTTGATGCAAGCCAGTAGAAACGAAATGAAATGAATTAAAATACAGAGATAGGAAAACATCACCGCTGCTTTAGATCAGGATCCAAAGAAATGTGCTTGTCATATTAAATAGTAATACCAGTCAAGTACAACAATTCCAATAGCCGAATAATCAGTCTGAAAACATCTTCCTCAGCCTATCTTACAACTTTACACAGAGACTGTCTCAAATAAACTACTTGCAATTCTCTGATAACTGATCAACAACTTTACAATGAGTTTCTTCATGAATTTATAGCTCCAAAGGAGCAGAGAAGGTAGGTGAAAAAATAAATGCAGCATTAAAAACTCAGAAGAGGAAGAAGGTCGAAGCCCACTCTGTATAAATTCTGTGCATTAATCTGTGGCACTCTTGGGTGAAAGAGTGGTCTTCGTCAGGTTTCCATTTACTCCAGGTATGTCTCTGATGTACTCTGCTGCAGCATTCTGTAGTACTTCTGGTGAAATAAACAAAAATAAATCAATGATTCAAGTCTGCCATGCTGTGCAACTAATGCTTCTGATAGCATAGGACTATTGTCAGGGTGGGAAATTCTCTAGGAACACGGTATAGAATAAAAGTTGCATGGGCACTCTGTCCTTTATGGGGAAAACATTCTGCTGATGTGCAAACCCTGACATACATAAATTTCTGCGTGCTGTAACCTCTGTGTGCTCCATGATGTCTTTGCTCTGGTACTTTGCCTCTAAACCACTAAATTAAGGCTCCAAGATCTTCATTTCGTGCCTTAAACTCTTTGCTGCTCCCGTACTTTCCCTGTTGGTGAAAACTGCACTTTTAATGGCTCTGGGGTAGTTTTACAGAATTCAAACCCTGTTCTTTTAATGCAAGTCCTGTCATGGCTCCTTCCCAGGCCCTTTCTTCATAATTCCAACTCCTGCAAATGGTCTTTCCTGTGTTCTTGCCACTGTAATACAGACTGTGAAATCATGGTGGATTTCACCCTCTGATAACCCTGCAAAACACGAAAACCCGTTAAGAAAAACACGTATGGAGGTGGTGGATGCAACGGGGGTGACAAGAATGACTATGCAGACTGGTGAGATGGCGAAAAATGCTGTGGAGGACTTGCAGTGTGAGGGAAACAGTGGGAAAGACAGTTGGAAGGTGGCGCGGATGGCAGATCCAATGGAGAACCTTAAAAATCGACCTTGGAATGGAATACATATTAAGGGATGGGTGAATATACGATGGAAACACGTGGAAGGATGACGTGGCGGTACAGGGTCAACGACGAGCGTGTGGTCATATCTAGACCGTTCGATCTCGGAGGAGATCGACGGCTAGGGAAGCGGCGGAGGGCGATGGACAGTGGGCCAGGGGTACAGATGCCTCTGGTTAAACTCCGCGCAACTTCGTGGAGCGACAACCGTTAGATGGGCGATCGCGGATTGGATAGATGATATGTATATCGCTCCGTGTCTTGTGTCGAACGATAATGCATGATGAGTAGGCAGTTTTGAAATAACGCTACTGCCACGCGTTGTTTGATGAGTGGAATCACTACGAAATGGGGAAAACCGCTCGCCCTTCAAAAGTGGTGCGATGAAAACTGGCGGTTTCTGAGTAGTGCGCGGGCGGAGACCACCGAGGCAGATGCATTTTGGACCGTCGGATCAACGGCTAAATGGACGACTGATATTCAATTTGGCGGTGAACGGGTTGGGCCACGGGCGCTGTGGAGCCTGCGATGACCGTCCGATATGTAGAGATCGACGGTTTAAAATGTGCCCGATATACAACTGTGGTAAGTGCTGTTAGCCTTAGCGCCTGGTTCTAGCGTCGGGGTCACATGGTGGAAAAGATGAGGGGGCTAGTGCCGAAAGGTGCTGAGCCCATATATGGAGAATATGGTTCTTTGGGCCATTTTTAGTGCATTTTCGGACCAAAAAAGGGTAACAATAGGGGAAATAAGGGGAAATAAAAAAAACCAGGGGTATTATGTATGGTTTAGGGGGGATTTTGGGAAGGTTTAGAAGGATTAGGGAAGGGGATTTGGGGTAAAAGGGGAACTTTGAAAAAAGGAAAAAGGGATGAAATGGACAATTCTGCAGGGGTACTAGGGGCAAATGAAGGCCTTTAGGAGAACAATTTTTTGCAATCAGAGAGGCTTCATAATGGGAATTAGCAGAGGGGATTTCATCACAGGGAAAAGGCACAAAAGACTTCAAGGATGATGTGTCTTCAGGGGAGATGCATTCATTGAAGGCTCAAAAACAATTTATCCCCTTACTTTGCTTGCCAAAAAATTTATAGGGGGCTAACAGGATGCAAGGGAGGTAAAGAAATATCAGCGGATTCAACTTCATTTTTTATGATTGAACTAGCTAAAGAAAATTTTTCTGGAGAATATTGAAGTACGTGGGTTGTGGTTCCAAGACCATAGATGTCAAATTTCTGGGATGAGGAAGGCGAAGCTTCTAGAGTAAATGAGGGCAAGTTAGCCTGGATGGGTTGCTTCTCCTTCCAGATTCTCCTAAATATAATATTCTCAGGATCAGACACATAAGGGGTTCTCTACTGGGAAGTATATGATCTAGTATGAGGCCTTTTGTAAGCTAGGATTACAACTAATGGTAAAATTAACAACAGTGGAGTTGCCAAGGTGAGAGCTATGCAACTCTCAACCCTTTGTGATCACCTGATTGAAGGGTGAAGATAATGTCGTATCATAGGGAAATGTTTTCTAATTTGTTTCCCTATCAACGACGCCAAAAATATGTTGTTGCTCCTAGAGACAACCTTGAGTTGCAAAAGACCAGTTCCTATGACATCTTAAAATCAGAGGTTAAATGTAGACAATTGTATAAATTTCCCCGACAGAATATGAGTAAAGAGAATAATGGTTTTAGTGGTTCTAAGATGGAGAAGAACTTGGAGTCAGTTTATGTGAATTCCCCAAATAGTGAGAGGGCTCAGGAGACTATGAGACTGATGGATTTTAGATGGGCTGAGTATAAAACAATGAGAAGAATATTTAAAAGTATGCAGAGGCATCAAGAAAGAATAGAGAAGGAACTCACAAGGGACAAACTTAAGAGGATTAAGAATCTGTCTCCCCGTGAACTTAGATGAAGCAGATGTGAATGAGATATGGATGACAATAGAGGTTCGTGGAGAGCGAATTAAGGGAGTGTAGCAAGCTTAAAACATAAATGTTAACACCTAGGCATTATACATACATGAATTCATGCATAAAATTGCAGACTACCAGCAACTACATTACACGAACCAATAAAAGTATCATAACATGAAAAATGATTACACGTAAAAAGGAGATTACTGATAACAGAAGGAAACAAATACATACTTCTCATTTCTCCATCTAGAATCCAAATAAAAACTCTGTATCATATTAATTTTAAACAAATCTCCTTAATATGTATCTCATAGCACACGGAGAAAAATTATACAAAACTACAACAAAATTCTTCCCAATTCCTAAAACTTTCTTCAATCTTGGAACTAACTACATATAGAGTTCCTCCTGAGGGTCTACCATCCTGATCATTTATGATCAAGCCATACCTATGAAATCAAAATATCCTACCTAACTTGCAAAGTGTACATCGAGCAATTACTTCTATACTAAGAGAATTTAAAATAGGAATGGGTGACATTTGAAATTTCACAAGCAAAATCGTCAAAATTAAAGAGGAAACAGAGAGGTCATGGTTGTCCACGGAGGCCAATAATGGGAGCCTTCAAAATAGTATGGCGAGGAGCAGTCGTAGGTGAGAAAACATGGTTGTCATCATACGACTCCATCTGTTGCTTGAAAGTCTCCATTCCCTCAGTCTTATGATTTCCACTTAGTAATTGTGGAATGACTATCCATACTGCACATGCTTGGATCTTTAGCGGAGGTCTCTTGAGAAAAATAAATAAACCAAAACTACATGTTTCAGAAAAAAGCCTAGGATTTGTTTGAATTGCAAACCTGAAAACGGATTTTGAAGGGGGTCTCAAGTGGTAAGCGGTATCGGAGAGGGGGGGTACGAAATGACGAGAGGAAAACACATGGAGGAGTGGGCAGTATCCATTATCGCCCATTTCGGATCCCCCCTCCTGTTGTTAAATTTCAAAGGCCAAGGGGGGGTTCGAAATTCATTAAGGAATATTATATGCATTGGGGTGAAGCAGAGGTGACAGAGAGATGCAGAGGGCGTAGTGGTGATGGGATGTGTGATAACGAATGGGAAAGGTGGGAGTAATGGCGGGGCTGATAATATTAACAAACAGTGGAAATGATTTAAACCTAAAGAAGGCAGGTTAGAGACCAAGGGGTGGCTTTAGATGACGTGGAAAGGAAGGTGGTGCCTTGCTCCCATCACAAATCGCAGTGGGAAGGTTTTATCATAGCACAACGGAGGGTAAGGGATAAGATCCACGGGGAGCGATATGTGATGGGCGGAAGTGTGTGGAGGACGGATGACATGGAAAGATGACATGGGCCTAGCCCACATACCACACATGGTAAGTTTTATAAGGTAAAAGCAAAGGGTTCACATTAGAATAGCCGAAGTACAATGTGCGATGTGGTGGGGACCGATTTCAAATCACAAATTGCAAGCTTTAAAAAATAACCATGGAGGTAAGTTTTAAAATCATCAAAGTGCGAAATGCGGGGAGGGGTGACATGGCAGACAGAGGTGGGGCCGCCTGCATATTGCATATCGCAAGATTTTTGTGATAGCGGTGGAGGGTAATTGCTAAGATTTGCAAAGTACGATGTGTGATGGCCGGATAAAGGTGGGACTGCCTGCACATCGCATGTTACAAGATTTGTATGGGAGCATGCGAAGGTTTAAATGTAAAAATATGCGAGGGGCAATGTGCGATGGATGATTTGGCGTGACAGAAGTGGGGGCCCCCCAACCCGTGCTTGAAGCGTTGGGTCCTCATATTACCCGCTTCGACTCTTCGTTTTCTTTATTTTGACCTTGCATTATCCCCCCGAGAGAATCACAAGCCAAAACATTCATTGCAAAGGAGTAGCGCACACCAAATATCAGTGCCCTGTGTTGACAGATTACCTGCGAGTTAGAGGACCAAATCCGCTGCGCCCTAGGGAGGTTGGGGGGCTTAACAACCCCACCCTATGGTGCGTTGATTGTAGGGTAGCTGGCCAACATGATACTAACCAAACAACCCCACCCTATGGTGCGTTGATTGTTAGGTAGCTGGCCAACATGATACTAACCAAACAACCCCACCCTATGGTGCGCTAATTTTCAGGTAGCTGGCCAACATGATACTGACCACTGCCCTCGGCTGGGAGCCTTTGTGCCAAAATCGAAGCAACAATATTGCAGATTCTGTTCATTAGTTGGTCATGATGAACACCACTGTCGGACATATGAGCTGATGATAGATAATGCAAACCTATACATAGTGCAGGTCAAAACCTCGTCGCCAAAATCTCACTCTGGACATTCAGGATCCCAAACAAGAGGAAGGGGAGGGGGGAGAGGTGGAGGCATAGGTCGAAGGAGAGGTCAATTAATATGCTATAACTGTCAATATCTAGGACATTACACATGCAATTTCCCTAACCTTGCGTAGAAGTCCTGTAGGTACTGTAGGAAATTTAATCACATAATTGAGGAATGTCTTATTGTGCTAGCTAAGATGAAGGAAAAGCAGTAGACACCCACATAGAACATGAAAATGGTCAAATATAAACCACACGATGATGGCCCTAGTGTAAATGAAATAACGCATAGTGGTACAGCCACTGGAGGACCTGCGGAGCAAGCTACTGTAGAGTCATGGATCAGAAAGGCATCCGACAAGAAATAAGGCCTAGACCTGAACAAAGAGAAGGAAATTTTTATAGAGGCTAGAAGATATTTTGCTATGGCAGGAGCACCAACATTAGAAGCTACCATGGATCTAAAAGTTGACGAAGTAGTCAAACCATTCCTTCAAGCCTGTATGAAGTTACTATGCAACCAAAAGATGGTAGAGAATATCTAGAATTGATAGACAACTACACAGAAAAGGAAGCCCCTTGAATGGAGATTAAGGTTGTGAAAAAAATTTATAAGAACAAGAAGAGGACTGGTCGGGAGAGGTGTATGACTACGCAAATTGGAGAGTATGAAATGGATCAAGTCATCTTGGATCTGAGATCTGATGTGAATTTCCTACCCAAAAAAACCTAGAAAATGATGGGAGAACCCAAATTGGAGTGGTCCACCATTCAACTATGTATGGATAACCAACAACAAATCATTCCACTAGGAAGGCTACCTAAGGTTGTGGTATAAATTGTGAGAGTTAAAGTATATGGCGATTTCAAGGTAATCTAGATTGTGGATGATGCAGATCCTTACCCTAAGCTATTAGGACTGGATTGGGCTATTGACATGGGAGGTATCATAAACCTGAAAAGGAGGAGTCTGGTCTTTGAGAATGATGGTACGCGGGTAATAGTCCCTCTAGATCCAGTAGAAGGAGAACGATATACAGATCCGATGTGCGATGAGGAGGATGTTGACCATAATTACAAATTGAATACGCGTGATTATGATTGGGTCAACCCTACAGCTGATGGCATGTTAAATTGGGAAAAATACAACTCGTGTTTCTCATATTCGGATGGCGAGATGGAGAATTGGATAAACCGGTTGCATGACGTATCTACGTTGTGCTGCCTCAACATCACAAAGATATTCTAGTGCATCTCCTCAGAGGTAAGAGAAATGCCTTAATTTGATGATTTTGGTAGTGTTAAGGAATTTATTAAAGCATTGGAAAAATATGTCCCTAAAGAATGGAGATTCTGGGCACTTGACTTGGCTATGCGCGCGACCTCTATGCGGTGGTGGGAAACACACAAGGGGGCTTTCCAAGACTGGGGGGAATGTCGAAAGATGATGATCTAGTGCTTTGAACTTCTAGTCCATCCACCTATGGAGCTCTTTTCTGGCCGTGGGGATCCATGCAAGCACTTGGCTATGTGGATGGAGGTATGGAATGAAAAGACCTAGGATGAGTGGGTCCATATGTTTATTTATTCATTAGGACCGGTCCCCACCACCTGGTATTTAGTTGCTTGCATAGCTTCACCAACGCACTCGCCACTGGGATACAACGAAAGAGAATTTCATGGTGACGTTTGGCTTAGTTGGAGGGACATAGAAATCAGATGAAACCCTACAGGACATAGATGCTCTTGTCTTTAATGAGTCCTTGCCTCGGAAGGAATGTGCTGCACCAAAATGGGATGTGTAGATGTAAGATATTGTCGATTGTAGGAATTTGTCAATAAAGGACAGAGACAAAGATCCCAAGAATATGAAAATCCCAGAATCTAAAGGGGAACATGCAGTTGCAAGACCCTCATTATAGATAGTGGACGTTACCAAACCATTGAAGTTGAACGAAGTAAAAATTGGGACAGAGGAGCAACCCAAGTTGGCCAAAATTGGGATTACTAGGATGATGATACTGTTGGAAATATTCCAGAAATACTGTCAGAATATTAGGATCTATTTCCTACAAAGTTCTCTAAGCTCAAGGGAATTGTAGGAGATCTGGGTGTTATGAAGATCACCTTGAAGTTGGATGCACCTCCTGTCAAGCAGCGACCCTATCGGCTGAACCCGAAATATAAGAAAAAAGTCAAGGAGGAGTTAGATAATATGGTGGCCGTAGGTATCATTGAGCTCGTGGAACAGTTTGATTGGGTAAGCCCAATGGTGGTCCAAGAAAATAAAACCAATGGAGAGATAAGTATATGTGTAGAATTTCGCAATATGAACGATGCTTGTGTACATGATCCCTTCCCTACACCATTCTCTGATGAAATCTTGGATAACGTGGGAAGACAAGAAGCGTACTCATTCACTGATGGATTTTCAGGGTACCATCAGAATAGAATTTCACCTGAAGACTGCAACAAGACAACCTTTGCAACCAAGTGGGGCTCCTTCTAGTACACCGTAATGCCATTCAGATTGAAGAATTCCCCTACCACTTTCTCACGCATGGTTGGGGCTGTATTCAAATAATTTATACATAAGTTTCTGGAGGTATATTTTGATGACTAGACATTATTAAGATTGGTAAAGAAACTTGTGTCGAACCTACACATGATGTTGGATACCTGCAGGAAACACCATATTTCATTGAACTTGAAGAAGTGTATATTCTGCGTACCTTTTGGAATTTTTTTGGGGCACATCATATGTCATCAGGGATTGATGGTTGACCCACACAAGATTGCGGTTATCATCAATCTAGCAGTCCCCACCAATGAGAAACAATTGCGCTCCATCTTAGGACATATGGGTTGCTACATAAAGTTTATTCAGGGGTACGCCTTGGTCACTGCGCCAATGGAAAAGTCGCTAAAGAAGTATGTGTCCTTTTTCTGGGATGAAGAATTTCAAAAAAAAATTGAGCTGTTAAAGGAAAGGATGGTCAATGCACCTATTCTAATATTCCAAAATTGGGCTAAGGCATTTCATGTGCATGTGGATGCATTCGGAATATCTCTTGGGGCTGTCTTAGCGCATCCAAGAGAAGGATACATTGATCATCTGATTTCTTTTTATAGGAGAAATCTCTTTAGCACAGAGCACAACTATTCTACTACCAAACGAGAAGGACTGGAAATGGTGTATTCCCTACATAAATACAGGCACTATCTATTGGGCAGACACTTTTAAATGTTCACCGACCATTCGACTGTAAAATACCTGGTCAATAAGCCTGTTTTGGGGGGGAAGATATGTAGATGTTTGCTACTGTTTCAGGAGTATGAATTTGAGATTATTGTGAAGCTTGGGAGCCTAAATGTGGGGCCTGATCACTTGTCTCTAATTGAGAGTGGAGAAGAGACAAATAGTTTGGAAGAAGGATTGGCCGATGCACATATTTTCTCTATCAAGGTGGTTGATGAGAAATTTTCGAGCATTATTCACTTCTTGACAACTAGAACGACACTTACAGAATATTCAGTACAACAGAAGAAAGAGCTGGTTGCCTGCAGAGCTGATTTCACTGTGATTGCAGGTAAATTATATAAGTTGGTAGCAGATGAGGTATTACGGAGGTATGTATTATAACATGAGAGACAAGATATCTTGGCTGAGGCTCATGGGGGGGTGGCATGAGGCCACTACGCAGGGAAATCCACTGCGCAGAAGGTGTTGCGTGCTGGGTTATGGCAACCCACATTGCATAGCGATGCACATATGTATTGTCGAGCCTGTGATGCATGTCAGTGAACTGAGAAACCCTCGAATAGAGATGAAATTCCCCTAAAAATAGAGATGACCTTGTAGGCATTTGATAAATGGGTTATATACTTTGTGGGACCAATCAATCCCCCAGGAAAGAAGACGAGCACACGTTATATCATTTCTACCACTGATTATGTGACCAGATAGGCGGTGGAAAAAAATGTTAAGGATTGTACTGCAGACACTATTTCACATTTCATATTTGAGCATATTCTGACCTTGTTTGGCTGACCAAAGGTCTTAATAAGCGATAGAGATATGCGCTTCATTAATGAAACTATTGAAGCTTTGACAAAAGAATTTCAGATCCATCAAATGAAAAGCACCCTATATCACCCAAGAGCTAGTTGCGCAGTAGAGGCTTTCAACAAAATTTTGTAGAGTGCACTTACCAAGGTCTGTAATTCCAATTGAAATGTCCAGGACATGAGCATCCCTTCGGTGCTGTGGGCCTATAGGACTACATGCAAGAATTTAAATAGGGAAGAATCCTTTTAGGATGGTCTATGGACATGAGGCCATCATGCTCATGGAATATATTCTCCCCAGCCTGGGCATTGTGGCTTGCGTAAACATGGAAGAACCTAATATCATGGAGGAACGCTTGGCGCAAATGGTTGCCTTGGTGAATATCGGTTTATTGGTAGCTTTCATCAGCAAGTACAGAAGGCACGTGAAAAATCTTGGCATGACTGACATATCCGACATAAGGTATTTAAGGAATAAGGGTTGGTTTTTCTCTATGACAGTCAATTTGTGCACCATCGAAGGAAGTTCTCTAAGAACTGGTTGGGATCGTATATAGTAAAAGAGAATATTGATGGTGGTGCGGTGTGCTTGGCCACGCTGTGAGGAGACTACCTTCTCGGGTATGTTAATGGAAGTGGTCTAAAGCCTTATAGGGACAATCCGGTGCCTACTAAATCACTACATGGTCAGGGCGTCGATATTGGAGGATCTGTGTGTGCTATGAGGACAAGGCGCAAACAGGTGCGATGGAAGCACAATGGTAGCACATTGTTAACAAGGTGCGGGAAGGTGCAACTGAGGCACAGGGGTAGTGTGCAACAAAGGAAACTAGCTATTAGAACAATAAATTTGGGTGAAAAAGTGATTTTACCGTTGCATGGAGCGAATGTTTGGCATTTAATGTAGCGACCTTGGAGGATTTTTTACCGTTTCTTTGATGGTAAGTCACAATTAATGGTAACTCGGTCAGTTTTACCCATGGTGGCCTATAAAAGGAAGGGCGTAGGTCATAATTGGTTCCTTTTCTCTTTGAATATTTCATGTGTTATTCTTTGCTGTAATCTCCGTGTTCGCTTTGTCTGCACGATCTGTATGTCTGGGCGAGGTACCCCTTTTGACACAAGCAATACCGAGTGTTAGAAGTGTTGTCATTCACGACAAAGGAGATGGCAAAGGAGAAACACCTGAATCAGCAAAAAGGCAAAGAGAGCAGCATAGAAGCAGAGAAGTAGCAAAAGAGGTAGCAAGATGTGGAGAGGGTCGAGCAGCAGAGACAGGGCCATTTAAAGAAGCAGGGCATCAAAAAGAAGCAGCCCAAGTTACAGAAGCAACAGAGAAAGCATAAGACAAGTAGCAGAGGTAGCAAAGAGAGCAGTAGAGATAGAAAAGAATCAGAGAGGAAGCAAGGCAGCAAAGGCAACAAAGGTAGCAAGGAAGATAAGGAACAGAGGCAACAGAGAAAGCAGAAGTAGCAGATCTGGAGAGGCGGAGTAATGAGGAATAATTATTCAAGTGGGAAGACTTTGAAGCACTGTTGGGAAGAATACATCAATTCATTCTACAGAATTAAATCAAGATGAGGAACATAACTCTGGTAACGTAGCAGAGTTCGAAGTTGAGGAAAAGAACTATTGAATTGAAGGCGTAGAAGATCGGAGCCTCATGGGGTTTGCTACAAGTATAACCAGTGGAGTGGATTCTATATACACAACTTAGAAAGGGGCTACACACATACTGCAAATAAGATTCAAACCAGAGACTGAAGGAAAATCATATGGTAAGGGTGAATTTGCTGGTGCGTAGAGTAAGTAACGCATTCGTGGAAATGATGAAATGATGGCTCAATTGAAGGCAAGGGAAGCCATATTTTGATTGTGAATCTACAAGAATGGAACTGTAGTTCCATACAAAACCCAGGATAAATGGGTTGATGAATAGTGAAGTTGAACCGTGAGTCAATTTGTAGAAGAAAACGCAGAAGGAGGAGGAAATGTTACAATCATGTGAAGGTCCGCAGCTCGTTCCTACGTGGGGGCCTCGAATGTTTTTTTTTGTTTTCCTCAATACCTTGATGCTGACCTGCATATTTTATTTTTTAAAGGAAATTGTTGTGTTATAAGGAAAATTGGGGGTGTACTATATCATTCTAGTCCTACAGGAAAAAACGCCCGAAATATACTATTTATCAGGTTGAAATCGTGTTTAAACAAAGAGTTGGACTTCAAGTGGTTATAGAATGGAGTTATTTTACTATCGGGTCCGAAGAAACCAATCGCATCGGCGCTGTGGAAGAGCAAGGGTACGAGTTGTTGAATGTTGCGATTGCGATTGAGTGATTGAATCACAACCATTAGATCACGATTATTTTATTATTTTTTTTAAAGAAGGATTTCTTCATAAAAAAAATATATATATATATATACAAAGCACACACACACACACACATATATATATATATATATATATATATATATATATATTTATTTATTTATTTATATGGAGTGGTTTATACACAAAGGACCAGGACTACAATACAAAGTATATATATATATATATATATATGTAGCGCGAGATCTAAAGAACCAAAGGCTCTATCAAAATCAAAGTACCACATGGTGGGACCCTCATCAATCGCATTGGAAAAAAGGTCGGTAGCGAATCATATTAACAGAAAGTTGTGATTGCGATTGAAGCCCGGACCCGATAGGTTTATAAACCATGATTGATATGTGTTTGAGTTCCTGCATAACAGTGATTGCATCGGAGCATCGGAGCATAAGAATATTGAAACATGCAAATGCAAATTGCGATTGCGATTGAGTTCCGGACCCGATGGGCGTATAAACTGTGATTTTATAGGTTTGAGTTCCAGCCTAATCGCATCGTCACATTTAAATGAACAGTGGTCAATCACATCGGAGTAAAAGCAGGACATCGGAACATACTACTGAAAGTTGCGATTAATCGCATCGGCGATTAGAGCAGAAGAGTTTAGAATTTATAAGGCTGTGGGACCTAGAGTTTTTAAAAGTCAGCGTTGGTTGCTCAGTAATTAAAATCCAAGGTTTATTAAAAAGTTTTTATAATATTGCTGAGAGTTATTTATGATTGGATTAAACAGTTATGCAAACGCGGTTAATAGCTACATGTCAAGGAAAATAGATACGGTAAACCAAAAAAGAGAGGAGGGGTAGTCATTGAAAAGAGAGATTAAAACAGAGAGAGAGGAGAGGTGTTGAAATGATTCGAAATTTATACTGTAATTGAATGAAAGTATTTAACTGTTTACATTTTTTGTGATGTAATTGGCAAGACTCCAGAGAAAGAAAAAATCCCACTGTAAAGTTGAAATGGATACATTTCTCTGAGTAAATTGATAAAAGAGAAGAGAATGTAGAATTGAAGAAAAATAAATAATCAAGCAAATATGAAGATTGGAGTACAGTAAGGAAACCAATCAAAGGTACAGAACAGAGCTGATATTCAAGGTAAATCAGCAAATGTTTCTTTCATGAAAAAGAGGGAGTTGAAGCTTCCTTGCAAGTTGTAGCTTGCAGAATTTGAGGTTGGAGCCTCCTGTAGGTTGGTGCTTATAGAAAACCAGTGGTGAGAGGGAGTTGGAGCTTGCCTTTACATCACAACAATAATAAGATGTGGTTTTCTCCCTTTATGGGTTTCCACGTATATCTGTTGTCTCTGTGTGTGATGCCTATGTGTTGATATGGTTATTCAGTCTACTTAATACTTACTGCTCTTGTCATAATTATGCTGTTACATTATCTTAAAATTTTTGCACATATAAGTTTGGTTCCGTATAAAATTGATCATAAAAGTTAAATTGTAAATAAGTTTAATTGAAATTTTTTTAAAAATAAATGAAGGTGTTAAACTGATTCACCCCCCCCCCCCTCAGTTTAACTAAGGTTTCAACAATTGGTATCAGAGCCGGTTCCTTTTTGTAGCAGTTTGACAACTGAAAGGAGATCCTAGGTTCTTGGGATGACTTGTCAAGAAGTATCCTCAACGAACAAAGCCCCTTTTTTCACTGGTGCAAATTATGCCTTCTGGAAAATCATAATAAGAACATACATAATGTCCTTAGGAGTAGAAGTTTGGGCTGCTGTGGAATTTGGATATGACTCTAAGGAAAATGTCTCAGAGAAAGAAGCCAAACAAGATTTTGTGGCTAATGCAAAGGAAATGGATGCAATATTGAATGGAATGTGTGAGGCAGAATTCATAAAATTAATGCACAACGAGACTGCCAAATAAATGTGGGAAACTCTAGAAAGTATTCATGAGGGAGACAAAAAGGTGAAGACAGCTAAAATTCAAGTCTATAGAGCCCAGTTTTAAAATTTAAAGATGAATGATGATGAAGATATTGCTAGTTTCTTTTTAAGGGTTGCATAAATTTTCAATAATATGAAAGCACTAGGTGAAACCATGCAAGAATGTGTAATTTTTCAAAAGATCCTAAGATCTTTGCCATCTAGTTTTAATCCCAAGGTCTCTGCCATAGAAGAAACAACATATTGGGAAACCTTGACCATGAACCAGCTTCTTGGAAAACTAACAACTTATGAGATGAGACTACCACAGAGGAAGTCAAATGTAAGGGAGGCAGCTTTTAAGGCAGAGAAGAAGAAAGAAGAAACAAAAAGATATATGCTCCTGTTCTGATGAAGAAGAGGCCAAATTTATCAGGAAGTTGAATAAAGGCTCAGGTAAGTATA
Source organism: Pinus albicaulis (assembly GCA_034641835.2). NCBI lineage: Eukaryota > Viridiplantae > Streptophyta > Pinopsida > Pinales > Pinaceae > Pinus > Pinus albicaulis. Next base: position 1,634,789,236 of record CM076579.1, on the reverse strand, counting down.
AAGGTAAACTTCCATTTAAATGTTTCAATTGCGGAAGAGTTGGATACTATGCTTCTAAGTGTCCTTATAAGAAAACAAAGAATCAGGCTCAGGAATCAGAGAAGACTATATCTAAGAACTGGCAGAAAGGGAAGAGTTTCAATAGAAAATCTTTCTATGCTCAGCAAGACAATCATGCATCAGAAGACTCAGCTGAATTCTCTAGTGAAGAAGGAACATCAGAATTTGTTTTGATGGCTATAGAAGAGTTGGAAGAATGTCTCTTAGAAGATGAGGTAGAAGGTGAAGTGGACCTTGAGGGGGAGCTAAGAAGTGCCTTGGAGGAAATTGACAGACTAAAACTAAAGTGAAGAAAACAAAAATACATTCTTCTCAAATACGTAAGAGAGGAACAAAATTTAGAAGCCCTCATTCAGTTGAAAGTAGAGCTTGAAGAAGCCAAGAAGGTAGAGGATATTCTACTTAAGCAGATCAAGGATAAAACTCAGGAACAAGAGAAGTTGGAAGAAGAAGTAGTTTTCTTAAGGAAGAAATTAGAAAATGCCCAGAGGAAATTAGATACTTCTCAAATAACAAGCTCTGGTAAGTTAAATGAGATTCTAGATGCTCAAAGATCTCCTCTGATAAAAACTGGGATAGGCTATGAAGGAGAATCAAGCAAAGGCAAAGAGAAAGAAAACAAAAATATTATTTTTGTAAAAGAAAATGAGAATATCCAAGCAGCTCAGAAGATTTCAAAGAAAGAAGAATCCTACAATAAAGTAGATAAAAACCAGGAGGAAGATCTAATGACAAAGGATGAAGTAAATAAATTGTCAACTGAAAAACCCTCGTATACTCCTGAATATGTCAAATTTGGAAGTCATCAAAGGAGATTTTTTCCTCCTGTGAAAAATGCTACTTGTTATGCTTGCCACAAATTAGGACACATTACTGCATATTTTCATACAAGAAGAATAAATACAAACCAGCAAAGGATGCAAACAGTAAATTTTTTTACTCAAGCAGGAAGATGGAGAAGACAACCTTTTATCAGGTATGCAAATTGTTTTTATGGACATTGTTTTTATTGTAATGATTTTGGTCATAAAATCATAGAATGCAGGAATTATGAACAAAGACTATTGTTCAAAACGTCAAGAAGGTTTATGAATCATGGAGAGTTTATTCCTACTTATAACTCTGCTAAGGATATATCCAAATGTTGTGTATGCAATAAAAGTAGACATATGTCTTCCAAATGTCCTCTAAGAGAATATAATTCATCATCTCAGAAAAGGTACCAAACAAGAGGATGCTTGTAGTGGAAAAAGAAAATGAATAAATGTGACTTGGCCCTAATAGCTAAAGATCTAAAAAGCCAATGGTATTTGGACAACGGTTCCTCAAAGCATATGTCAGGAGATAGAAGAAATTTTATAACCTTTGACGAAAATAAATCTAGAAATGTTACTTTTGGAAATTATAAAGTAGGAAAGATCAAAGGAAGAGGCTCAGTCAGTCTAGACAATGGTAAAGGAAAAGCTCAGGATGTATTATTTCTGGATGGACTGAAAGCAAATCTGTTGAGTGTTAGTCAAATGTGTGATAAAAGCTCTGAAGTTCTTTTTAGAGCTCAAGACTGTGAAGTAAGATCAAGCACCACTGGAAAAACCCTGATCAAAGGTGTTCAAACGGAAAGCAATGTCTATGTAGTAAAAAAAGAAAATTAAGCATGTAATCTTAGCAAATTTGAAGAGTATTGGTTATGGCATAGGAGATTGGGACATCTAAACTTTGATCATATTATAAGTCTAAGAAAAAAAAATGCAGTCAGAGATATGCCAGCCATAAAGAAGCCTTCAAATACAATATGTAAATCCCGTCAGCTAGGTAAGTAGACCCGTACATATTTCAAAATCAAAGAGAAGCTATCTACAAGCAGACCTCTTCAACTTGTTCACATGGATCTGTGTGGGCCTTCGAGAACTAAAACACCAAATGGAGAATCCTATTTCATGCTAATAATAGATGATTTTTCCAGAATGACATGGGTTACATTTCTCAAGCACAAATCAGAAGCACTTGAGAAATTCAAAATATTCAAGGCTTTGGCAGAAAATCAAACAGGATGCAATCTAAAGTGCATCAGATCAAATAGAGGGGGTGAATTCACAGATTATGATTTTGCAGACCTGTGCAATGAGTATGGGATAAAGCAACAGTTCACAGTTGCAGGAACACCTTAGCAAAACGGAGTGGCAGAGAGACAGAACAGGTCTGTACAACAAATTTCCAGAGCCATGATGCAAGAAAGTAATATTCCTCAAACTTTTTGGGCAGAAGAAGTACACACAGTTGTGCATATCCTGAACAAAGCTCATTTAATACCAAACAGTGACAAGACTCCTTATGAATTATGGCATGGTAAAACTGCATCAATCAAGCATTTTAGAGTTTTTGGAAGCAAGTGTTTTATAAAAAATAATGATGAAAATTTGGGAAAGTTTGATGCAAGAGCAGATGAAGGAATATTCGTAAGATATGCATCCAAGAGTAAAGGTTACAAGTGCTATAATAAAATACTTCACAAAATTGTAGAAAGTATTGATGTAATATTTGATGAAGAACTATCAGACAAGTTAAGAAGTACAGATTGTAGCAATCCACCAGAAGTTCATGAAGAAGAGAATCAAGATGATGATGAAATAAACAAGCCAATAGAAGATACAGATCTAAGATCAAAAATCTCCTCAAGATACACTTAGAAGAACCATCCAAAAGATCAAATCATTGGGGACAAGAGTGTAGATGTACAGACAAGAAGACAACTAACTGAACAGATTGAAGAGGTATACCTCGCAATGTTGTCACAAATAGAGCCAAAGAAGTTTGAAGAAGCCAGTAGAGACAAACATTTTGTGAATGCCATGAATGAAGAATTGGACCAAATTGAGAAGAACAACACTTGGGAACTAGTTCCAAGACCTAGTGAGAAAAATGTCATTGGCTCAAAATGGATATTCAAAAATAAGATGAATGAACAAGGACAGGTAATCAGAACTAAAGCTAGACTTGTATGCAAGGGATATTCACAGGTTGAAGGACTTGATTATGATGAAACATTTGCCCCTGTAGCTAGAATGGAAGCTATCAGACTGTTTTTAGCTTTTTCTTGCTATCATGACTTCAAGGTATACCAAATGGATGTGAAGTCTACCTTCTTGAATGGAGATTTAGAGGAAGAAGTCTACATGGAGCAACCATAAGGGTTCTCCTTAAAATATAATGTAGACTATGTTCGCAGATTAAAGAAAGCATTATATGGGCTGAAACAAGCTCCTCGAGCATGGTATTCAAGGTTGGACAAATACTTGCAAAAACAAGGGTTCAAGAAAGGAGGAGTAGACAAAAACTTGTACATAAAAGCAAATGAAGATGAACTTTTGATTGTAGTAGTGTATGTATATGATATCATGTTTGAAAGCAGAAAATATGAGTTAACAAAAGGATTTTCTGAAGAGATGAAATCAGAGTTTGAAATGTCCATGATTGGAGAGCTTACCTTCTATCTAGGACTACAAATTTAACAAAAGAGCACAGGCACATTTATCTCACAAGAAAAATACCTAAAAGAGATGCTGAAAAGATTCAAAATGGAAGGTTGCAAACCTGTGTCAAATCCCATGACTAATGGATGCAAGCTTTATGCAGATGATGGAACAAATGATGTAGATGAAAAACTTTACATATCCATGGTTGGAAGTCTGTTATACCTAACAGCTTCTAGACCAGACATTGTGCTGGCTGTAGGACTTGTGGCAAGATATCAAGCATCACCAAAACAAAATCACTTACTAGCAATTAAAAGAATATTCAGATATCTACAAGGGACTGCACATTATGGGCTATGGTATCCAAAAGGCAAAAACTTCATTTTGACAGCATATACAAATGCATATTGGGCTAGCTGTGTTGATGACAGGAAAAGCACAAGTGGAGGTGCATTCTATTTAGGAGAGAGTCTGGTGGCATGGCTAAGCAAGAAACAAACATATATTTCTCTATCTACAACAGAATCAGAATACATAGAAGCAGCAACATGTTGCACACAAGTCATGTGGATGAAACAAACCCTCCAAGACATGAAGGTAAGAATTGATGAACCTATCTCTATCAAATGTGATAATACAAGTGCCATACACATATCAAAAAATCTTGTGCTTCATTCAAAAACTAAGCATATTCCAATCAAGTATCATTTTCTCAGAGAACAAGTAGCTCAAAAAGTAGTGAAGTTGGAATATGTGCCAACAAAATAATAGACAACAGATATATTTACAAAACCTCTTGCTAGAGAACCATTTGAATATTTAAGAGATAGACTAGGGGTAGTGTCTGTAGATGATACTCTCTAATATAAAGAGAAAGCATAGTTTCAGGGGGAGAATAGAAGAGAAAACATCATTTCAGGGGGAGATCCATGGAGAGCATGTAACAAGTCCTCAAGATCAGAATATCAACCCTTTTCCATTGATGTCAAAGGGGGAGGAAAGCTATAAGCAGAGAATAGCTATGGCAGAGAATAGAGAATAGCTATAAACATACAGATGTTATTGCCATCAATGCCAAAGGGGGAGAATGTTAGAAATGTTGTCATTGATGGCAAAGGAGATGGCAAAGGAGCAACACTTGAATCAGCAACAAGGCAAAGAGAGCAGCATAGAAGCAAAGAAGTAGCAAAAGAGGCAGCAAGATGTGGAGAGGGTCGAGAAGCAGAGACAGGGCCATTTAAAGAAGTAGGGCAACAAAAAGAAGCAGCCCAGGTTACAGAAGCAGCAGAGAAAGCATAAGACAAGTAGCAAAGGCAGCAAAGAGAGCAACAGAGATAGAAAAGAAGAAGAGAGGAAGCAAGGCAGCAAAGGCAGCAAAGGCAGCAAGGCAGATAAGGAACAGAGGCAGCAGACAAAGCAAAAGTAGCAGATCTAGAGAGAGGCAGAGTAATGAGGAATAATTATTCAAGTGGGAAGACTGTGAAGCACTGTTGGGAAGAATACATAAATTCATTCTACAGAATTAAATCAACATGAGGAACAGAACTCTGGTAACGTAGCGGAGTTTGAAGTTGAGGAAAAGAACTGTTGAATTGAAGGCGTAGAAGATCAGATCCTCATGGGGTTTACTACAAGTATAACCGGTGGAGTGGATTCTATATACACAACTGAGAAAGGGGCTACACACATACTTCAAATAAGATTCAAACCAGAGATTGAAGGAAAATCATATGGTAAGGGTAAATTTGCTGGTGCATAGAGTAACTAACGCATCCGTGGAAATGAGGAAATGATGGCTCAATTGAAGGCAAGGGAAGCCATATTTTGATTGTGAATCTACAAGAATGGAATTTTAGTTTCATACAAAACCCAGGATAAATGGGTTGATGAATAGTGAAGTTGGACCGTGAGTTGATTTGCAGAAGAAAACGCAGAAGGAGGAGGCAATGTTACAGTCATGTGAAGGTCCGCAGTTTGTTCCTGCATGGAGGCCTCAAATGTTTTTTTTTGTTTTCCTGAATACCTTGATGCTGACCTGCATATTTTATTTTTTAAAGGAAAATGTTGTGTTATAAGGAAAATTGGGGGCATACTATATCATTCTAGTCCTACAGGCAAAAACGCCCGAAATATACTAAATATCAGGTTGAAATTGTGTTTAAACAAAGAGCCGAACTTCAAGCAGTTATAGAATGGAGTTATATTTCTATCGGGTCCGAAGAAACCAATCGCATCGGCGCAGTGGAAGAGAAAGGGTACGAGTAGTTGAATTTTGTGATTGCGATTGAGCGATTGAATCACAACCATTAGATCATGGTTATTTGTGACCATTGGATCGAGCGTTGATCGCATCGGCATTTCAAGGTGAACAGTGATTAATCGCATCGGAGAAAGAGGAAAGTATATGTATATGAAGCACCTTATTTATGTTGCGCCTTATACACAAAGGTCCAAAGCATATATATATATATATATATATATATATATATATATATATATATATGTAGCGCGAGATCTAAAGAACCAAAGGCTCTATCAAAATAAAAGTACCACATGGTGGGACCCTCATCAATCACATCGGAGAAAAGGTCAGCAGCGGATCATATTAACAGAAAGTTGTGATTGCGATTGAAGCCCAGACCCGATAGGTTTATAAACCATGATTGATATGCGTTTGAGTTCCTGCATAACAGTGATCGCATCGGAGCATAAGAATATCGAAACATGCAAATGCAAATTGCGATTGCGATTGAGTTTCAGACCCGATGGGTGTATAAACTGTGATTTTATAGGTTTGAGTTCCGGCCTAATCACATCGACACATTTAAATGAATAGTGGTCAATCACATCGGAGTAAAAGCAGGACATCAAAACATACTACTGAAAGTTGCGATTAATTGCATCGGCGATTAGAGCAGAAGAGTTTAGAATTTATAAGGCTGTGGGTTTGGTCATCTCACCTTTTCTTATTAGATGGACCCAAGTACACCATGTAAGACCAGTTTTACCCCAAGTAAAACTGCTTTCACTATGTTAATTAAGGAAACCCCAAAAGGAATAATTAATTAAACCACAATTTAATTATTATTCCCAGTCATGTTTAACCCAAAAACAAAGAAATTAATGAGATACACCCATAGTTATCTTATTATTTTCTAGGAATAATTATTTAAATAATATTCCTTGCTAAATATGACCAAATCAACCACTATTAATTAAATAAATCATTATTTATTTGATTATATCTCAACCACTTCCTTAAAAGGATAAATAAATCATTTATTTATTTATTCTTCACTAATCAAGGGATTTTGACCCAAGTCAAAGTCCCTTTCCTTCCAACAAATAATAATAAAATATTCCATAGAGGTGGATCTAGATTTGGTTAACATTATTTTAATCATGCACCAAGATCTAGAATGACCCAATATTTTGTTATAAATAGGAGGGTTTTCCCCTTCATTCTTCACCTTTTGTTGCATATTAGATCACTCTGGATCTATAAACTTGGTCTCATTTCTGCCATTTTGCTCCCATTGAGCTCTACCTTCTACATTGGGTTTTTCTACATCTACAAGAGAGAGAAAGCTTAGATCTGAAGTGCTGAGGACTACAAAGAACCCATCCCATTGAGGAGATCTGGATACACCTTCTTGTTTCCTCCCAGGTGCCCGGTAATATAAAAATTCATTCAAAAAATCGTGTTCTTGTCTTGTCTGTTGGATGCATGGAGCAAACTCTTTACTTTACTGCTTAATATCTTTCCATTTATAGATCTGTTTGTTGCAGCACTTTAACTACTAATTGCAGATCTCAAGATGTTTTGCAGCCATTATTGTTGTTAGGGCTATTAGTTATGCGTAGCTAAAGTGGTTCTTTTTCGTACGCTTCGACAAAGAATTCATACTAACAAATGGCGACTCCACACGGGTTTTAAATTACGACCGCTGTCGTTTTTCATATTCCCGCATATCCAGCTACTTCAGGCCCTAGGGCTTCTTTTCAGCTGCTTAGTTTTCCTCTTTTTATGTCATTTTTCTCACATAAAACCCTAAAAACTTAAAATTTCTAACTTCCGTGTGTTTCTGGCCCTATTGCGCAGGTAAGCGACACCAGCCGCAACTGAGACGGCAACTTTTCAGAAAATCTGCCGCCGAAACAACCGGAACGGGGGGGTCGCACATTTTGGCCCAAAACCTGCGACCTGGACGCACCTTTTGGCCTGTTTCCTGCGACCTCAACTCAGATAAGGTCAGAACCTGCGACCTGCCTTTTTTCCAGCATTTTTTCTGAAATTTTTCTGGGTTCTGCTGCAGCCTCTGCCAGGGTTTTCCAGCCTCTATCTCAGCCCGCCTTGACCAAGATCTGATCTGTTTTTACTCATCTAAGTGGGAACCCAGTCCCTTAGGGATTTAGTACCCTCCACTTTTTGTGGAAGAGTTTCAGCTGTTTCAGCCGTCGGTTTCAGAGCTTCAGCCCCCTCTTTTTCCAGATCTGTTACCTCACTTTCAGATCCATCGAAATCAGCCTCTTTTCCTTTCAAATCACCTCTTTTCGTTTTGTTTGGACCTCTTCTAAAGGCCTCTGCCTTGCCCCCCCAGGTTTTTTGCTGATTTCCCTTTTTCCAGCCACCTTGCCTCTGTCTCTTTGCTGTGATCTGCACCCCTTGTCTGCAGCTTTATCCTCCAGATCTCTGTCCCCTTTGACCCTAGATCTGTCGAGCTTCCTTTGTGTGTGTTTCCATAGTTTTTCCCTTTCTTTTCAGCATAGTTGTGAGAGACCCACCTTCTTGGTTTAGATAGATGCATACGTAGCTGTTATTTTTCTGTTACTTCAGCATTTTATTCTGTTCTCTGTAGGTTTATTTTCAGCTACGTCGCACACTTTTTCTTGCTCTCAAACAACGGAAAGGGTTTAAAAATTAAAATTAACGCACGCCACACACCGACCCTAAGTGAAGAAGCGCCTGGTTTCCACCGCCTGGCAAAGACTCTAAAATCAATTGTCACTGCACCTTTTCTGCCCTTGACCTTCTTGATTTTGTCCCTTTCTGCCCTTGTCGGTTTCCTTCTTCCTGTCATCATTGCGCCCCCAAGGCGCCTTTCCTGGAGACTTCTTGGCCTTCATCCTCAGTTCCCGGTTGATCGACCTGCTCCGCACCGTCGTCGTCGAGCCAGTCCACCTTCGAGTCCGCACTCCGACTCCTCTCCTGATTCCTCAGGTCCCCCTTCTCCTCCCGGTTCTCCCCCTTTACCTTCACCATGTCTGGATCAGGGCCCAATGCTAGCGGCCCCAATACCGGCCCTCCTTCTAGCGGAACCATCACAACCACTACTCCGGCCACCCCTGTGCTGCCGTACATTGCAGGCCTCAGCCTCCCCGATTTCCATCAGTTGATTAACGACCCAATTCACCATAATACTACCTGGCCCGCTATGCCCACCAAACTACCCTCTGATATCCCTAAGTTCGAGGGCCTTAAGGGCGAAGATCCAACCAATCACGTCCGATCTTTCCACATGTGGTGTTCCTCCAATTCCATTACCGATGACTCCATCCGTCTTCGTTTGTTCCAACGCACGCTTACCGGCGAGGCTTCTAAATGGTATGTCGAACAGGCCACTTCCTCCCATACCACATTCGAGACTCTTGCCCAAGCCTTCTTGTCGTACTTCCAGCTCCCTCTCCGATACGACACTGGTACGGAGCTCTTGACTTCATTTAAGCAATCCTCTTCCACACGCCTTTCTCCCCATGTTCAGGAATGGCGACGAAGACGGAGCTTATGTCGAGCCCCTCCCTTTGAAGATCGGGTTTACATGGACTGGTTCCTTCGCACCCTCCCGTCTCCCATCGGCAAAGATGTCGCCTCTCACTTTCCTCAATCTGAAGAAGCCGCCCTCCAAATAGCTTTAAAATATGACCTGATCTACGCTCAATCGGGTTATGTTTATACTGTTCTGCCTGACATCCCCAGGCCCGGTGGCGCTAACGCCCCGGGGGCATCTCATTCCGCCGACGGTATTGTTGGATCTCTTTCCCACCCATCTGCTCACCCTCCTATGAGCCATGGTTCCCCTCAGGGAGGGGCCAGCACCTCAAGCACTCTTCCCCCTCCCGGCAACATGTATCCAGGATACGGCATGCCTCCTCCTTTTGCCCAACCTCCTGCTTACCTCAATGTCGCCCAACCCAACCCTTACTTTTATCCGCAGCCTGGTGCGCCAGCTCCTCCAGCATATGCGCTTCCGCCTCCCTTGCCTCCTCACAACCTGCAACAGCACATACAACCCCCTCCAGGGCAAGTATTTGCACAGCAGGGTGCGATTAACCCCCCTTCTTCTCAAAGAAGGCGGCGAGGCAACCAGAACCCATCTGCCCCCGGTAACCGAGGACCCAATTCTGGTATGGACCCTAACACTAGCAACCAGCCTCAGGGCATCCCGCCCAGGCCGGACAGGCCGCTTTGCACAAACAAGCCCTGTTCGTGTTGCGGTGTTTACGGTCACTACACTCACGATTGTCCTCTCTTACCCCAGATGCGACAGATGTGGGAGTCTCAAGCCACATTGCGCGGACAACACGCCTCCCCTCACACTCCTCCTACTGTGGCCACTACCCAGCCAGCTGTGTTCACTGATCCTTTCCCTCAACAGGGATTCGTGGCTACCCAACCCCCCGACAGCCATGCAGCCACACCCTCGTCCATCTCTGGTTCCTCTGACTACCAGATCCTTATGATGCGCTCCGATCCGTCCCCTTCCGTCGACCTTCACCTTCAAACTCGGTCTCGCCAGTACCCCATGCCTCCTGCTCAGTCTGCTCCCGAGCCTCCATCTTCAGGTTCTACAGAGCCTCTTTCGACATCCAGTGGCCCCTTACACATCCCTCAACCCAAAGTTGAGGTTCACCCAAAGATTCCAAAGGGTCCATTACGCCGAAATGCTGCTTCCGGTCGAGCCGCTCAATCGTACAATATAGTAGATGATTTGGCACAATCCCCTGCTGCCATTTCCACACTGGAACTCCTCCAGTCGTGCCCTTCTCAAAGGAAGGCTCTACTATCTGCCGTGGGCGCTGTTGATCCTGCTGATGACCAAATGATTGTTTTCGACGCCACTCAATCGGACCACCCTCCTCTTCCTCCTTCCGTTGCTTTCCAAATCCCAGTCAAAATCCGGAACGCCACTGTGTCCTGGTGTATAATTGATGAGGGGGCATCCACCTGTGTGATGTCCGCTTCGGTTTGGAAGCAACTCGGATCCCCTGAGCTGGCCCCTTCCACGATCACCCTTCGAGCGTGGGACGGTCATGCCTCCCAGCCTATTGGCCTGTTTCGTAACTGTCCCATCACCCTAGCCGGTAAGACTATTTGCGTTGACGTCGAAGTCATTGACACCCCTCTAGACTACAACATTCTATTGGGGCGAAGTTACACCTATGCCATGTCTGCTGTCCCATCCGCGGTTTTCCGCAAGATGTCTTTTCCACATAATGGGAAGATAGTTACCATTGACCAGCTATCTTATCATGAGCCGCCATCTCAGACCTCCTCCGAGACCACCATCTCTTCTGTAACCAACAAGCAAACCGTCGATTCCTTGACCAGTGTCTCCCCCGGCGTCTATAAAGATTCCACCCTGCTGGGTACTTTTCCTCACCTTCCTCCCCCTCCAATTACCGATCCCAGCTTGTCGAATGTTTGCATGATGCAATCGTCTCAGGCTGCCCATAAACGGCCTGCCTCGGCTAGTCCGCACCCTCCTCCCCGCCCTCCGCAACCCGCTCCTAGCCATCCATCTCAGCCAGCCGGACCGCCTCCTTCTGGCCCTCCCCCTACAGCTGGTGTCCCCGAACCTCTTTATCCTCCAGGCTCGGTCCCCCCTGGCCTTAACCATCTTGGAGCCGTACCTCCCGGTCATTACCCTGCTGGACAGATCCCCTTCTTGGCTCCCCCTCCCGGAGTATATTCCGTCCCCGTCATGGCCACCCTTTCTCTCCCTAACTTGACCTTGGGTATTCCGGTTTGGTACCTTGATCCCCCAGCCGCCACCCCCCCTGGTCACCCCAAACCTTAGATGGCTTTGACACCGGTTCAACCGGTCCCCCTCGCTTCCTCCATAGCCACTGTACCCCCAGCACCTCCACAGGACCCTTCTCCTGTTGAGTCGGCTCCCGGAAAGAAAGGAAAAGCCCGCAAGGGGGCAACCAAAGACCAAACCACCACAACCACCTCGGCTCCTCCCCCACCCTCGAAGCCTTGTGCCTTATGTGATATCATCGGTCATGCCACCCATGCTTGTCCCGAGTTACCCCGTATTCGCCCCATGGTAAAAGTCGCGTTCCCCGACACTACGGTCCCTGAAACTACCACTCCTGCTTCGACCGTCTCCAAGAACCCCAAGACTCTCCGCACCAACAAGCCTTGTGCTTTGTGCAGTGTCCATGGCCACTACTCCCATCATTGTCCTCACCCGACGCATTACCGTGCCTCCCTTGAGGTGATCCGCGAGTATGAGGTTGAACAAAATCAATCCGCCTCTCCCATTCTCGCGCAGTATGCTGCAGACCAGCCTGAGGATCCCCCCGCTCCCATCCACATCCCCCCCCCTGATGTCCAGATGACGGAGTCTATAGTCACCATTCTTTACCTATCCTCCTCTGCACGACCTTCGGAGCCTCGCCCGTCTGCAACCTCCCCCGTTGTGTCCCTTGATGCTCGAGATCACTCCACTTGTGTCTCTGTTGACCTTCGCAGCCCGAGTCCTTGCCATGTTTCCGATAGCTCTCATACATCACCTTGTTTGAGTTTTGCTCATCCTGCCCCTTCCCCCCGCCATTACCGCTCGATGACTTCTGCCCCCTCACGCTGCCATCCTTTCCTTTCATCCCCTCATGTATTGTCTTGTCACACCACCTTGCGCATCCCCCCGTCCACATCCTTTATCGGTTACGCCGATGGTGCAAGTCGCTACTCCAGGAATCTTGCCTCGGCAAGGTGGGCCATCTTCACCCCCTTGCATGACCTCGTTCTGTCTAACGGGGTATGCATTGGTTCTGCCACCAACAATCAGGCCGAATACGATGCAGTGCGTGGCCTACTAGCTGATGCTTTGCTGCATCGCATTCGCCATCTGCACGTTCGTTTTGATTCCTTGCTTCTTGTCATGCAACTAAATGGTGTTTATCGTGTGCGTAACCCTGTGCTGTTTAGACGCTATTTACGAGTAAAAGTCTTAATACGTGCGTTTGAAACCATAACTTTCAACCATGTACCCAGAGACCGGAATCACTACGTAGATAGTATTGCAAACCATGTTCTAGATTGGCATTTATCACACTCAATTCATACAAGACAATAACATTAAATCAACCATCAAAAGACGATGCATATCCATAATATGTGTCGCAAACCATATATTGATGAGTCCATCTACTCTGATACACACGACATGCCCATAGCATGTTCCAAAACCTGGGGGCACCATACGCCCCCCCATACATATACATACGACATGCCCATAGCATGTTACAAACAAAAACTGGGGGCACCATATGCCCCTCCATACATTCAAGGGGGCACCACCTGCCCCTACATACATCAGAAGGGGCACCATATGCCCCTAATCACTATCTGGAGGCTCCCGGGCCAATGGCTCTACCCCTGCAGTATGTAGATCACGCATAGTTTGACCGGCCATCGCCATGCGCCGCATGATACCTCGCCACTCCGAGGGAAGACCAACACATGGCTCTATGTACTGGTCGTCTAAATCCTGCCACCCGCGCTCTGATACTCCGGTCAACAGCTTCTCACATCTACGGTGGATGTCCTCCAGTAGGGCGGCTGCACCATCATTTTGTGCTACTCTCGATCCACTCGGACCCGTAGCTCCAGACGCTGCCGGTCGTCCCATATATCCGGCCGGTTTTACCGGTGCTATATCTGCATACCAAACGTCCCTGAATCAGTATCATTATTTACTATTCAAAAACTTTAAACATGCTCATATAAGAATAGCAATTTGTCACTTACCATCGGGCCCCCAGACTCGACCAGACGGAAGTGGCAGATCCGGATCCCCACAGTAGCTCATCCCACTATAAGGGTAGTCGTCTATGTACAACGGCATCTGATCCCAATGGGCAAAGAACTCCGGTCGAAATGTTCGCCCGACCGCCCCTCCTCCTCCTTTGCAGAGAAGTCGTCCCCAACGACGCATCCTGGGCTCTCTCGGGCCCCCATCTGGAAGATGCACACGAGGCCTCAAGGTCGGGATCTTCTCAAAGAAGAAGGCGCACAACAAAGTCCCATATGAGTAATCATGATTCACCTGCCGCCTGCATAGCGACAACTGTCGCTTTAGCGACACCAACATCATTTGGGCCCACCCAAAGTAGGTCCCACTCAACACACTCTCCACTATCATCATCTTCCCACCGGTGATGTGATGGAACGCCTCTGGTAGATTTGAAGACAACTGCTGCCACCGCACGGTTTCTAGCCTCTAGATCCCCGATCGACATCCGAGTCCCCTTGACTTGGAAACCCTGTCGACCCGGCCGACAATGGCGTTCCACACAAACTCCATGGATGGAGGCCGCCCGTGGCAACACTGCCAGCAGAGTCTCCCACTATCCCAATGGTGGAGGCCTAAGCAGGAGCACATCCCGGACCGTCGCTGATCCTGTTCCCCCAGACTACAAAGATCTCCCGGATCCGGATCCTGAATCGATAATCCCAAGCGTAATGGTTCCACTGCTTCATCAACGGTTCTCCACAAACTTGAGAACCCCAAATCTGGCCAATACACGATGGACGCCCTGATCCGCCTGGATCTCTGCCCGAAGTGTTCCCAGATCCCTCTCTCTCCAGTTGACTCGTAACTCTGCCATACCTGCACAAACACATTCTTTTTGTCAGGGTACAGATCGGGCAAACCATAACCACACACAAAAACCCAACTCCCAACCATCAAACAGCACCAAGCCCCCCTCCCCTCCCAGGTCGCAGTTTTCTGCCCATTTCTGGACCAGGTCGCACTTTTTGCCCTCAAACCTGCGTCCTGAAAAAGTGCGACCCGGCCGTAGAGAGGAGGGAGGGGCTGTTTCTGGGGTGTTGGGCCCTAACCTGCAAATCTAATCCATCAAAATGCAAGAGCAAGGTTAGGCCTCTTACCTCCAACTGACAGATCTCGAATCCAACGGTCGGTTTGTCCGCTACGTTCGCCGCAAGATTTAGGGCCTTCTCTCCTCTCCACATTCACCACAACAACAATAGCAAATGAATGATTTTGGAGGGAAAACTGCCTCATTAAAAGAGAACCCCTGTTTCTTCTTTCGACTGCTGCGACCACACCGTAGCCCCGTTCGACGAATCGTCAGCACCGCTGGATAGATCTCACCGAGCTCTCAAATGGGTTTTACTTAGTTTTTGGTGATTTGATACTTCACCCGGACACATTTTTTCCACGAAGGGTCACTTCACCACTCCTTAAAATCGAATTTCCTCACTTACGACACTTGTACTTGGGGCACCACAACGCCCCCTTACTTGTCCATGTTCGTGTTGATTTTCGTCATGAGTGCCCACCTTGTACTCATGTTTCTATGACCCCCCATTGGGGCCTTTACTGTGTGGCAGCATTATCTAGTCACCCTTGCTTAGAGCATCCGAGTTGAGTCATCATTGCATTCATGGAGTCTATCCCGCATCCTTTTACACCCTACTATAGCCCTCCATTCTTTTTGCTTGGTTCCTCTCTTGTGTCGCATCTCATGACCTTCAGCCCCACTGTCCCCTGTCCCCTTCGCTATTGTGTCAGTCGCCGCCATGTCATTCATGCCCTTTATGCTCTAACAAGGGACGTTGTCCATTCACTCCATCCTCCCCCTTTCCATCATCATCGTGTCACTGTTCTGGTCTGCCGCTCTATTGTTCTTCTCGTGCCTTAGTTGAGGGTCTCATCTCTCACTTCCACGCGCACCTCCTTCGTCGACACGCCGCATTTATTCCGTGTAATAAGGTCTGTGAGGGCTGTACTGGGTTCCGCCTTCCACTTCTGTCGCTCTGACAAGTGGATCTTCACTTCCCTTGATTTGATTATCTACCCTTTCAAAGATGATCGAGATGAGACACTGATGAATGCGTGGACCCACAGAAGAAATTTTCTGATGATTCCCGGGCGTGCGTGAGATGTCCCAGCCCTCATGAGGGGGTGGCCCTGCAGGTAGCCCCCCACATGCCCGGATGACCTCTTCATTGCAGCCTTTGATGCCGCTCCAGATTTTGATGATGTTGGCTTTAGCCACTTGCAGCACCTCTATGATTTGCATGTATCAGTCAGATTTTGTGAGCCCTTCCCCATTTACAGGGGCATTTGGGTTGTATTTATCTCATGTACTCAGATATTATTGTACTAGTCCTGGCTGTTATCCCAGGCACAGCATGTATGTGAGACTCTTCATTGTATTTTTATCTGGCCTTTGTTTATGCCAGCTGTACTCTATGGTTCGGTCCCTTGTTTACTGGACACACTATTCTTTTGTACTTTGTCACGGCGGGCATAGGTATGCCTCCCTCGCCGCCTTCAGCACGGGTACCCTCTCATAAAAAGAGACTTGTTGCACCTGCGAGTCTCATCTCCTTAGGGTCTAGTCCTTCAGCACACTATCTACCTCACACTTCTCTCTCTGACATCCCCTTTCGTTGTCTGGTGATTGTATTCTTACAACGTACTTCAGTCATACGATTTGCTCCTGACACTCGCACGCTGGGGGGCAATCTGTTACACCATTTTTTGGTCATCTCACTTTTTATTATTAGATGGACCCAAGTACACCATGTAAGACCAGTTTTACCCCAAGTAAAACTGCTTTCACTATGTTAATTAAGGAAACCCCAAAAGGAATAACTAATTAAACCACAATTTAATTATTATTCCCAGTCATGTTTAACCCAAAAACAAAGAAATTAATGAGATACACCCATAGTTATCTTATTATTTTCTAGGAATAATTATTTAAATAATATTCCTTGTTAAATATGACCAAATCAACCACTATTAATTAAATAAATCATTATTTATTTGATTATATCTCAATCACTTCCTTAAAAGGATAAATAAATCATTTATTTATTTATTCTTCACTAATCAAGGGATTTTGACCCAAGTCAAAGTCCCTTTCCCTCCAACAAATAATAATAAAATATTCCATAGAGGTGGATCTAGATTTGGTTAACATTATTTTAATCATGCACCAAGATCTAGAATGACCCAATATTTTGTTATAAATAGGAGGGTTTTCCCTTCATTCTTCACCTTTTGTTGCATACTAGATCACTCTGGATCTATACACTCGGTCTCATTTTCTGCCATTGTTGCTCCCATTGAGCTCTACCTTCTACATTGGGTTTTCTACATCTACAAGAGAGAGAAAGCTTAGATCTCAAGTGCTGAGGACTACAAAGAACCCATCCCATTGAGGAGATCTGGATACACCTTCTTGTTTCCTCCCAGGTGCCCTGTAATATAAAAATTCATTCAAAAATCGTGTTCTTGTCTTGTCTGTTGGATGCATGGAGCAAACTTTTTACTTTACTGCTTAATATCTCTCCATTTATAGATCTGTTTGTTGCAGCACTTTAACTACTAATTACAGATCTGAAGATGTTTTGCAGCCATTATTGTTGTTAGGGCTATTAGTTATGCGTAGCTAAAGTGGTTCTTTTTCGTACACTTCGACGAAGAATTCATACTAACATCAGCGTTGGTTGCTCAGTAATTAAAATCCAAGGTTTATTAAAAAGGTTTTATAATATTGTTGAGAGTTATTTATGATTGGATTAAAATAAAGTTGTACAGGCAGCAGTTATGTAACTGCAATGAACGGGAAAATGAATATAGTAAACCGAAAAAGAGAGGAGGGGCGGTTGTTGAAAAGAGAGAGGAAAATAGAGAGAGAGGAGAGTTGTCGAAATGATTCGAAATTTATACTGTAATTGAATGAAAGTATTTAACTATTTACATTATTTGTGATGTAATTGGCAAGTCTCCGGAGAAAGAAAAAATCCCACTGTAAAGTTGAAATGGATACATTTCTCTGAGTAAATTGATAAAAGAGAAGAGAATGTAGAATTGAAGAAAAAGAAATAATCAAGAAAATATGAAGATTGGAGTACAGTAAGGAAACCAATCAAAGGTATAGAATAGAGCTGATATTCAAGGTAAATCAGTAAATGTTTCTTTCATGAAAAAGAGGGAGTTGAAGCTTCCTTGCAAGTTGTAGCTTGCATAATTTGAGGTTGGAGCCTCCTGTAGGTTGGTGCTTACAGAAAACCAGTGGTGAGAGGGAGTTGGAGCTTGCCTTTACATCACAGCAATAATAAGATGTGGTTTTCTCCCTTTATGGGTTTCCACGTATATCTGTTGTCTCTGTGTGTGATGCCTATGTGTTGATATGGTTATTCAGTCTGCTTAATACTTACTGCTCTTGTCATAATTCTGATGTTACATTATGTTAACATTTCTACACATATAAGTTTGGTTCCGTATAAAATTGATCATAAAAGTTAAATTGTAAATAAGTTTAATTGAAAAGTTTTTAAAAATAATTGAAGGTGTTAAACTGATTCACCCTCCCCTCTCATTTTAACTAAGGTTTCAACATCGAGTTTGTGTTCCGAGCAACAATGACAACCACTAACCTCATAGAGTTTCTGCCAATTACAACCTCCACTGTGTGGGGGTCCGAAGATGTCTTCGAAGTCACCCCCGAATTTTAAGAGGTCGTGTCCACTCTAGCAAAAGGAAAAGGAAAAGGAAAAACTATGAAAAGGGCTTCATCTAGGCCGCATACCCCCCCAAGGATTGTGCACTCTCCCCGATAGGTGCCCCAAGCGCACTCACCTATGGGAGATCCATCCAAGTGCCCATGAATGCTCAAGAGGAGGCCCTGCTGGTAGCCCCGTTGTCATGGCTACCACCCTACATTAAGACGTGCAAGTCGACAGTGTGCAGCCCTAAGAATGTTGATGTGTTCCGGGAATATCTCCATATGCCATTAGTCCCGCAGGAAGTCCCTATAATTGGAGAGATGTTTGGCAACATACCCCTCATCATATTCGATGATCATGATCTAGCTAATGAGGAAACATTTATGGATTTGGTTTGAGAGCTCTATTTGGAGCGGGTGCTATATGATGATGTGCCAAAGGTTGAGCCAATGCCTTGGGCACGTGGATTGCATGTATCAGGGATCTTGAAGCCACTGCGAATTCCCTATTTTTGGAGGTACCCCAATACTTTGATGTGTGTGCGATAGCTGCTCGCCTTGATCCATGATGGCTGTCTATGGATTCAAGGCCGCATTCCTATTGACACTGCGCTAATCCATAGGATCACCGACCTACCCATGAATGGGCCCCATCCCATGAAGGGTTTTGGAAAGAATAATGAGCAAAAGGTGGCTGATGATGTCCGAGAGAAATACAAGGTGGAACGTAACAAAATAGGGTTCTTGTTCAATTGCATCACTAACCCTGGGGTGTGCATTGGCACTCTCTTTCTTGGATGTAAGATGATGTGGAAATGTTGACCATCAACTGTCCCTGCGTATGTCATCCAATTGGAAAAAAAATGTGATAAGGGGTTCAACTATAACTGGTCCCAACACTTGTGTGAGGAGCTTCTCGACAATGTGCACGAGGCACAGGACTAGGGAAAGCTCTTCCACTATTCGTGGTTGTTGCTATTGATTTCCCTAGTCACTTGGGAGATGCCTGAGGATGTGGTGCTCCCCGAGCTCGAGCAGGTGTATGCAAGGGGGCACGCTATGCAATCTCTGGGATTCCAAGGACCCGAAACGAATAAAGGAAAATAAAGTATTTTGGGTGTTGTTTGAAGGTGTACTGGCGAAAAAAAATACACTCCAGGCCGTGACTGTCGCCTGTCGTTTATCATAATTACAAACGCATCGCTAAATTTCACATCACTCTACATAACATGGAAATCAAAGCGCATAAAGACCTGGCATGGTACAATCTACCCTACATGGTCACGGAGGTGGAAGTGGACCAATTCATAGTAACATGGCTACCAACATGGAAGATTGGACTCAAATCCACCATCTCCGTTACAACAGACACATCTAGAAAGGACGCAACCCCAAAAGGTACCTCTCTGCATAATAAGAAAAAGGGCGCTGAGCTACGCTCTAGTGGGAAAGAGACCACCAAATGCACCACCAAAGAGACCACCAAAGACACTAACAAGAAGATTGAACAGATGCTGGAGTGAGACATCGATACTGGAGGAGTCGGTGGGGAGGGTGTGGATTCCCCATGAGGTACAAAGTGCACTGGCAAGTCTGCAAAAGGTCATCACAAGAAACGAAAGGGAGACAAGTCTGGTGGAGTTGCGGAGGTCACCCTAAACAATGAATAGCAGACACAGTCGCCACCGTGTCAGAGGACAGATGGACAACCATGGAAGAGCAACAAAAGGCTGCAGTGGAGGCACTGTAGTCTGGATTGGAGGTGTTGCAGCTGAACGGAGACACATTGCAAGTGAGTGTGAATTAGGCAAGGCCAATTCAAGGGAGCCTGCAAGCCATAGCCATGATCGCCACAACAAAAAGTATAATTTTCACCTTCTCGGGTGTAGCTATGACCATAGAGCAGCCAAATTTGTGTGCGCAAGTCCAAGCATGTATGGAGGTCGCCCTGGATCTTGCAAGGATAACAAGTGGCTAGCTACATGATCTCCATTGCTTCATCTTTGCTGAGCTACAAAACATAGAGTTGTGCGTGCAGCAGTAGCTGAGTAAGGGGGAGCAGACAATTGCAACCAAGGCAATGAAATCCATCCAAGCGCAGATAGTGCAACAAGCAGTGGTTGCACAACAAGCTAAGCTAGAACACTTAATCAACCAGTTGTGCGGTGAGATACCTAAAATTATCATTCGCATCTCTGTTGCACCCCTGGAAAAAATTGAGAGCTTGGTTACTACATTGAAGGCTTCCAAGTCCAAGATCCAGATGATCAAAGCCGACGTCGAGCAACAGATTGCTACGCTGCAGCCTGAGATTCCTCTGGAGGTGCGAGCTCAGTGAGCTGCACTGGTTAAGGAATCCTCTAGAAGTATTTTTTCTAACATCACCAAAGGATCTGAATTAATGGACACTGGTATGGAGCTATGGTCATCAGTGCAGCGAGACCCTCTTCTCCGAAAATTCACTCAGGAGCTGCACCACAAGGAGTAGGAATTCGATCAATTGGAGATAGCCATGCCCACCCTAGTTGTAGTGTAGTGGTTGGCGCGCCTTCACACCAGTCATGCTCTAAGAGACGAAATGGAGGGGCTCCACCATAAAAATCAAGTTTTCAGTGATAATTTGAAGCCCTAGGAAGATGAAGCGATGAAACTCTCGCATGACCTAGATGTTGCGGTTAAAACATTGAATCATACATTGGAGAGTGTCACTTTGCCTACCGAGGGCCACAAAAGTTGGTCGAGATCACACATAATACAGCTGCGTAGAGTGAGGGTGTCCTAAAACCATTTTCCGCTACCCTCGAACAACTCTAGAGAAAGATGAAGACACTATCGCCACTGTGACTTAGGATAAGTCACAAGATTGTGTTGGGGGCCTATCGGAGTGGGGCCCATTGAATGCAATTTTGGATATATTTTTAGAATATTTTGAGTATTTTAGTCATTTTCAACACAAGTTAAGGGAATTTTGGGCAGCTAAAAGTCCCTCGCGCATTGTAATGGGAAAAAAGGGTATATATAGGGGTCGCAAACCATAGTTTGCGGACCCTAGTATAACGCAGGATAAATGCATAAACAAGAGTCTAGGATGAGTCGAAGAAGTCAATTATAGTAAGTGTGATGGAAATTTTGTTCATGATCGATCTACTCTGAGGTTTTTGTGCGAAATTGTCTAGGTAAGGGCTCCTGCTGGCTGTGTGCGCAGAGACCCTAAGTCGAATTGTGTGCAGATCCCGCTGGCTGTGTGCATGGGTATGTGAAAGAGTATGTAAGAGGAACCTAATCTATTTGATGAATATAAGGATGTTTTGTTGATATTAAATGTCTATGTGATGTGTTATGAGTTGCACTGCAGGTTATTTCCATGTTATTTCTTTGATACTGAATACTATAGTAGGTTGATTGTGCACATGTATTAGATGCTTAAAAGAATGATGAATGCATAGATCTGGTAATATTTGGTTATATTTCTCTTGTTAATTTATTATCTTATGAGTTACGGGCTGCACACAAGCCATTCCGTTAAGTTATATTGTTAAGGGTTTCTAGTTAGGGCTTTCCTGCACATACCTATTCAAGATCTAAAGGCACCCTTGTCATTAAACTCTCTCTCTTAGGGTGCGGAAACCTAGTTCCAGTACCCTCCCATACTACTTCGGGTGAGACCTTGACTTGCGCAAGCAGATCATTACCGAAAGGGCCAGTAGTACAAGGGTTTGTTGGTTAGCCTCAAATCTAAACCTGGGTCAAGATGCCTCAACCCAACAGTGAGCTAAAACCATTTCACACATGCATGAAGAGGAAAGTACCACTTGTTAACTGCAAATATGTTCGCTATAAGTTACCAAAATTGTGTGGAATAAAAAAAAAATATTCAAAGAAGACACAAAAGCCATAAGCCAAGAAGTAGTTACTTAACATATCGCTCACATGAAAACACACATATAAATACAATGGAAATATTGGAAAAACAATACAACCATAATGAAAAAGCACAGGAATTAATTTCGAAAGTGAAGAACGTATTTTTAATGTTCCTGCAAATACAATTACATGTCTTGAAAACCATCAAGTACCACTAATGGAACATAGGTTACTCATACCATATTCCAAAGAAAAACATTAGCTTCACCACAATTCACCCTACTAGCTGCCAAGAACTAATTGCCTCTAGCTCTTCAAGCATTGATCAAATATCTAATGCTACTCCTAGATCGAGTGCTATAGTCCTCTTTGAATGAGGAATGAGAGTATATTTATAGAAATGAGGTGACTGTCCACCTCCCATGACCTTTTGATCACCCTCATGAATCTAGACCTTCCTCATCATTCTCTAATATCTAATGGCTATTACATGCCCAATTTTTCATTGCATATTTGTGGGCATTATGATAAGAAATATTTATGCTATGAGAGAAGTGAGGTTATGAGGAGAATAAAGAAGGTTGCTGGTTTTAGACCCTTTTATTTCACAGTATCACTAGGTGACTGATTTTTTTCTCTTTGCAAATTTTTCATATTGTACATAGATGTTAATATTCAAAATATTTTCCAAAGAAAGAATCAAAGGAAGCAATCAAGACAGAAAAAGCAACAGAGAGGCAAGGAGAAACTTTAGACCATTAGCAAAGACAAAGGCAACAGAGAAGTAGTTAAGGTAGAAAAACAGTTAAGGAAGAGTCATGCAAGTTTGGGTTGAGTTGTGAAAGCTATGCACGCAAGTCGTGAACACGGGCAAGTCGTGAATGTGGGAAAAGCAGTGAACGATTCAAATTATTACACGAACAACTAAGAAATGAATGAGCATAACCAAAGAAAAAAGGTTGGCAAACCACAACAAGGGAGCAGTGAGGACCGTTGGATCTGAGCAACAATTAATGACGGAGATTCGATCACAATTGCAGATCGCAAGTTTTTCAGGATGGGCACAAGGGTAAATATCAAAATTAGCGAAATGCGATATGTGATGAAATGGGATCCATTCACCTGCCATGCTTCCTTTTCATTCCATTTCCCTTAAAAAAAAATTAAACTTTACCTTTTCCGCCTTTTCCACTATATATTTCTACTTTACCTTTTCACCACCATATTATTGTTTTACCTTCCACTTTCCCGATTTCCCCGATTGCGATTAGAGTGGGGCCATCCCTCCATGTAAACCTTTCCCCCCACCCTCCATCACATATCGTCAAATATAAGTTATCACATCACAAATTTTTTACTTACCATTTGAAGTGCCCGCAATCTATTTTGTTTAACTTGCGATGCAGTTGGCCCCACCACAGTAGCTCCGCCCCCCACTTCACAACCATTTGAAAAATATTTAAATACATTGACATATCATATGAAACATCATGAACTTTACCTTACCGCTGAAATCATTCGCCGCTTTATAACTCTGGCAATGTAGTGGGCTCCATCCTCCTTGCCACATCATCCTCCGACAACACAAATTGCATTTCGCATGTTTTAGTAGTTAACCTCTGACGCTTATAAAAAAAACTTAAAATTTGCGATCTATGGGCGACGTTCGGGTCCCACCTTCCCTCCATGTCACCTCCTTTCTCCCCACGCTTCACTCTTTGAATATTTTAGAGTTTACCTCTATTGCTTCATGTTAAGGATTTGCGATTTGCGATGCAGTCGGTCCCACCTTACCTGCCACATCACTCCTTTCTCCCTACACTTCGCACTTCACATATTTTAGAGTTTACTCCCCCATGCTTATAGCTAAACCTTAATACTTGCTATTGCAATGCGGTCGGTCCCACCTTTCCTCAACGTCACCTTCCACTTCACATCGCATCACCGATTTCTTTTTTATATCATAAATTGCAAAACTTGCAAAATGCGATGCAGTCGCGGATGCGATGCAACGCAAAGATAAAATATAAACATTTTTAGGTCTAGTTAAATGAGTTTTTATGCTGTTTAGTTTAGAAAAAGGGTTAAAATACATCAAAAAAGGATTCGAGTAGCAAAAATACACCAAGGGTCGAGTCGGGCATGGCGTTTTTGCAATTTTTTTATGTTATAATGGCAGAAACAGAAAAGGTAGCAAACTCATCGACACAGTCACTAATCAATGTAAAGTGGCTAGCCCTGCACCAAACTTAATTACCCAACACCGATCTTTTGAAAATCAATGCCAGATGTCAGAGTCATCATTCGTTGCCTCTTTGAGATCATCACATGCCACCTTCAAGCCTAATTTTTATTTACAAAGAGCCACCTAAGTTTTTCATTCTTGAAAAGTTACCAAAATTAATTCCACAGGTGGTGTTTTGTTAGATATTTTCTTTTTTCGGGCCTTGCATGGCCATACCTGTTCAGTTTTCAGTTGTTTGTAATAAATGAAGTTTTCCGAAGTAGATTAGGGCAACCGACTCAAGTTTTAGTTAAATATTGCTTGAATTTTCATAATCAAGGGTTGGATATTGTTAGCTCTTGCATTGTAAGAACTACTATATTATAGCACTATAATTTTGGAGTTGGACATCAATAATCAAAGACCGTTTACAGGATTCTTAAGCTGTGTCAAAATGGTGATGTGATACTTATATGTTTTAAATGTTTCTGTTTTTTCCCTGCTGTGCATCTGTTCATCTAATTGTAAATCATAAATTTTATATTAATATTTGATGTAGGAGCACCTTAATTGTGTCTATATTTATAATATGAATGTTTTCTACTAAAGTATGATTAAATAAATCTTAACTGCTTTTTAGTCACTACTGAACCTCACTCTTTCTTTCACCTCATAATTCATACATCTCTTAAGATCCATTTAGCATAGTTAGCTTGCCCTGTGATGCTCTTGATGTTGATGTGCCATTCCAACCTTTTGACTCCATAGCCCAATGGAATAGTCCTTGCAGACCTGCTCATCCAACCAACATAATCAATCAAAACAAACAACCCCCATCATTGTAACTAGCCTAATATTAACACTTCTATTTATCAAGTTAAATCATAAAACATAGAGAGCCCTCTCTGAGTCTAGGAAGGCTAGGTTATGGACTCCAAAGTGGTTTGATGTTGTCCTCTGTCATTTGTTCTTGCCAATATTGAAAATTACAGAGGGCTAACATAATGGAGACCATACTGGGGAATTACTGAAAGACCTCAATATTTCATCAGAACTCAGGAACCCTAGTCAAAATTGTATGATTCAAGTATGTTCCAAGATTGGTATCTAGTTGTTGATGGTGGAAAAAAAACCAGACACAAGAAGGTTGAAATCATCCACTTGGCGACTCCATAGTTTTCAGTTGACCTAAAGTCTCCACTAGTAGAAGAATCCAGATTGGTTGTGAATATATAGTGATTACATTCTCTGACTGATGGACAAGATGAATCCAAGAATACAATGCAAGTATGCTCCAATGAATAGAGATCACATTCCCGGATTCCCATACAAAATGCCTCAA